>CM017195.1:8107098-8234598 GCA_004837865.1 Musa balbisiana | reverse complement strand
AAACTTCCAACGAACAAGTTATTTGCTACATCATTGCATATAGATTGCATAGCGAATGAAGAGTAATTGGGCAGTCTCAACACATCCAAGTGCCAATATTGGACTTTGTAAGGTATTAACAGACGAAGAATTATTAAGAGTAGTTAAAGGACTGGTCAGAAGAAGTAGGGCAAGTAGGTTCCTTGATGATTACCTTTGCAACTGCTTTGGGGGGATAATCTCCACCTAGCCTTGAGTCAATACATTGCCTTACCTTGTCTTCACTGAGCCTTGGCGTTGCCTGAACAAGTTCAATATGTCAATTGGTAAGCTACAGAATGTTATCACTCATTTCAATGAAGAAGCAAAAGAATGAATCAATCTTGTCTGCTTTTAGAATATCACTCAACCAAATATATGAAATACAAGAAGAAATAGTTTTACCCAAGTCACAAGACTTTGCTGTCCTCTTGGTAAAGTATGGTCCACAGGTTTGCGGCCAGTCAAAAGCTCCAATAGAACAACACCAAAGCTATACACATCACTCTTAGAGCTGAGTTGACCAGTCATCGCATACCTGCAATCTCCAGTAAACAGCTAATCGATAGAATTCTGATTGTGGAGATGCATGACTCCAAATTTATGTGATTAAGTTTACATGCATCTGTCTTTTAGTTCTTCTGATGCAAAACATAAAAATATCATGATCAGTATCTATGAGTCAAAAATCAACAAACTTACTCTGGTGCATGATAACCAAATGTCCCCAGAACTCTAGTAGAATGAAGACGAGCAGCCATGTCAGGAGCCTGATTTGATAGGTCAAAGTCAGATATCTTTGCAACATCATCATCAAACAGCAGAACATTGCTGGACTTTATGTCACGATGAATAATATGAGGTTGAGCTTTCTCGTGTAGGTATTCAAGTCCTTTTGCTGCTCCTACAGCAATCTTCACTCTTTGTTGCCATGACAACACTGGACCCGGTTGTGCTCCTTTAACCCCTTTTCTCCCTGTATACGATCGCATAGCAAAAGGATATGAATAAAGTAAATCAAGCAAATTGCACAAATAAAGGCAATCATGAGAAGTAAATTATGTACAAAAACACAGTGGAACTGTGGAAGTGTCACAAATAAAAGATGAATCACTCAGATGGGCATGCAAATGGTGTGTATAAAATGGATGCCCATTTAATATGTATATGCTGTAATATGTATATGATAATGTCATGCATGCTTAGTGCCAATCCATGCCTTGATTCACTTAAGGTTTAGTGTCAGTCCATTCCTCAATTCAGTTACGGCGCATGTCTATCTCAAGGAGAGGAAAAGAATTCAATGAAGGTCCATGTCAACTAGCATTTACAGGTAGGCATGGACAAGGTGTCAATTTCTGTTGATTTTCCAGGCATGTGGCTCAGGATGCCTATCGAGAGGTCTTACGTGGAATGGTTCAATATTCACTCACCATTCTTTTCAGTACAAAATTTGGATTTGAGATTGGCATGGAGTTAGGGAATATCATACAAGAAAAGTAGCATACCAAATATAACAAGGTGTATATTCTGTTCATTCAATTGACATTAGTTCACTCAGAAATTAAAATCTATGAGCTATTATATTGCATATTACATCACAATGAATCACCTCAAGCTTCAACATCGGAATTGCTGAAAGTTACAACTTGGATAAGATTCATACCATGAAGAATGTCATGAAGAGATCCCATGGTAGCGAACTCATATGCTAATAGACGGAGATTTCCGTCAACACAGTAACCAACTAACTCTACAACATTCTCATGCTTCAGCCTCGACACCATGGAAACCTGTAAAAGTCCTTCACATGAGCATGGAAATCCAACCAGGAAAAGTACTAGGAGTAGGATCAATATTTGAACCTGTGCTAAAAATTCTTGGTCTGGCTGCTTGCTTGAGTCTAACTTTTTTATAGCTGTGCTTCTACCATTTCTGAGAACAGCAAAATACACTCTACCGAATGAGCCCTCCCCAATTAAAGCTTCATCACCAAAATTCTTTGTGACTTCCCTTATTTCCTCTACAGGAATGGCTGGGACTGCAATAGGCTGAGGTTTAACAGTTTGAGCACCTTTAGAAGGAGGGTTTGCAGCATGATATGGTCCATCATTTCCTGCAAAGTGTCATTCAAATTCAGAACTAAAAAACATATCACTAAGGCTGAGAAAAAATGAACTAACCCTATAGATGTACAAAAAATGGAAATTAAATTTGCTTTGGAATATTACTTGAGACAACAAACATTAGCAACCATCTAAAGTATCCTTACCTGTTGTATAGTTTGTTACATAAGGACCACCGCTGACAGTAGTTCGATGAATATTATCCTCTTCACAGCACCCAAAGCACGACATTATTTTTCTGCTAATGTACTCCAACCAATAGCAAACAGACTTGCTGCTTACAAGAACCTGTTATTCGAAAAGAGAAATCCAGCTAGCAACATCACTCATGGGAATGACAACTTCTTAAATGGATTTATATTGGATGGCAAATAATCTATATTAGTTAAGCATGGAAAAATGCAATGCAACAAGAGTGTCACCAAAATTAGGGTAGTTAACATGGAAGAAATTCAAGGTTCATACAAAGGAAAAAAGAAATGCCTGCAGAGGACCAAGGCAACTGCCTAAATACCAAAATTAAAACCAAACCTTAAAACCATAATTGATGCTCCATAAAACAAAACAAGAGGCACCTCGGTGTACAAGACTATTATCCCTAATTTATATGATTTTATGTCATTAGTGAAAATATATAATTATCGGCAGTTGGATTACATGCCATCGGAAACAGCCAAAACTAATATTGTACATTTTACTCCACATTCTTGACTATTACATCATAATTTGAAGGTAAAAGTCAAACTAAATGTTCCAATTCATGATCCAAAGCAATAGATTTATGTTCTTGACACTATTATTTCACATAAGGCATCAAGTGCATATAATTTCCACTTGCTTTTCCTTACATTTAAACTGCTTCCATCAAGTCCAGATGATAGCTAAGTTATTGGAGTTCCAAATCCCAGCTTTTGTCTAGGTCATCTAGTAGCATGAACAATAAGTGAAAGATTAAAAAGATATCAACCAAGGTTTGCAATAACACCTGGTACATTTTGCTATGGGCAGTATTGATAGGTCCGACAAGTTGCCTATACATGGACCAAACTGGGCAGAATGCCTGATATAGACCTCTACTGGTGGTGCAAACCCTTGTACCACCCTATACAGGGTGGTACAAGCTCTATAGTGGGTATTTTCCTTCTTTTGTTACTTTAGCTTCTTTTTAGGAATTTTTTTCAAACCCGATGTCCAATCCAAAGCCTGACAGGTATAGTACTGGTACATGAAATTGCAAACCTGGATATCAACAAGGCTATTTTTTCATCCTTAATCCCACCTGCGATTGCAACCTTTTCCTTTTACAAAGATGACAATATGTTTACATTCCGTAACCAAGAAGAAAGGGATAAGTGAGGTAGCAACTTCTTGCATTGACTCCATACCACCAAGAAAAATGTATCTTGAAACGTAATTTAATGGTAGCAAACTGATTGTCGACGTCATCTCATGCTGATACCAATCTTCTGTTAATTCTAGATCTAAGGCCTATTTGTCACTTATAGAATATTGTAGAAGAATTTTTTTTCTAGAAACCTTATACAATGACAGGTTTGGTTATGCATATAAAGAGCAATTAACAAGAAAAAACTCCTGCAGCCAAAACTTTTCTCGACGACGAAAGTAACTGATATAAATTTTAGACAAACAACTGAATAAATGACAATATGTTAGATGGTATTTCTAAAGGAAAACTGCAAGAATCTTTTAAAATCAGAGTCATAAAGGTACTATTCACAACTGTGCAGTTTTTTTTATTCATTGGACACAAAGGATCTAACCAATTTACATTTGATCACACAAAAATTCTAACCAAGTATGCATCCAGGTCAGACCAATTTTAGAAACATACATAGATTTACGAACTTGTGAAAACCAGCAATGACAGAAACCTACATGGAATATGCCTGAGAGGATGCAATATATCAGTTAAATAAACAATAGGGAACTCAATTCTAGTTTATGTTAATCAAACGAAAAAGAGGAGTTGCAAAATAAGGCATTGTGGGAACTCCTCAGTCTTTTATCCATTAACTTCTGCCTACACCAGTTAAGAAAAATAAGAAAAACAAAAAATAATAGTACTGAAGTTTTACCAGATCAAAGAGATGAATTCCCAGTTGTCTAAATTTCGGTAATTTATCCTTTTTTGCAATCATTACATCACGAATAGGCTGATGACACAATTCCTAATTTGACAAATATGACTTATGAAGTCTGAAAGCATTTTGATTTCCTCTGCATCGCCATTCATTTGTATTAAACTCTATTGTTGCCATAGGTGATAAATTACAGAGATACAGAGAAACCAGTTCCACGATACCAAACGTCTTTCTTCAAATTCTCTTGTTTGGTAAAAACACACAATTCCAAGAATTAGGATATCTCCATAAATTGGAAAAAGTTGCATCCCAAAAGGAAGACAGTGTACGGCAACACTAGGTTATTATCATCTTGGTCTGCCCAGATATGGGATGCTGCGACAATTTGTCTAAGGCTTCAATCTGACACTTCCTTGTTCCGATCTACTTATTATCCGACACAAAGGGAGCTAAGATCAACAGACGATAACCCAAATCTACACCCAACAGAAGTTGCAGTGAGGCAAGATCCACAGAGTCCCAAAATTCGGAAGATTGGGACCGTCAAAAGATTGATCGCATCGCAAATCGACCAAGACGAGCAGAAATAACTGGAACACCAAACTCATGGTGTAGAATTCCCACGAAAACAAAGAAGGCTTGAAGGGGGGGGGGGGGAAGATTCCTACCTCGACAGGAACTCTTAGACCGAAGGCGATCGCCGGCGCCGGCCGACGGGACTCGGAGGACGGTGGGGAGGCGCAGGATGGCGCAAAGACGGAGGGCGAAGCCGGACAGTGTTCGCCTCTAGCTTAGTAGCCGTCAATTTAATCGCCAACGCTAGTAACTCCCGGTGTGCTCACCTCCCCTCACTGTCTGACTTGGTCCGGCTGAATAAATAATAAAGAAATAAATCAATAAATATATGATTTGAAAACAGAATTTGCTCATTTAATAGTAGTAAGTTAATCAAAGTATTGTGATTGAAGAAAAATCGCATCTAAAAACCCAAGAAAATAGGGAATTAGGATTTTAATTCGAATTGGAATTTAATGATTTGATCGCATGTCTAGCCCGATGCACGAACCTGCACAGAACCGTGGTCGGTAATTCACCGGGGGAACAAAGTTGGAGGGGGTTGTGCGGATAGCATCGCTGTCAGAGTCGACAAGTCCAACTACGAGATGCTGAGGAACGAAGTTACGTAAAGGGACTCGATGCTGCTGCCAAAAGTACGATCATGCCCGCACATGCCAGATCTACGGTACACATCGATGCCACGTTCTCAAAGGCGGCTGTTCCCCAGCGCATCGCCGTCGGTTTGACTTCACTCGGAGAGGCGGTCTACGAAGAAACAGCACGAAACGCGTGTGATTTCGCGTGGACCCCGCGCCAGTTTAGACGCACCACGCCCGTGACCAGCGGATTCTGGTCTATGATTGGAGGGGTTGGTGGAGCCCCTTACGCATGCAATATTTGACCCCACTTTTGAACCACCTTTTTTTGGGGCAAAATTTCAAAACAAAATTAAAGTCAATTTTTTTTTTTATGGGCAAATCTTTTTTAATTTTCTAAGAGATCAAAATTATCACTTGTTAGTCATATTTTCACTTTATTAATCATTATCATATCTTATATTGACCATGTTAAAACCTTCGCCTATCATTATTATTACTAAGATCTTTATTCATAATTATTGACATATTTTTATCAATCTTAGTATATTCTCGTCTTAATCTGTCACTCTCATCATCCCACGACGAAGGAGTCTATTGCTCGTCCACGACACTCATCACTTAGACCGATGCCCTATCTCTTCCAATCAAGCACACCAATTTTTTTTTATATTTTTCTTTGTTAATTTTCTTGTCTTTCGCATGTGACGATGATACAAGAAGATTTATCCCTTCATGATTTCACCTTGTTTTACCTACTTAGTCTCTTTAAGATCTTCACTATCTTTGGTCTCATCATCCTCATTGTTTCTCTCATCTACTTTCTTTGCTTATTCGACATTGCCTTCACCATTACTATTCCCTCATACTCTATTATCACTGTTTATACTTTCTTTTACATCCATAACCATGTCATTTGCCTTATTTTTTATCTACCTCATTCGATGATGCGATGGTGAAGCAAAGATAGAGGTCTTAGCGATGCTTTGAAAATAGTAAACAAAAATAAGGGTACAAATAACAAACAATGACAAGAACAAGGATAAGAAAACGAAGATGATAACAAAAGACAAAGACAATCATAATAGGGTGACGAGACACAGGCGACAACAACCATGGCAAAGGTCATGAGTAATTTTATTTTTTAAAAAATAAGTAATTCTTTGTAAAGAAAAAAAAGAAATTTAAATTTTTTATTTAAGAATTTACCGATTCAATTATAGATTCTACTATTAACCGTCAAAATAATGTAACTAATATCTTCAAAAACTTATCAAAAGATTTTAAGCCATAAATAACTCTTGCACATTTTACTGAACCCTTGATAAACGAGTCCAGTAAATTTGTCATATAAGATGTCAAATCTTCTTAAGTGAATTTGTATAATATCAATATTTTTTTTTAATATTCATTCACTCATTGAAATGGTAATGAAAAAAAAAAAGAACAAAGATGTTCGACGAGGGATCTAATTTTTTTAAATATACTTCATCCGCTTAAATAAAATAAGATTATAATGTCTTTTAAGTAAGTTCAAAATAAATTTTTATCAAAAAATTAATATGTAGAGTCAAATTAGATTTGGATTTGAATGAGATTCGCGGATACTTTACTTTACCCATTATTATTCTCATCCATGAAAGATGATGTGCCGAGAAGAGGAGAAGATTCATGTTATATCGTATGACAAGAAGTGCTGATTCGAAAATGGTTTTGAAATCAGTGAGTAAATTTTAACTCAAATATTATCCACATTGGAAATTGGAACACTACAGTCACATAAAAAATGAGTTACAATTTAGAATGATAGATATATTATTATTAGTTTTCGTTTTAATATTTTGAGACAGTGATTTAGGCTAACTTCGGATCAATTATCTCATCAAGTCAGATATAATTGATATTAGTTAGTTTTTTGCCTCTAAATATTTATTACAATTAAAGTGACATACTTGTGATTTTATTATTATAAAGTATTTATTTTTTAAAGAAAAATACTAGTTATAGCTTGATCATCTTAAATCATAGTAAATAAAATAAATAGTTAATCTCACCTTCACTATTTATCATCAATATCTTCAGAAGTTTAGATTGAAAGGCTTATCATATAAATGTTGGGGAATATTTCTTTCGTATTGATATGACATACTTGTGATTTTATTATTATAAAATATTTTTTTTATAAAAGATACTACTTATAGTTCGATCATCCTAAATAATAGTAAATATAATAAATAGTTAATCTCAAATTCAGGTTTAAAGGCTTAGTTTATAACATTTCGATTTGGTTTTATCATTACTGTACAAGCATTGATTCATGGAGAACTAAAGAAATAGATCTTATTTCCTTGCTCTATATTTAGGTTTCGGAATACAATTATAGTCATCATTGGTTATTTGATCAAATGCTTATTTATTTTAATATTTAAAACCTTCATATATTACTAATAACCACTAAAATTTTCATGAATTAGTTCAAGAAAAATACTAATATAAAGAAACAACTTTAATTATGAAGAAACAAAATCAAAAATTTCAAATTGAAATAGATATACATGCTATACTTTTACAGGGGTAATTAGTTTCGATTGAAGTTTGAATGTAAGTTTACTAATAGTCAATTGATGGAAACTGACCACAATTACCACTAACTTTATCAAATTAGTGTCAATTAAAATATATCTGGCCATAATTTTTTCTATTTTTTTATTTCGGTATTTTCCTTTTGTATTTTTTCTATATATCAAGCCTTCAAATATTAATTCTGAGAGTAACATATTTAACCCTATTAATTCTAATCCAGCATGCATGTACGTCCAAATATTAATATAGTCAGCATCTTTAGATACATTTCTTCCTTAATTATTTACCCAATAAAATTCTGGTAAATCATTACTAACCATTGTTACCATCAAAGATTAAGTCATATATATATATATGTATATATATATATATGTATATGTATATATATGTATATGTATATGTATATGTATATGTATATATATATATATATGTTTTGTTACTATCAAAGATTAAGTCATATATATATATATACATATATATATATACACACATATGTATGTATATATAATACTAGTTATATATATATATGTATATATATATGTATATCATTATATGCTTATTATATAGGTAGAATGTCCAAAGCCCACTTCAAGAATATTGATTTAAGCATATATATATATATATATATATATATATATATATATATATGTTTTGTTAATATAAATTTTTACTTAATTTTTGTTTAATTATCATTAATAATTTGGATCAAGTCGTTCTGATATTGAAGAAGGGTTGAAAAGTCACTTTGATGGGATAATTTTCAAGTGAACACTTTATGGATCATTTTTGTTATTTCCTTAAGGCATCTACTCAGCAAAGTTGAGTAAATTGGACTCATTATCACTAAGGTAGTGTGTCACTTGGATATTATAAGGAGTACTATATTTGATCAATTTTTGATATCCCTATTGTTTTTGTATCTCATGAATTAATATCCATAATTATATAATGATAAAGTTTCTAGTGAATAGATGTATGTGTTCTACTTAATTTATCTAATATGAAAGAATTTAGATCCGAAGAGCATCTTACACATAAGTATTTTATTTTTTATTTTATAAATTTGTATCTAAGTGATGATAAAGAATGGATTTTTACCAGATGTATATGTTATACATTTTTGCTTGTATATATCATTTTAAATCGATTGGTTCTTAGTATCAGTTGTTGAGAATTTAAAATTTTAAATAAATATAATTGTTAAGTAATAGTTGATTCATTTATTTTTGAGAGAATTTTAATAGTGGGAGAGAATATATAGAGATTGAAGAGAAATGAGATTCCAACTTATGTATATGTATATAGTTTATAAATTACTATATATATATATATATATATATATATATATATATATATATATTTGTATGATATGATTTGATATTTGATATGATATGGGTGGTTTTGTGAGCACATCCTGTACTATAAGCTACCAAATAAAGTAGAATATCCAATAAAATGAAAATGGTCTGTACGCACGTTGTATTGAAAAATAATTAATAGAATGATATCATCAATATCATCTAATTAAGCAAATAACTTATTTTGAAATTAAATTCAGATTTATTTTTGTATCTTCTTTTGGAAAACTATCATAATGATTGTTTTTATTATTTATAGATCATTAAACAACTAAATCTTTTATCATGTAAGGTATAATTACATTTTTACATAGTACTAATAACTAAGGAATCATGATCTACTTAACGACCTAAGTGTGTTTTTTTTATGAGTCACACTAATTATAATTTTCTCTTAGATAACTAAATAATAAATTTATTTTTTTATCCTATAGTAAGCATTTCAAACCTCTGATATATGTATGGATAATGTCAAAAAAGAACAATCGAAATCACATGAATCTCAATAGTTTAAATGTAAAAGTTATAAGATATATCTTGAGACACTTATGAGGTTCATGGTGTTAGTACGAGAACATGAGTTAAACTAATATTATTCATAAAATGGTGCCCAAATAATTTAAAAAAATATATACATCAATGATACAAATACATGATTCACAAATTTATCATAGTAAATTAATATACATAAAACTTATGAAATGTGGAGTCACAAAAAGAAGAAAAGAATGGCAGCTATTGTGAAAAAAATATTTGAAGATGAAATTCAAGAAAAAATCTAAGGATAAATTAAGGGAGAAGAAGATCGATCCCGAAGGATTTATGAATCTTCTCAACTCTGAAGGTTCAAATGAAAGCCAAATCTAAAAAAAAAAAGATTAATTATGAAAAGAAGATTAATTCTTACTGAATTAATGTTCCTTTTTATAGAGCTTCATTATACAAAATTAATTTTCTATTTATCTATTAAATATAAGATAACTGACCAAATTATTTAATTTCTTTGATATTATAGTTTATCAACTAAAATAATCTAGAGAGATGATGAAAGCCATATTAACTTGCATTTATGCAGTTGATAGATTTCAACTGTATAGTAGATGATGACATAATAAATACATATACCAACATGGCATGTGCGATGGTGTCAGAATCTTGTACTTCATCAATTGTAATATATTTAGAATTTAAGGTATTTTAATATTCAATATCATTGATATTTTTTTATTTAGTATAGATTTCATAGGTTACTAAACTTTTCTTATTGTTTCGAAAATACTTCAAGACACATGATCTTGTATTATTAGACAATTTATAAGTATTCATAAAACAATGTCAATTAAATACATTTTTGTGCCATTGCATAATAAGAAGATTTAGGAGCACTATATCTAATGTAAAATACAAAATTAAAAGATATTATAAAGTGACAATTGTTTAGCAGAGTACTTTTAAATCTTTTATTTCGATAAACAAATTTAATGAAGTTTGTTTCCAATATTGTAGATGAACATATTAAAGAATATAAGTGATGTAAATATAAAATTATTGTATTCCGAAATTACGCCAATCATCAAATCAAAGGGATGGTCACAGGAAAATATTGCCTGTCCCAAGCAAGCTGCATCTTAACTTATTATAAATATTCTAAAAAATCATAAATGGTTTGTCATTGATTAATTAACTATCTGATGACTTTTTCATGTATAAGGAATCATAAATCCTAAATTGTAGGATCAATTTTGGATGACAAATTTTTTTTGTGGACAATTTAGTTCTTAGTTTTCTAAGAGTTGTATGTATCTGGTTAAAATATATATATATGGCATTGTAAATCCTGTGCAATATATAGAATGTCAATTTTGTGGAGAATATGATTCTCCAAAAATTATTGATATTTTAAAATTATACAAATGATTAAAGATTTGGCCAAGAGCATTTTTGTAATGTGTATAAATAGAATTGTGTAAACCATGATATATTCTAGTGTTTTGATATAATAATGAGCATTTCTCTAATGTGTATGACAGTAAGAGTAAATGTTGTTAAAAACAGAACATTTGATTATTCTATTTTAAAATAATAGTAACATATTGACTTTTTTCATTTATAGCCAAATATCATGTACTCATGCAATATTTTTGACATTTGACCTTCATGTTATTTTTAATTTTTTGTTAAATTTTTTTTCAAATGTTATAAAAATTCATGTACTCATGTAATTTTTTTTGACATTTAAGCTTCTATTTAGTTTCTCAACATCTAGTAAAAATTTGGCTCTAAAAAATATTTCTTCATTCTTGGCCAAAATCCAAAAATGATGCATTGCATAGCCACACTTGTCAAAATATCATGAAATTTAGAGAATACTTTTGCATTGGATCCATATCATATGGATATATTCTAATATTTTTCTAAATAATCCACCTCTTGCATACCATGCCATTTTCTTTTTTAAAAAACTTGTTTAAATTTCATAAGAAATCCATAAAATCATGTATTTTTTTGACATTTGAGCTTCTAGTTATATCTCAAATACCTAGTAAAAATTTGATTCTCAAAAATATTTTCTTGAGTTCCTACACAATGTGATATTTTCTTTTTTTTCATATTTTATAAATTTTCATAAAAAAATTATATACTCATGCAATGTATTTTAACATTTGAGCTTCTAGTTAGGTCAAAACAATATTTTCTTATATTTGATACATTATTTTAGTAAAAATCTAAAAATAGTACATCGCATAATAGCGCTTGTCAAAATTTTCAATTATTCACCTCTTACAGTGTGCTATTTTTCTAATTTCTGAATTTGTTGGACATATGATAGCATTTTTCTAAAATTTTAGGATATATTTGAATTGCTTCAATTTACAATTTCAATATAACTTGCTTCAACTTTGACAATCAAATAGTTTCAACATATTAAATTACAAATGTGTAGTCCTTGAAAATACACAACCAAATCTCCTATCTAAATATCATTGTCCTCCAGTTGATACAGGTGAGAATTTACAGGATTGATGATTATAGTTAAATTGTTAGCACCTTGAATACTCATTCTTGTTTTTTCCACTATATGTTAATTCAATTCATGCTTTCTTCTACCATCTTACACCATGCTTCTTGGAGGTAATATAATTCAAAATCTTATCATACCTAATATGATTTGCTTCTCATTGGAAATTTTTTGATCTTTGTAGGTTTTTTTAAGGTGGATGTTGTATAAAATTTTTCATAAATTAAATATGAATTAGTATTAATATATCCAATTGTAGCCATCACATCAGAATATGAAATTATCAAAATATCAAAACATTGACATAAATATTTTTTTTTTTACAAATCTACTATAAGTGTCTCAAATATGTTTGCATTTAAAATTCAATAATACTAGGAAAGATCTTTCACTTTGGCAAATTGATTTTCAACTATACTTATCATAATTAATTTTAAACTCTTTTGTGATAGATGTAGAACTATTTAGTAATCTTTCTCTATTTTAATCATGAAGGTAATATGTAAGTCTTAGAATATTCTTATGGTGAACTTTGTATAAAGACAACTAGGAAAAAAAATAGACCATTTCAATTTTAGATATCCAAATAAAACTTTTTTTGTAATTTTTTTCTTAATTTTTGCATACATTTATTAAACTTATACGGAGATCTAACAACAATCTAGAATAATTTTACAGTCCTTTTATCTTGTTCATAAGATTTTTAGATATATGAACCATGAAATAATTATGATATGCTCCTGGAAAGATCTCTTTCAAAAGAGTTTTTAGATTTTGGTCACTAATAATAGTCAATTTTTTACATCCTAAAATACATATCTTAATTGATACAAGAACCACTCCCATGAATTCTTATACTCAATTTCTATCACAACAAATATAATTGAAAATAATTTATTATATCCATCAATAGCTATAGCTGTAATCAAAGTACTAGGATTTTTACTTAAGAGATATATAGTTTTAATACCAAAAACATGTCACATATATAATCTAAAATGTCTAAAGCAAACTTGGAAAGCTAAAAAAAGTTAATGAAACTATTATTTGGACATGAGTCTCATAGTCATGTAGTTTTAACTCCCTAAAAATAAAATTTTATTAATATATAATTGATCAAAGTCACCACGATCCTTATTGAGAGTAATCTCCTATGCAAGATAAATTTTTTTCTATCAAACAACAACTTCATTTTTTTTAAAATATTTATAATAATCATCTTTAAAGTATAATTAATATTTATCATAACTTAATTTTTAATTTGATCAGTGATGAAAGAACTACTACATTCCTTATGAAACCTATTCAATCTTGACAAATTACAATCGTAATCTTTACGAAACTTGATAATTCAAAAACTATCAGTTCCACCATGATTTACTATCTATCATCCATTAATAATAAAAAACTTTACATTTTTCTTTTATCTTATAACTTTTAGTTGCAATATGTTTAATCTTAAAATTTCTTCCAATGACACAATATTTCAAAACTTTTTGAAACTCAACCTTATCTAGAAACACATGTATAAAGATATCATTTGAGTTATAAAATAATATATATCAAGTAAATTCAAGAAAATAACTTTTATATCATTTAGATCATTGTATGAATAATCACCATCTTCATCCAAAGAAATTAGCATGTTTAACAACACACCATCATCTTATAATCATATTTAACAAGCACTAGTTAAATTTTATCATACATGTCCTCACTTAAAACAACTTGCGCACCAAAAAAATTTATCATACATCTTCAACCCCTTCATGTATTATTTCTTAAGTCAATTTATTTTTAAAGATATCATCACTATTATCATTTTCATTATCATAAAATTGATCATTCAAGTCTATAGAAAGAGTCTCAAAACCTGAGCTATTTGACAAATGAATTTTACTGAAAATTAATGTATCATGTAATATTTGTCTATCAATGTCATTAAGAATTGAAAATCCTCCCTATAATAAGATGATTCAAAAGAAAATAATATTTTTGCATTTCATGAAATAATATAACACTAAAATGGGTAATAACACATTAGCTTTTTTTTCATTTCTAACAAAATATCATGTAATGTTTTTTTACATTTCAACTTCTACTTAGATCCCAAATACTTGGTAAAAAATAGACCATCAGAAAATATTTCCTAATATACGATATATATATATATATATTTAAATCGAAAATTAATGCAACAAATAATAGAACATAAAAAAATATTCTAAAATTTAGATGATACCTTCAAATTGGATCAAGATTGCCACATGTTATTGTTTTTTTTTATTTCAGAGGTTTTTTATATTTATCAGAAATTTTCACCTTCTACACATTATGCTTTTTTTATTTATCAAATTTTCACAAAAATATCATGGACTCATGTAAGTTTTTTAACATTTGACCTTCTAATTAGATCCTAAATATGTGATAAAATTTTGGCTATCAAAAAAGTTTTACTAATATGTGATGCATTATTTTTAGCCAAAATTCAAAAATAGTGCATCACATAGCAGGGTTTGTCAAATACTCTGAAGGTTTTAGGAGACCTCTTAATGGGATTTGGATGGATATATGTTAGTGTTTATCTAGTTTAAGATTTTTAATATTTTTAACAATTTTAATTTCCATATAATGTGCTTTTTATTATTTTTATTTTAATTAAAATACCATGCACTAATGTAATATTTTTTTGACATTTGGACTTCTAATTAAATCTCAAATGTCAATGAAAATTTGACATTAAAAAAATATTTCCTTATATGCAATGCACTATCTTTGACCAAAATCCAAAAAAATAGTACATCAAATAGCAAGACTTATCAAAATGTTCTAAAATTTTGGAGATATTTTTAATTTGATCTAGCATTTCATGAAATAATATAACACTAAAATGGGTATAACACATTAGCTTTTTTTTCATTTCTAACAAAATATCATGTAATGTTTTTTACATTTCAACTCTCTACTTAGATCCCAAATACTTGGTAAAAAATAGACCCATCAGAAAATATTTCCTAATATACGATATATATATATATATATTTAAATCGAAAAATTAATGCAACAAATAATAGAACATAAAAAATATTCTAAAATTTAGATGATACCTTCAATTGGATCAAGATTGCCACATGTTATTGTTTTTTTTTATTTCAGAGGTTTTTTATATTTATCAGAAATTTTCACCTTCTACACATTATGCTTTTTTTTATTTATCAAATTTTCACAAAATATCATGGACTCATGTAAGTTTTTTAACATTTGACCTTCTAATTAGATCCTAAATATGTGATAAAATTTTGGCTATCAAAAAGTTTTACTAATATGTGATGCATTATTTTTAGCCAAAATTCAAAAATAGTGCATCACATAGCAGGGTTTGTCAAATACTCTGAAGGTTTTAGGAGACCTCTTAATGGGATTTGGATGGATATATGTTAGTGTTTATCTAGTTTAAGATTTTTTAATATTTTTAACAATTTTAATTTCCATATAATGTGCTTTTTTATTTTTATTTTAATTAAAATACCATGCACTAATGTAATATTTTTTTGACATTTGGACTTCTAATTAAATCTCAAATGTCAATGAAAATTTGACATTAAAAAAATATTTCCTTATATGCAATGCACTATCTTTGACCAAAATCCAAAAAAATAGTACATCAAATAGCAAGACTTATCAAAATGTTCTAAAATTTTGGAGATATTTTTTAATTTGATCTAGATAGACATATGTTAGTGTTTTTCTATTTTATGAAAATTTTCTATATTTTTGAAGAAAATTTTAGCTCCTGAAAAGTGTGCTAGTTTCTAATTTTCTAAGAAAATTCAAAGTTTTATAAAAATATCATACACTTTTGTAATAATTTTTAACATTTGAGCTTGTAATAAGGTCACAATCACCTTATAAAAATTTGACCAAAATATTTTCTTATATGCGATACGTTATTTTTGGCCAAAATCCTAAAACAATGCATCATATAATAAGACTTGTCAAAATATACTAAAATTTTGAAGATATCTTTGAATTTGATATTTCATTTTAGGAAATTTGTTCAATATTTTTAGAATTATTCGGCTCATGCACATTGTGTCATTTTTTTTATTTTTGAAAAACTTTTATAAATTTCTATAAAATATCATGTACTCATCCATGTTTTTTTTTTGGCATTTAGCCTTTTAATTAGGTCCTAACACATGGTAAAAATTTGGCTATAAAAAAATATTACTAATATGTGATGCATTGTGTTTTACCAAAATCTAAAAAACAGTGCATCACATAATCAATCACATAGCAGGATTTGTCAAAATACCCTGAAACTTTTTGGCAACCTTTGAATTCAATCTAGATGAACCTATGTCAGTATTTTTTTTATTTTAGAGAATTATTTCAATATTTTTCAGAATAATTCAAGTCCCATAGTGTGTCATTTTTTATTTTTTTTAAATTTCCTCCGAAATGTCATACACTTTTTTTTTTTTTTGACATATGACATTCTAAATAGGTCCTAAATACTTAATAAAAATTTGGCCATTAAAAGGTTTTACTCATATGTGTTGCACAGTTTTTGATCAAAATCCAAAAATAATACATCACATAATTGGACATCTCAAAATGCTTTAAAGTTGTAGAATGCCTTTGAATTGGAACCAGATGAACATATTTCATCAGTGTCTTTCCATTTTAGAAGATTTTTTTTAATTTTTTAGTTATTTAGGTCTTATTTTCTAATTACTAAATAATTTTTTAAATTTTCTAAAAATATATTGTACTCATCTAATGGTTTTCAATATTTGAGGTCTCAAACATCTTGTAAAAATTTGCTCATCAAAATTTTTTTTATAATATATGATGTATTATTTTTTATAAAAAATAATAATAAACAGTAACAAAAAAATATATATATATATATATTCTTTTTTTTTATGAGCTCATTGTTTTTATTCAGACAAAAAGATAACTGAAAAGCTTACATATTTAACAATGAACATCAACAAGCCAATTGTTTTAAATATCATAATAATATTCATAAAAATCATATATAATGTAATATTCTTTTTTATTTGTGAATTCATATCCTCATATATATAATTGTTTTCCGTCACATCCAATCGCACGCTCGCCCAAACGCCGTGTGTGCGCCTCTTTCGGCGTTTCCTTGCTCCCCAAGCCATCGCCGCCTTCTTGGCTCTCCCACCAATCTCCGGTCTCCGATCGCCCGCCCCTCGCCCCTCGGTCAGCGATGGACGATAGCTGTGCGGTGTGTGCCGACGCCCTCGAGTGGGTGGCCTACGGGCCGTGCGGCCACCGGGAGGTTTGCTCCACCTGCGTCGTGCGCCTTCGGTTCGTCCTCGCCGACCGCCGCTGTTGCATCTGCAAGACCGAGTGCTCCTTTGTCTTCGTCACCAAGGTATCATGCCCTATGGTTTTTCCCCGGTCTATTTCTTTCGACGATTGTTCTTGAATCGCATCGAGATCTGTTTGTTTCCGACTAAGTGGGATTTGGCCATGGAGGTGGAATTCTTGGTTAAATATCGATTGTTACAACGTTTTCCCCTAATCTTGATGAATATAGTTGTTTTTCCTTGGTATAATTGTCAATCTGTTGTAGAAATTTTGACCTTTTTTTAATCTTATTTGATTTTGTTTTATCCTTTGATCTATGTTCGAATAGAATTAGGATCGGATGAGCGTAGTCTTCTGCTGATTCTTTCATGATAGTAGATAGAAGAACTTGGATGAGATCCGTGGTCTATTATATCCATGAATGATTTACATTTATTATTATTAACCTGTTTAGTTTTCCCGTGATTGTTGCTTTGAGATCAGACGGCTTTTTGATTTACAGGCACTGGGCGATTACACGAGGGTGGTAGCTGATTTCTCAGTCTTCCCAGCTGGTCCAACAGAAGGGCAGGTGGGGCAATATTGGTTCCATGAGGATACACAGGCCTTTTTCGATGATGTGGATCATTACCGGATGATAAAGGCAATGTGCCGGCTGTCTTGTAGCGTCTGTGACAAGAATGCAGAGGTGCAAGGTGGCGAGAGTGCAAAGAGGAGGATCAGATTTAGGAGCATAGAACAATTAAATGGGCATTTGAGGCATCAACACAACTTGTTTATGTGCAATCTATGCTTGGAAGGAAGAAAGGTGAGGTGTCACATAATGGGTTTAACATAATAAGTTGCTTTCTGTTTTGATGGCTTGTTAGTGTAGTACTGTCTGAACTGATGTGGAACGATGAAATTTTGCTCAATTCGTAATTTGTTGCTTTGTTTATATACACAAAACATATCCTGTTCTAAGTGGTCATTCATGGTGACATGTCTTCATACATGTTTTAGTTGACTTAGCTCTTAGAGTTGTTATATTTAGATTTGTGTTTTTTTAATGAACAAGTCTTGAGGTCTGCTTAACCTCTCTTTATCTTGAGATTATGGCTTTATTTGATATGATGTGCTTCTAAAGGCATGTGGCACTTTGTGGAACTATGGAAGTCAAACTTAGAAGTTGTAACAAAAAGACTGGTCCGTGTTTTTTCTTGTTCATGCAGCGCTGGAACATTGACAGCATTCTCTCTGTCCACTTTCCTTTCTACTTTTGCACAAAATTTTCCTATTTGATTCAGAAATCAATTTTCTTCTTTTTCTTCAATTGCAATAAAAGTGAAGTGCTTGTACAGAATTTATGAGCTAAAATGGTGAAAAGAGAGAGCAACAAGAAGATTTAAGTTATGAAGCAATCAACAAATAATTCTTTCCCCATCTCTAATCCCTTTGTGACTTTGTCCAAATCTCTCTCACCCCTTTCTTCTTCCTGTCTGGCTAAAACTCAGACATCATAAGGATTCTCCTGTCCTCAGTCTCTCTGTTCGACAGTGTTAGAGTCGGGTACCATTGTTAATACAAGTAGCGATTTGTATACTGACATGAATTTTACATATAATTTTATAGTTCACTAATTTTTAGTTTCATATTTAATGTTAATTTATTAGTATGCTATTATAATGGTTCAACCTTGAGTCCAACCCCTGTTCATATATATACATATATGAACCTTGAAACTCATCTTTTTCTGGTTTGATGTCTGGTCCATTTTCCTGAGCATTGCTTCCACTGGCTTTGGCCAATATTTATGCTGTTTTGAAATTGCTTCAGTACCTTTTCTGTTTGTTTCTTCTATTTGTAGATCTTTTCCCAATTTGATGTGATAGATACTTCTATTAGGAACATCATTGACATCTCATTCTTTGTCATGAATTTGTGCAGTTAGGTTTAGCCCTTCTTGCTTTCATCAGGACACAAATTCATTAGCAATCATGTTGATTGTTGGAGCTTGTGTTAGAATGTACTTAATATGGCAACATTTTAGCAGGGGCAGCCTTCTAATGTGTTTCCCTGTATTTTGGCCCCCTGGGAATTGTCTTGTAACTTTCTCATAAAATTATAGTTCTGGTATTTTGTAAGTCATTTCCAACAATTTCTGTAATGTCGTTGCATTTTTTTGTGAGTCATTGTTGGATGGTTGGGAGATGGAATAAACTGTTTAGCAGGGGCAGCCTTCTAACACATTTACCTATATGTTGGCCCTTTAGGAATTATCTTATGATTTTCTCATAAAATTATGGTTTTGGTAATTTGTAAGTCACTTCCAATATTCTGTGTAATGTAAGTGCTTTTTTTTTGTGTTTTTGCTGGATCATTGGAAAATGGAATTTTCAAGCAGGTATTCATTTGCGAACAAAAGTTATACACTAGATCACAGCTAAATCAACACAAAAGCACTGGTGATTCTGAAGTGGATGGCAATGAGAGTGAACGTGGTGGCTTTATGGGCCATCCTTCGTGTGAGTTCTGTAGAAACCGATTTTATGGAGATAATGAACTTTATATGCACATGTCAACAGAGCACTATACCTGCCACATTTGTCAAAGGTATGTTTTCTTAATTTCATTAGATGAATTATCTTGAGAACGTTATGTAACATTTGTCACAATTATTTGCAGGCAACATCCTGGACAATATGATTATTTTAGAGATTACAATGACTTGGAGGTAGTGTTATAAATCTCTATTTTCTTGTAATTTTTGAGGGATGCTAGATCTACTGCAACTGTAATTGAAAACACTTATATAAGACTTTTAAGCCATACATGCTCTTTTCTTTTGTGTTACATAACAGATGCATTTTCGCCAAGAGCATTTCCTTTGTGAGAACGAGGCGTGTTTAGAGAAGAAGTTTGTTGTTTTTCAAACTGAATCAGAGATGAAGGTGTGATTATGTTGATGGTCCTACTTCTGTATTATTTTTCTTTTCATTTTTAGATACCATCATATTTTACAAGACACCTTCAAGGCTAATTCTGCATCTTCCAGAGGCACAATACTCTTGAGCATGGGGGGCACATGTCTCGTTCTAAGCGCAATGCTGCACTCAGGGTATTAAACTAGTCCTGATTTTTTCTTTCTTTCTGCTGAAGCAGTTTTTCACCCGAAGTAGTCTACAATAGTGATAGTTCTTTTATCTATCAGTCATTACCTTTTCTTTACTTGGGCCTCTATTGTGAGGTATTTATTTGTCTCCTTTTATTCCCTGATGTTATATTCTTCCACTCAGATACCAACTAGCTTCAGATATCGACGGAATGAACAAGAACAACGCCGAGGTAGAGGTCACGGATTTCGGCCAGATCCTTCTGGTGACCAGCTATCTATGGCAATACAAGCCAGCCTTGAAATGGCTGTAGCTGATGGGAGATTTCAGGATTCTTCTTTTGGTTCTCGTATGAATGCTGAGCATGGGGAGACGAGGCGGGCTGATGCAGTCAGGAATTCATCAGAAGTCTCAAATGTTAATGCAGGTTCAGAAGCACCTTTAAGCACTCCATTGTCACTTAGCCAAAGCTCCAGGACAACACCAATACTAGAAGAATCGTCTTTCCCTCCCCTTGGTGATAGAGAGTTACCAGAGCCTTCTTCTAGATATGCTCAAGCTCTCAGTCAAAGCTCTAGAAATGCGGTCAAACTTAGAGAAGAATCATTTCCTCCTCTACCTGGTGCAACTAGTAAACCAAAGCCAATTCATGGATCTGAAAGTTCGTCCACAAATACTTTTGCTGCCCGTATTCAGCGCAACAGAGGCTCTGTAGTTGTCAACTCTGCTCCATCTAGGCCACCAGAGTATCATGAGATCTTCCCATCCACCTCTCAGTTGAGAGCCACACCAAATTATGGTTTCACATCATCCACTTCAACAAGTTCTCAGTTGGGAGGAAAACCTATAAGAGAAAATGCACATAGATCACCTTCATCCTCCAGTACTGCTTATAATTTGGATACTGTTAATAGGATGAAGCATTCAGCATCAGCTCCTAACCTTGCTGAGGGATCATTTTTGAACCAAGCTGTTCCTGGTGTGTCTTCTGGTGCAAAGGGAGAGGAACCATTAACTCAAAGTAACCAATCTCTTACTGTCACAGGGGACGTCTACACTGCCAACAAGTCCTTGGTTGAAAGGATTCGAGCTGCCTTAGGGATGGATGATGATATGTATGGTGCATTCAAAAACTTATCCTCTGAGTATCGGCAAGGCCAAATCAACACATGGGAGTACCTTTCTTATGTCGAGCAATTTGGCTTGTCGCATCTTGTTCCTGAACTTGCTCGGCTCTGCCCTGATGCTCAGAAACAGAAGGAACTAATTGATACCTACAATGCCAATTTGCAGAACAAAAGTCTGCAAGAAAATGATGGCAGCAGTCGTGGCGGTAAAGGTAAGGGAAAAGCGGTAGCTCGTGCTCAATCTAGTGCTAAAGATTCTTTAGCTGATGACTTCTTGGCTTCTGTAAGAAAGCTACAACTGAACCAGAAGCCTCAGGAGGATGAGGTGGAGGTGCTTTCAAAGGGTGGCTACCGAGTCACCAAGGATACATTTCAAGCGTCAGCTAAGCAAGTTCATACTAATTCAAGTTCTGTTGATGTGAATTCCACTGGGAAAAGTACTGATAGGGAATCCCAATCTGGTTCAGATGTTGCAAAGCAAAATTTAGCTAATGGAGCTAGTGGTAAACAACGTAAGAAGACGTCAAAATTTCATAGAATTCGTCTGGGTGACAGTTCAGCAACTGCACTTCTCGATCTTTCTCACAGGGATACTAGCCCTGAAGCCACAGAAAACAGAACTGCTGGCGATGGGCTGCCCGATGGTGTGCCGGTCCGAGGTGTTTGGCGAAGTGGCGGTGCACATAGACTTTTTGCAAATTCCAACAGGAATGCCTGAAAACTGACAACCTTCAATGGTGAAATCCGAGGTCAGGTTGTGCCATCACCCGTCGATTTGGTGTCGTATGAGGCGTACAGAAAGGGCATAACTGAAGCTCGTCTTCAAGAGTCGGAAATGGTTGCAGGATGGTTTGTGGTTTGCAACCTGCGATTCTTTTTTGCAAGTGTAGTCTATGTTCTCGATGAGCAAAAGTGTTTTGGATGTTTCCTCAGATACAATGTTCTGGCTGAAAAATATTTACAGATGTAGAAGTTTATGTTATTGGGTGCTCCTTTGTCTCAGCAGAAACTACGGACTGATACTTTTTTTTATCTTTGTTTAAAAAATATTTGGGTTAACATTTTCTTGAATTCCAACTATGCGGTTGTTTTCGTAGCTGGGATCAAACTGTAAGCACGTATGTAATCCAATAAATTGTGCTTAGATTTCTCGTAGAGAGCAGTCGATCATCACCGCCGAAACAGTTTACAAGAAATTGTGCAGAAAATAATTTTTATGATTATAAAATGATTAAAAAAAACCATTTGACATGATACAATTTGGACACAGACGATTCACAGAGACACCCCCCCGGTGCCTCAACAGGTTCTTGTAGTACCGGTTGTCCAGCCTCGTCGGCGTCTCGGTATCCAGAGACACCGTCGTCGGGTCACCGCTATTGACGTCCGTGGTGGGGGGCGGGCACTTGCTCGCTCTTCAAGAAGGCTGCGAAGCCCGGGTCCTGCGGCCGGGCGGCGCTGAAGTTGTAGAGCCGAGGAGCGAAGGAGGTGCAGCGGGAGCGACCGATGGAGTTGGTCCCGGAGAGCGCGACAATGTCATCGAGCGACAGCCCCTTGTCGCCGAACCGATCCCTGAGGTTGGGCCAGGGGATGTGGGTGAGAGCTTCGGATTCCAAAGAAGCTCTTCCGTCGCGCCGTCCGGCGGGCACGGAGTAATCGACGCCGCTGGCCAGGTAAGCCGCGTCCCGGGCAGCGAAGGCGACGATGTAGGCGCACGAGACAGTGCACGGGCGGTGGGCTTCGACGGCCGCGCTCTGCTTGTTGGGCAGTGCGTCCTTATCCACAATCCTGGTGGTAAGCACAAAAATAAATGATATGTTAACGTTATAAAAAATTTTAATATCAAATTTTAAAATTATATAATAATATATTAAAGTTATGATGGGTATGTTTTAATATCATTCAGAAATTCTTTTATCAATTCTAATAAATCTAATAAATATAATACCACATTAAGTTTGATCAATGAGTCATAGCAATTATATGTTATTAATGTCATATTTTCAATAATGTACCATACTATTATTAGCTCTTCCTAATATAGCATAAAATAATCTATGTAATTTGTCTTGTCAAGATAATCTTATTAGCATATTCAATCATAATATATACATATATATAAATGTATACAAGATGACAGAAATAAATAATTTTAATTACGTAAATAAGAACATCAATTATAATGTCACTCGGACATGCATCATTATATCTTTTATAAGTTGTTTACAAACCCATTCATAAGAATATGTTCTTTCAAACACTTTAGGCTATAAGTCTTAAGTGAATTATTTAATTTATGAGGGGTAAAACTATTCTTTTATTAAGAATCCTGATTATCACTCCCTTTCTGTAGTCGCTACGCGAGGCAAGACCACTGTTGTGCATGACCGTCGCTTGCGCGAGGCACCGCAACCATCATTCATGGTTTCTACACGAGGCATGATTGCCACTACTGTGCATAACCATCACCTATGCGGCCTCCCCACCCATACGCGACGATGTGTGTGCATCGCCTAGCAACCCCTATAGTCACCGCAACGTGGTTGTGCACACACACACACTGCTCAACAACCCCACAACTGTGCACACATGTTGCCTAGTGATGTCGACTGCGACCAACAGATGCCGCAATAGGGGTATTGTTGTAATTATCATAGCATTTGCACGTAATGACAATCGTCATAGCCATGTAGGCAGCAATGCTGCTACAACCGTCACAGGGTTGCCGCACCCCATAGTGCTTATATTAGGTATGCAATCATTGCCTAAAATTAGGCTAGCGACCATCAAAGGTCATCACTCTTAACAATACTGTCATTGACAATAAGTTATCAACAATAGTCCATCGATCAAACATGAGAAACCTCGTATCGGTTGCAAGCAAGCAATAAGACAAACTTGATAAAAAAGTAGATCGATAATACTGACAAATTATTCAAGCATCGTAAATCAAATTTAAATGACATCTTTTCGTAAGCTAAATGTACTAACAATATTTGATTCTATAAACATAGCTCTTATACTAACTATAAGTATAAAAATCATCTTTATACTACTGTTATATAGAAAATTTTGATGCTAAAATCTAAAATCAAATAACAACATATCAAATTTACAATATGTACTTTTCGATATCATTCAAAAAGCTTTTATTTAATCTATGGGTACATCATCGTTGAATCTGAAAGCAATAGCGATGCCAATCTACAAGAAGAACTAGACTTATATTTCTTTCTCTTGTTATCCTTCATTAGATCATTATGAATAATGGATTAGGGATAAAAGGGAAATACGAGAAGATTTGTAATCTCTTATTGACTAATTCACATTACTAAGGGGAGATAAGAGAAGATCTATAATCTCTCCATCTCTACTTATTTACATATTCGCATATCTATATCTTTGTTAGTCATAGGTGCTCTATAAACCAATCACGTGAGTAATGACATGTGTGACTTGACAAGCAGTTTTTTTACTTATTATTATTATTTAGCATTTTATCACTTCATATTGTTTATTGCTTGAATATATTGTGATGTCTATGGATCTATGCAATAAGAATCGAATCATAATGAGATCACAATAATAAGATCAATTCGCCTTTAAACACAAATCCTAAAGAATCCCCGTCATAGGTTACTCAAGAGGGATATCGAGATAATCAGACAGACTAGTGTACTGTATACCCGTCCATATGATGAATGCAGCTAGTCTCATAGCTGCTCGTGTGAGGACACTAGAGATATAGTATAGGTGCTCATTGGAGAATGAGTTCATTGATTGATCCACTCACGGAATGCTAGATTGTTGATGATGCTTTATTATCAGACAACGATTTCTTAATTCCAATGGTGTATCTGATCCTTAGACTTGAAACACCAAGGATATCATGTATGAGTACTTCATTCTTTGATATCGGACTTATAGGTCTGGAGGTTTCAAATATAGCACAGTCGGTTATCGGGAGTGGTAGCCAACCTTACGAGAACTATTGAGTGTCAATATAGGATCATCCACTCTCAGTGTCATAAAAGAAATATCTCATGTGTTCTTGCTCAGACAAATCCCTAGCCAGGGTCATTCGGATTGAGAGAGAAAAAGTTCTCCGGGAGAATCCGATTAGAGTGAGACTCGAGCAGAAATCATATGGGTCTGATAGTACCATGCCCGTTATACGGTCTCTAGGATATTAGATGGATGAGAGACTATAGGTATATGGTAACTGATGACAGATATTTCCAATGGATTGGATTCCCCTGTATCGTTTGTGTTAGGATCGGAGCGGCACTAAGAGGGGGGGGTGAATTAGTGCAGCGGATTAAAACGTCGGTTTTAGAAACTTTTTCATACGATAAAAACCGAACTCGGAAGTGCTTAACTTAAAAGCATGTTCGTAAATGTGTGCAGCAAAAGTAATGAGGAAGTAAAGCACTTATAAAGATTTGCAGTAAGGTAAAGTGCAATAAGTAAATGCAAACCAGAGAACACGCCAAATTTAAAGTGGTTCGGTCAAAATGACCTACATCCACTTGCGAAGCCTTCTTCGATGAGGCTCCCAACTTCCACTAGTAAATCACTTTGAAGAGGAAGGACAAATACCCCTCTTACAACCTTTTACAAGTGGTTCACACTCTTACAAAGTTTCAATGAGAAAGAAGAAGGTGAACACTCAAGCAATTTGAAAGTAAGACTTGCTAAGGATTTGCTAAGACTTTTTTCACTCTATTGCTTCTCTAAAAGTTTGTTGTCTCTGCTGAGAATTGAGGGGTATTTATAGGCCTCAAGAGGATTCAAATTTGGGCTTTAAAATTTAAATTCTCTTCGGTTCCCGAAGCTAGCGGTGCCACCGCCTGTCAGTTGTGACACTGACAGTGTACTGGCGGTGCCTGTACTGGGCGGTGCCACCGCCTGGCTCTCGGGTGCTGGGCGGTGCCATCGCCCAGATCGGCGGTGCCACCGCCTGGCTATTTTGGCTCACTGGTTGGGCTCCAAACTTGGCCCAAACCAGTCCAAACTCGAGCCCAATTGGCCCCTACTTGGGTTATAAGATTAACACCTAATCCTAACCCTAATTAATGTGCTAACTATGAATTTAAAGACATTTCCCAAGCTATTACAAAGTCCGCAAGTCAAGACTTCTTCCGGCGAGCTTCCAGCGAACTTCCAGCGGTCTTCCAAAAAACTCTCGGAAACCATTCTGCGGACTCCCGACAAGCTCCGAGACTTTACGATTTGATCTTGGCGAGTTTCGACGAGCTTCTTCGGCAAGCTACGATCTTTCTCGATGAGCTCCGCGAACTTCCGACGAACCTTTCTGCGAGCTTCCGAAAAACCCTTCGGCAAGCTCCCTACTCATTCTCGGCTAGTTCCGACAGCATTCCCGATGAACCTTTGGACTTCCATCGAACTCTCGAACTCCCAACGAATCCTTCGCGCTTGACTCCGGCACTTTATTTTGCTTTATGTCTTCATCATTATCGTAGTTAATCCTGCACACACAAGCCAAAACTCTACTCCGATCTAGACAATTATTACAACGCGAATTGACATTCTGTTGCCCGGCACATCATTGGTTGGCGCTTCGTCCGATTCTTCAGCGCATCGTCCACTCTTGCGGCTTATTGCCCAATCGGCGGTTGACCTCCGCAACCCCGATATCCTTGGTGCAATTCCGCTCTCCTTGGCCCGATGCCCGACGTCCGAAGCGTTCTACCGTCCAATATCCTAACGTGATCTCCTCCGGCGCAACGTCAATTCCTTCTGCGTCAACTGTCTAATCCTGATCGAGTAGACCTGCATCACTCAAAATGCAGTTAAACATCTAAACACAATCAATTAGTTTCATCATCAAAATCCGAGATTCAACAGTTTGGGGACTGCGGCGTAGTGGCCTAATACGTCCGTAGTTGATGAGTCGAATGAATTATTATAGAGATAATAATTCACTGAGCTAGAAGGAGTTATGATAGGTATGGCTCACAACTAGCTCAATTTTGGGCCTAGAGGGTCACACACATGTTGTAGACATTGCGATGAGTAGAGGTTCGGATATGAGATATTCACCGGAGCCCCTATCTCATTAGATATTGAATAAGTCTTTGAATTATTGGATCTTATGGATAAGATCCAATAAGAGCCAATAAGAGATTATTGGATAAAGATCCACTAATCTAAGAGGCTTTAGTAGTTGGATAGAGATCCAATACCTAATAAAGCAGGATCCATTAGGGTTAAGTCGATAGGGGATCTCTATAAATAGGAGAGAACCAATGGTTCATAGGCTAGAGCTTCTTTAGGTTTTCATCTCCTATTCTCCTCTCCTTCTCCTCCTTATATAGCAAGCTTGGAGATTTAAGGAGTATCATCGCAGCCCTACTGTATGGCTCATCGCTAGAGAGAATGATGTTTAACCTCCTTCACCCTCTCCTACAGATCTGTAGGGATTCAGGGATATACAATCTCCCTAGGTAACACAATCTTTCATATATGCAGTTTTTAAGTTTCGCAGATTTTGTGCACCAATCTTTGTATGACGACGAATACGGAAAATTATGGGATTTTGTTTTTATGTTCTTCAGTTACGCATGTGATGTCGCCCCCAAATTTTCCTACAATCTCCACTTTGAATCCCTAGTATGTTTTATCTATTTATAGAAAAGTCCTCATCATAGTCATCTCTTGAAGAATCCTATCATAATTGGATTTTTTTTTTCTATTGATCGATAATCGTAATCAGAATTCAATCATATTTATAATATATCATACCTAAATAAATATGGTCACATAATCTAACAACTAGGAGTCGAGTCAGGTAGCAACGAAGCATCGCATCTCTGCAATAGATACACATCGATCACCCCCTTAGCCCATGCATTATAACAATTCACCAAAAGGAGGAAAAGAGAGAAGAACACGTAAGGCGTACCCTACTGAAGCAGTCATTGAAGTGCATTTTGATAAACCCGACGACGATAGCTCTTAGTTGATGATCACGTCTTCACATAGAATCATCCACGAAGGGATGTTAGATTATTGACACTATTTAAGATATACTATAAATATGATTGGATTATGATTATGATTAGATTATTGACACGGTCTCTTAGGGATAAATATACTACAAGATGAATCTAGTTTTACTTGTAAATCGATATCGCTATAATCTTTGGATACAACAAGCTTGCATATTAGATAAAGGTTTTTTTGAATAATATCAAAAGATATGCCAAGTATATTTGATCTATTATTATTTAATTTTAATTTATAATATTAAAAAATTATATAATAATAATATATTATAATTTCTATACTTACAGATGAAGCCATAAAGAGGGCAACAGCGATGAATAGGATCAAACAAGAACAGAAAATGACACCTATTCTTTGCTCAAGCAAGTATGCCTATGGTGGAGTGAGCTCGCTCTGATGCATTGGCACGCATTCGTTTATACTCTCTTCCACGGAGAGATGAGAGGATCAAATGGTTGATTAGCTGCATGTCTTCATCTCTCGACTGTCTCCAATGGATTGACCTATTCCTTGCGTTGTGTTGTTCATGCATTTGGTGGAAAAAGCTTCTTGCAGCTTGCATTTTGCTGTCTTTACCTCTTTCTTGTGAACTACGTCTCTGACATGAGGCTTAATAACACTCTTAAATTTGATGATGTATAGAGCTTCACTAGACTCGGTCATGCTAAGATTTATGAGCAAGAGGAACCCGTCAAATAGCAAGTGTCATGTACAACCTACTCTCCAAGTCCAAAGATCTTAGTGTTTAGATTAGCCAGTATGCTGCTGTTTAGCACTACCAATCATATCATCACCCAAGATATATAGTTCAGGTGCCACTATTACCAGCCTTTTCTTTTCCTATGGTTATAGATTATATTAGATCAACATGACTCTTATTATTCTTCGTTCATCTATGACGTAATTTTAAACTCCCCTTATCCTTTTTTATGATAAGAGAAGTAAATGACTCTAATCCATATTAATCCATATTTATAAACTTCATATTATTAATTTAAACGTCGAAGAGCTCGAGTCGGTAAAACCTATCGTAAAAACTTTAAAAATTTACTATAGAATCTTGGATTTAATTCCCTCCTTTGCAATGTCTTGCATCATCTTAATCCATCTTTTATATATATATATATATTCCACCTACCTTCACATAATAAATTATTCCTAGCACAGATTGCATCCACTATCTAATTTGTCCTTTTTTTGTTCCAACCTTGACAGATTTTTGTTTGCTTGTGGAAGTCAGCTGTAGGGGAAATGATAAGTAAATGATGAAACGAGTTTGTTCTGATGCACAGCCATTCATTTATGTCTTCCAATAAGAAATATACTTTATTAATCTGATGACCGTCTCTAATGGATTGACATATTCCTTGTTTTATTCATGCAAGTAATCGTTTCTCCGTGGGTTTGGGTTTCATTATTAGCTCCATATTTGCCTTAAAATGTGCAATAAAATAAGCATATACTGCCGGAAGAAGTTTCTCACTGCTTGCACTTACTACAATTAATCTCTAATATTTGTGGAAGATGACATGAACCTTACGACAGATTTTACAGCTTGCACTTGCCACAATTAATCTCTAATGTTTGTGGAAGATGACATGAACCTTAAGACAGATTAATGTTTAAAATGACGGAAGCCATTATTCACATTACATTATACTCAGATAAAATATCATTTTAATTCATATGTGGAAACCACTAAAGTCTTTAAGAAATAGTATGTTGGAAAAATAGAAAACTTAAACCAAAAGAAAAATATCATAATAAAAATATATATAAATTTTAATAAGAAAACTCTCAAAAAAATTAAACTCAAATTATTTAGAGATTTTTTTCTACTTGAATTGATCATAATACTTCAAATAATTTAAATCTATCACGACTCCTAAATTACTTACTAATCAAATACATAACTAACACATATATCATAAATAAAGCCGGCATATTACTTGTGTACAAGGAAAATGTTTCTTGCAAGAGACTTCCATCACAAGTAGCAAAGCTTACAGATACTTGGTTCTCGTGTATAAGGGTGACATGAGCCTTTGACTATTCAATCGTATTGACTATTGTTCCACCTAATCCAATCCATATATTACCTCCACCCTTCTCTCGAGTCAAACCTACAACCATCCCTGTCATGGATTCTCCAACTCTTACGGTTGATATTATTAGATTATAAAAATCACTCTAAACCATCATTACAATGGACACTTATGATAAAGATAACAAGTTGTTCGATATTGGAATGTGGATAAAATGTAATGCATGATAACACAGACTTCACAGCGGATGTAATCGATGATACAGAAGGGTCTCATATATAAATCATCATCATCATCATCATCAGTTCACGACCCAACACTGCTTCCTGATCTCGCCTTGGCTTCCGGTGAGCACGTCGATGGAGGCCATCTTCACCATGGCCGCGGCGAACTTGGCAGCCCAAGCTGGTCCATTCTCGGCGTTGCAGCTCACCGTGCCCGCCGTCAGTGGGCTCGTCTGCAGGGTTTGATCCGAGAACAGTACTCCCCGGTGCTTCAGAAGGTTCTTGTAGTACTGGTTGTCCAGCCTGTTCGGCGTCACTCCATCGAGATGCACCGTGGTCGGGTCGGTGCTGTTGATGTTGACGGTGGCCGGCGAGCACTGGCTCTTCAGGTAGGCCGCCAGGGCTGGGTCCATCGACGGATCTTGAGGCTGGGCGGGGCTGAAGCTGTACAGCCGCCCGGCGAAGGAGGGACAATGGGTGCGGCCGATCGAGTGAGCTCCAGAGAGGGTGACCATGTCGTCGAGCGACAGCCGTTTCTTGGCGAAGTTGCTCAACAGATCCGTGACGGTGAAATTGGGCAAGGGGATGTTGCCGAGCACCTCCGACTCCAGGGAAACTCTTCCGTCGCGCCTTCCGGAGGGCACAGAGTAGTGGATGCCGCCGGCCAGTAGGGCCGCGTCGCGAGCCGCGAAGGCGATGATGTCGGCGCATGAGACCGTGCTCGGGCAGCGAGATTCGAGTGCAGCCTTTGCTGCGTATATCACTTCGAAGCCTCGTAAGCTCGGTTTGTTCGCCGGAGACTCCTTCTCTGCCTTACTCCACGGAGTCGAGTCAAGAAGCACCGAGGCATCACACCCCTGATCAAAGATACATATATACTGCTCCTTTAGCTCTCAACAAGAAGCTTGAAAGCAGAGGAGAAAGAAAGCTTACCCTCACGAAGCAGTCATGGAACTGCATTCGGATGAGCCCGGCGGCGAGGCCAGGGTTCACAGCCACCGCCCTTTGAACGGTTGCCCGCACGATGGACTCGGCGAAGGGGCATCTCTCCTTGTAGAAGTCTACCTCAAGGGAAGCATACGTTGACGAGGCCATGGCAAGGATCAAAGCCACGAAGAGGACAGAGCGAGCCCCATAGATGACACCCATGGCCGCCTTCAGTTCCTCCTCGAGCAAGAACGAGAGCCGGAGAGAGAGAAGACGATAAGGATGCGAGGTACAAGGGTCGGCAACATGCAAGGGCATTTATAGGCGGCCTGAAGAGATCCATGGCCGAGACGGAGCTCTGTTTACCGGGTAAACGCGACGCGCATCGACTGTCTCAATTTGTTGTGGTAGATTACACTCGCATTGACAATGTAAATGAATGTTCGAATGCAGCGTCTCCATCAAATGGCTCGGGATGGGATTCATGCAAACAAGCAATCACAAAGCACGTATCTTGGATGGTCAGATTTCGCTATCGGCACTTGGTCAAACATCGTGATTTATTACTCATGGTTGACTAATTCCGCAGGCACATGCTTACTGGCGTGTGTAATTTGACGGTCCGGTCGAGCCGGATCTGATTTGGGTTCTGTGTAAGGATCGATCAATTGGGCTGTCACGTTGTGTGAACCCATGCGGCCGCTTCGATCCAACGGTCAGCGTCGGATCGGCGCACTCGTGTACGGTCCAAGGGCACGCCGACCGCAGGTCGATAGGCTTGTTTATTAATTCATGTTGGACTCGCCCCCTGATTCATACCTCTCTTTTTGCTGGAAAGGAACCACCGGGTCCCACATGATGACATAGTCATGATGCAGTTGCGTGAACCGGTAGAACGCGGAATAAACCAGTGCTCTTTGAGTCCGCCTGCCGATACGTGGGCCGCGGAGGGGGAATAGCAACAGCCCGTCAGAGGGGGTCCCGCGGTCGCAACCAATCATTTGCCTCGTATCGCCACCGTCTGATCCGAAGGGGTAAAACAGACATTTCGGCAAGTTATGAACTGGGAACCGTCTGATGCTGATCGAGCGACAGCATCTGCGGAGAGTCCTAACAGTGTTATGGTCATTAAGCGAAAAATTATGCGGGATTTGATGGCTCACAAAAGTGGGATTAAAGCAGTATTAACCGAAGATTAGTCAATAATAAGGGAAATTGTAGAGTTTAATTACGGATAAAATGATAATTGTAGGTGTTAATGTCGGTGTTTGGAATTTAAAGTTCGTACGGCCAAAGAAACGAATACTCCGCTACGTGAACTTCGAAGGGAAACGAAATGTGTTATTATTGAGTACCCAAAACTGAGACGGGCGGAGATCAAAACCCTCGATTTCTGCTCGCCAATTTAGGATTTTGTAGGATTGGTGCCGTTTGGAACGAGTTGTCGGATCTCTAAGTTCGATTTGCGGGTGTTTCTTGGTCGAATCTGGGCGGTCATGGAGGGATTTGCTTGGGATTTTGAGGGATTACGGAAGAAGATCTTGGTTTATGGGTTTTTGCTCTGAAATCATTTGAGCGTGGATATGCCCGTGAAGAAAGTTTTGGGCTTTTTGATTGTTCACCGGCGTTTTCGCCGGGAACCAGTTGCGCAGCGTTTCTTCTCATCCGTGCATCATCGAGATCCTCTGGCCTTCTTCTGCAGCTCACCAAAAGAGTGTACTGTTCTTGGTTAGGGCTCGATTGTTATGGCCTTCGTCTTCCCATCCCTAAATGGGATTTCTTTGTAGGAGGGTTGAGTTCTTGTATTTGTTTCCAAATGATGCCATTCTTATCGATGTGATTTCTCTTTCGATCAAAAGAACTATTGTTTATGTTACATGCTTGCTTCTCCCCTTGGCTGTTCTATATCACCATCTCAAGAACTTACTGTGAATTAAATTTCTGGAAACAAATCAAAAAGAAAATGAACTGCTAAAATGATGGCCTAACTATTGACTGGAATAACAATTAATAGAAGATGTGGAGAGTCCCAATTTCCTTTCACATCCACAAATCCAAGAAATCAATTCAACCATACTACTTCAAAGAAGTTCAACTGAATTACTTGGTGGAATTCATTCCAAACAAACATATTTGCGCGATAGACATTTTATCAGTTGGAAGAACACAAAAGAGAAATAGAGATGATGCAGATGAGTTAGCGTGAAGGAGATGCATAGGCTACATGCAAATTGGAAGCAAGTTGGAGACACAAACTTTATACCAGTTCATACACATATGCAATGTCATACAACACCACAAGGACACCTTGGAGACTTAATTGCATATGGTCTTACTATCAAAATCCAATGACACCCATGAAGCATAGATCAATTTCATCCACCGGCTTTCTGCACATACTTGAACTCAGATAACTACACGAACCATCTCTTCCAACTGCATTACATCGACTTCGTATCCTTAGCAAGGCGAGGATGCGTTAAGTTCAATATAATTCACGACATGCATGGTTTTGATCGTGATAACATGCCAACAGGTCCAAACAGGAGAGCTGCTCTATTCGGGGACCTGACTTGAGGAAGGTGAGTACTAGTGCGGTGAAGCAAGCACTTTCAAGAGGGAAGCAACAAACTCCATCTGGGTTTCCTCATCGATCGTCAGGAACAGGGGGACATGCACAAAGAGAGATTTGATTCTGTTGTGTTCTGCAAACCGAAGAGAATGATAGTATACAAAGTTGCAAACGAACCGACCAGCATCATCGGAAGGCATTACATCATATCCCATCTTTGATAAGCCCTTAACAATTTCACTGACAGGAAGAGAAGTCTGCAGCAGTCCATAAGGGAAAAAAAAAATAAAGTTCTAATGATTTAACAAACTAAACTGTAATGGTATTTGACATCCTCAGAAAATAATTTTGCTATCATGTATTTAAATAACTTCTAAAGATCCTGATGTTTCAAAAATGTCTTCTAAGAGAAGGTAACAGGTGATCTTGTCGATGCAGAAATTTTCATACTGATAATCATAATGGTCAGCATACCTCTCGAACACGTGAGATGCTTCCATCAGAAGTTACAACTGGGGCTCTCTGAAAAATGAACAGCGGAGGGCAATGGATCATAGAACAGTAGTAAAGTAAAAGCATGATTCACAGCTAAATAATAACTTGAGCAAAGATAAAAGAGCTTAGCACATCTAACCTGAGGCTTCCATCCCATTTCATCTGGACAACGAAATGTAGCCTCATTGACTGCTTGATTCTCGATAGCAAACCTTGTAGCACCACTATTTACTCCAAGATGCAGCTGATAAAACAACATAAAACCCAAACAACAAATGTGTGAAAAGACATGATTGAAAGAGAAACCAGGTTAATTGAGAAAAATAATCAGATGCAAAGATGGACGCTAAGGTCCAAGTACACAATTAGAAAGAGAAAGAGTGACAGGAAGGATGATGATCAAGATGCTAAAAGAATTGAATGGGCATAATGAATTCATTTTTCACCAAGATCAAGTAACACCTGTAATATAGCAAAAACATTATAAGTTTCACATCTGGCTCCAGTTGCTTTACTTCAGGATAACTATAATTACAGACTTCTGAAATAATCAAGCATTGAAATCTTAAGTCCAATGGGCAGAATACCCAACCTGAAAGCTTCTGTTGTATAAAAGACGCAATACATGATGGTTTTGCACCAAGAGTTTTTGGATGGAATACGTATAGATGGTTAGACACCAAACTTCCAGAACCTAATTTTAAACCGTAGTTGTCTTTTGACCTATTTATTGGCGTCCTTTGTCTGAGCCACATTATTTGATATAGAAAATCTTATTTCCTTACTTCTGGTGAGTAAAAATGGGATGATCCAAAGAAAAAAAACTGTCACAAAAGTGGTTCTGCTAGCAAAATTTGTTGATCAACATCATAAAATTATTAGACTAACTGCTGTCATGCTGAAAATACCAATGCTTTTGTGTTTTCCAATATGGGACCTGCCAAACAACATCAATTCAACTACACTCGAGATGTAGAAGAAGTTGGTTAGTGTTTGGTAAAAACAAAACAGGCTCCATGGGGTTGAGTTTTTGGATTCAAACAAAAGATAAGAACAATAAGCATAATAAGCTGATAAATACCTATAAAATTACTATAATCATATACTGTAATTCTACATTGCCACTCGAAGATAGCAGAATGGAGTGGTTTACCCAAATGATTTGCCCCCTTTCTGAAGTTTCTTTGTTTTGCCCAGCCACAGCAAGCTGCAATACTTCATAAAGTTGAGGAACTGCCCCCTCTCCTGCTGTCTCAAGAACATTGCAGCTCCCAAGAACAAGACCTTCAGGCAATCCTTTCTTTTGCATGAACCCCTTCAGGTTTCTGACAATTATCTCTGTTGGATTCTCAGACACCCCATGGAACTTCTTAAATCCAGTCACATGAACAGTTACAACTGATGGCCCTTCAGAACCCATTCGCCTTTAAATTTTCAGGTATAATTGATTGTTGAAGTCTACCCTTGTCTGCTGCTAAATGTATGCTTTGTTGAACAGATGGAATGTACCTACAAGATGAACTATATCATGTCAATGAAAAAGAATCTCTTTTGAATGTTACATGCATTTCTGCATACTGAGATATAAGGATCCCGAGAGTCCTCCAAAGAAGAAAAAAGCATCAACAGAATAAAATTATGGCCAGTGGATGAAATCATGACGAAGACCTGAAAGCGATTTGTGCCCAACCATTGACGAGAACATGTAAATGGTCCATAAATAAGAATCAAACCAATGAGTTCGTTACAACTCATCCTAGCAAGCATATTGGCGAACAACAACCATCACTTGGTTCTAGTATTATGATGAAGAACTAATAAAACCCTCGCCCACTGTAATCCACAGACAACAACCACATTCTAAAAGAGAAAATTCATGTAAAGACGAAAAACAGAGCAAAAAGATCAAGAAACCGAGAGCCTATCACGAAAAGATGCCATCTTTCTCGAATTTTGACGCCGATCGATCGACCAAACAACCCAAATTCTCACCTCGGAGACTCCCGGGAAAGTTCATGTAAAGGCGAAAAACAGAGCAAAAAGATCAAGAAACCGAGAGCTTGTCGCGAAAAGATGCCATCTTTCTCGAATTTTGACGCCGATCGATCGACCAAAGAAACAAAGTTCTCACCTTGGAGCCTCCCGGGATCAAAGAAGCGGCAGACACAGCAGTAACCCCGATCTTTTCGATAACTTCGATTAAATTGAACTTCTGGTGGTGGTGACGAGAGAGATCAGAATCGGTGACGGGAGGAGAAAAGGGAAATGGAGGGAGAGAGATGCAACGCAGAAAGGCCACGGATACCTTCGTCAGATCGTAGGGATGAAACGAGACGTGATGAGATTGGGGAGAAGGAAGAGTACAAATATCCAACGTGCCAACCTCGGGTCAGGTCAAAAATATGACGTGGCGGTTTCGTCCTCCCTCCCTCGCCCTTAATTAGATTAATGAATCGGATTATTAGATTGGTTTAGCCTCAAATAAAGTTGCCGTAACTGAATTGTTATTAACCCAAACAATTTGGTGACATCATCCTAAAATTTTGGTAATCCTAAATTGAAAATGTATATCTAAAATATACTTCATGCTTTATTAAGAACTTTTAATATTTATAAACATAAATATCGTCAACATATCACTTAATTCTAATTGCTCTTTCAACTTTTACCATATACGAATTTTTTCCTTTTTTATTATTATTTTTCTTCTTTTCCTTCTAATAGTTATATATCTATTTTTTTATTTTTGGGTGAGGAGGGAAGTGCTTTTACATCTTGACATGATAATGATGATAAAGCCAATTAGTTTTGCTGTAACGTATAATTTCAAATATTAAAATTATTTCAATAATGTCACTAATATATGTTGCAATGGAGTTGATAGATTCAATAACTACAATAAAATTGTATATAAATGACATCTCAAATGGGAAAAAAAATAATATAATTTTAAGAAAAAAAAAGGGTTCAATAATGACCATGTCCTTTTGTTGAGCCATTAGAAAATCTTAGGATGAACAATCACATGTGAAATGATTCATCGACATGACTCCATGTCGATGAAATAATTCCATATAAAAGTGCACATGATTGAGGATGTGATTCATCATTGCATATTAAGTCAATGTGGGTCTCACAGTCGATAACGAAAGGAAATATATTTTTTACTTTCTTTGGATTGTATCAATTATTCCAAAAGAAATATTCCATTTATTTTGTATCAATTATGCATATTAGGATGTATCAATCAATATTTCATTAATTTTTTTCAAAAAACATGAAATATATCAACTGCACCAACAATACATCAATAGTACTTATTGATGATTTTACTTATCCTAATTAATAATTCGTGAAGATGTTACTTAGTCTAACGATATTGGACGTCGAGGCTTTTTAGTAAAAATAAAATATTTTAAGAGAATTAATTATATATTGAACATCTCGAGGTTTATATTTTCAAAAGGTATAATAATATTTTTGTATTTATAAAAATAAAAAAATATTAAGATTTAATTTAAAAAATATTTTTAAGTTAAAAATAAAATATTTTGTTGGAATAATATATTTACGTATTTTTATTTTTATAAATATAAAAATTTATGTATTTTTGAAAGTATATAGATGATAATATTAGACACAGAGATAATATATAATTAATTAGTCGGGGGACGGTTACGATAATATGTATTCGATGAAATTTGAATCGCGGTTGGGGCCGGTCATGCGTCGGGATCTCGATGGCTCCGCCGATCGCGCGGCTCTGCTCCGTTCGACTCCGCCCGCTTCCCGCTGGCTCTTGATCCTCCCGTGAGTCTTTACTTCTCTTTCTCTCCACCAATCCTTACTAGATTCCTGCTTATGATTCTTGATCCGTTTGGATCTTTCTTCTTCTTCGGAAAACCCACAGTGCAAACGAAAAGGGGTTGCAATGATTTGTTTGAAATTGTCCGACCACGCGTATTTGAATTCGGTTCATAGACGGAATCACTGCATTACTGACGCCAACAAGCGTTTGATGTATTGCTGCAAACAACTGTTGTATGCCCTGTCCTATAGATGAGTAACAGGGGAGGGACCCAACGGTGTTCCTCTGCCATCACCATGTTGTGCCTCACTTGTGCTTTGGGGTTCATTCTTCCTGTCCTGATGACTTTCCAAGTTAGATGCATAAGTTACTACACTTGTGCGAGTGCAGGTGGCTCCGAAATGGGTGATCCCATCTAGTAATACTTCAAGCTGCTTGAAGTGGGCATTGTGCCTCTTTTGCTTGATGTCTAAGGTACTTTGTACCTTGATCTGCAACAGGATGATGACTGTGAGGTTTATGTGTAGCATGAAGCCATCGACACTAAAATTCTATAATTGTAGACCTTTAGCTATAGCCATCAATAATTTGACTGTTCATGGAAGCCGTTCCTGCTTCTTGAATTGATGAAAGCCCTGATAGGTGATTTCACGTCTTATCAGATTAGTTTTATTGTCTTTTTCTCCTAATGCCTATAGAATTAGCCAAAATCAAATGACTTTCTGATGACTTGTTTTTTGCTTGTTTGGAAACAACTAACAAGTGACCTACCTATTTTGCTACATTGTAATGTCATAAAATAGAGGACCATGACAATCCTAAAACTTGGACAACCATTAACATGCATAGCGCATAAAGGTTGGGCATCCAGTAAAGACATCTATGTACATCAAGGTCACATCTGAGCTTTGTTTATTGTAGGGATTTTCCTGTAGCCAAATAATTAGGTTTTGAATAAATTACCTTTTTGTAAAAGTATTAATACATCTAAAATCATAATGACTTATCTGAGCTGTATGAATGAGAATTTTCTCTTGAGGATCGTAAAATTTGGATAACAACTGATTTGTGGATCCCCTTTTAAGTATGGTTTGTTTATTATTGTTTCATCACCATCAGATGACTTTGCATGGTGACAATGGCAAAATTGCTTATATCCCTCCAAAATCAATGATTTTTGTTTTGTCCCTCTAAATTTAAGTTTAGAATATATATATACATATACATATATATATACATATATATATATATACATATATATATATACATATACATATATATACATATACATACATATATATATATATATATATATATATATATATATATATATATATATATATATATATATATCTCCAAATGTTAAAAATTTTCATATATGTCATCTTGGTTTATCTCCAATTCTCCATCATTTGACTGTCATCTCACCATTAGTTAAAACTCTAATTTACATTATGAACCTTTGCAAACTCGTTATGATGGGAAGTACATTTAAGGATTCTTTAGATATTATATAATTTTACATATGTCTTTAATTTAAATAAGTTAATACTAATTACAATTAAAAGTGGTGAACTTGAGTATTTTGGACAGATGTTAAGGGAAGAGGTATATGTGGAAAATCTTAATATTGGAAGGCACGTATGCTATATTAAAATCTGTAATAACAAATACAATATTTCCAAACTTTGCAAGGATAGATATGTAAAAACACCATTTAAAAATTTAAAATTATTGATCTCAAATGCATTTATGTTTGTGAATTTTTTGACTTCTTCAAAATAGAAACATACCTGGGTTGGAAGCAAGTCATCATCCCTTTTGTGTTGCTCTGCCGTGAATACATCAAGATTTTTCTATCAGTGAACATCTATGAACAATATCCATGCATCAGAATAAAATGTAGAGATGCTTAATGAACTTGGAATTTGGTATTGAACTGATAGTCTACATTACCTTTCATTCGATGTTAAGAAGGCATTTATGTTTGAGGTTAACTTAGATAATAATCCTGAAAATTTAATGGGCATGCCTTCCTGTTATCTTGGTAGGATCCATATTTTCAAATTTCTCTTGTTCTTCCTTTTATGTTGTTTCCATTATATTCTTTTTATGCCTTCATGTTTCCTTTATATTGTTTTTATAATTCTGCTTAGTTTTTACTAGAAAGATCTGCTTTTAATACTTTTCTGTCATCTGTCAAGGAAAGATGTTGATCCATACATTTGCCTTCTTATTTATCATGGTATTCATGTTGGACTACACTTGCTTTCTTACATATCATGGTATTTTATTAATGAATATTTCTAGGTTGCATCAAAATGTTTTTTTCTCTTTGCTGCTTTTGGTACCATTACCAGAGTTTGTGGATTAAAAATTTGGATACTTCAGAAGCTAAAATGGCAGAAGAATTTTAGAAGATATGGGCATGAAAAGAATCCCAGTATTCTAGAAGTCTGAGGTAAAGATGAAATTCCTGATCACAATTTCATTATCATCTGAAAGGAGAACTATGGAGATGTGTGGTTGTTTAAGTTGAATAATTAGTGACAAAAAAGGCTATGAACATGTGTCGTCTTTATTTTCTCTCTCCATTTAAAAATCTGTGTTTCATGATATGGCTAATCATTTTTATGGTATAGCTGGTAGAACATTGTCACTGGAAAATGGATGCAGTTTATAACCAAACAGACATATGATGTTTCCTCTGTCTCTCTCTCTCTCTCATGCTCGATATTTTACAGCAATATTTTTTGATGTATTATAGTGGCTTTCTTGCAGAGTTATGACCTTCTTTAGATCCTTACCTGTTCCATTTTTTCGTTTCACTATCTTTTGGCCTTCCATCGTTTGCTGAAGCATGCTTTGATGTACTCTTTTCTGATGCATGTGAATTATGCTCTTATGTTTTTGTATTGCATCCTTCCTTTCGGATGTTTGAATGACTATCCCCGGTATTTGGGCTCTAGGACCTGGTGATTTTGTTAATTCATTGAATTTTATCATGCACCATTCATCTCAAATTTTCTTGACTAATTGACTTTGCATTGCATGATTGTTATATTTTTATAAAACAAAAAAGAAAGTAAGAGAGAAGATAAAGCAATTGTAGTGTAGTAAACTGGATAAGGTATCATTCGAGGATAGTAAGCATGCTTAGCCTATCCATGAAATATCCAAGTGCCAAATCCTGACATAATTCTATGCTCTTATCTGTGGCAAGTGATAAATGCCAACCAATTTCAGCTCTTCCACTAATTGATAGCCTTTATGAAACTGTTTTGTAGGAAAACATGTTCTCTGCTTACTGTGGTGCATTCTTTATTCCCCCTCTTATCTGATGCAGGGCTACTCTATTTTTCTTGTAGCCTAATGAAACTTTACTGGCTTTTGTGTGGTTGGCATGTTGGTAGGGAGACCTCTCTCCCTTGTTGCGATCCACCATCTGCATATTCTTATTTCAGTTTCTAGATGATGAAATGCTAACAAGAGCCATCTCTTGGTTATGAAATTTAGCTTTCTTTCATAAGCTACTTTTGTGTTTGCCATCTTACTTTATCTGATATCTTATCCACAACTTTTTTCCCTCTGTTTTTATCTGATAGTGTGTCAAGAACCATTATCCTCTGCAGATTCGAGATGCCATGATCTATCAGTTCAGTGTTTGTACTCATTTAAATCCGTGACAAGCAAAAATATGTTTGGCATGCCATTGGTATAGACCCGAAGTTACTGAAACAATTGAATCTCATAAATCCTGTACGGTTATCCTTAGGCACTTTGCTTCGTTTTAATCCGCTTACTAACCTTCACAAATTAGTTGGTATTCTACAGGATACACAAGGTGCAAAATGTAGGACGTATAGTCGGTGAACATTTTCCAGAATGTGAAGAGGGAGATTTTAATTGCATATTTTTTATTGCTTTTGACTTTCTACTTGGAACTAAGAATGGAGTTAGCTGGAATGACCACTAAATTCATCTTGCGTTTTTCCACGTGACCAACCTGTTCAGCATGCAGAGATTACTCACCTGAGGGCCTACCTATATGAATTTTGTGAAGGATTGAAGGATCAAATTTTTTTATTGACACTTTATCGAAAATAGTTAACAAAAGACGTGGTCTATACTCTATGGTCTCATTCCAGATTCCTAGAACAGATTTTACATTCAAATCTACTTCTTCCAATTACCACATTGAGGTAATTGCAAAGTTATACCATTGAGGTCCTTGAATGTTGTGCTTTAGGCCCATCATTGGATTTATCGGAAAGTTTTTTTTTTGTATAGTTCTAATTCAGGAGTTTTAGTTAATTATATGCTAGTATAATTTGGATCCTTTTCTGTTGCTGATTCTGCATTCTTTTGAGCTTGCCTGGTTTCAAAATAGGATTTTCCAGGTGCTCCTTAATTAAGTTTTGGTGGATTTCTTCACTTTTTGTGACATAGATGACTAGGATCTAGATCATGAATCTGGTTCTTTTGCTTGCATTGATAAGATTGCGTATATATTGATCCCAAGAGACTTATGCTTTGGATTACAAGTTGTCGTCGTTTATATGTATACTTAAAAGTCATACATGTTAGGCGAATTTGTCATCGTTCATTTGTGCTACTCTTCAAGTTTCATCCATGCACGTAATTTGTATTTTATTTTATTTATTTACTTGATCTTTTTTTTTTCTTGTACCAGAGCCTTCTTTTCCCATACTTTGGTGGACCACAAATCCAAGGATGATGGTGATGTTTCCGGATTCACACTCCAGTCTTCTTTCTCCACCCCCAGCTGCTCCTACATCATTCAGCTGAGATTGCCAGTCATAAGTCTCCACGTTCTGCGTTGAGATGAAACCTACTCCGCTTTTCAGGTGGAAGATCGTAATCAGGCCTTAACCATGTGTTGCATAATGAAGAGTCTGCTCCGTCGGTGAGTAGGTAGAGACGGGCGAAAGCTTCGTACTTGCCTTTTATATGTTAGTTATAGGCTTCTCACCATAAAACATAATCCACGTGGAGAACTCTCCCAGGTTAAATGGTATTTTAACGGGCCAAAACCAGGGCGGACTCTTATGGCCATGCAACGCCGCGTGGGGGAGTTGGTCTTTTCGACTTCGACACGTAGATGCGCCAGATTGCGACGTGGGCGCGATACCACTATCCTTCGCTGTGGCACAGCACGAGCGGCTGACGACGCACCGAAGGACGCAGCTTCCCTGGCTCGGCCGGCGCGGTAGGGAAGGACAAGAGGTTGGTTTCTTCTAATTTTACCTTTTGGAATTTAAAGTCGTGTTATTTTTCAAATTTATCTAAATAGTTAATTTCAAAATCGATTCTATCCCAAATCTAATTAAAAGATTATCAAAGTCAATTTCAACTAATGGAATAGGCTTTAAAAAAAGAAAAATAGCACGGTGTCATTGACACGGGGCCTATGCCGACATCCCATGGCCTCATCTGATGTCAGGCCTTCCAAGATCATCCATCAGCACTTTTGTCTTAATCAAATATGTAATCTTAAATTATGAAATTAATTTGGTCAACGTAGATGAACGACTTCATTGGGATGGAAAGAGATCCTCCTGTAGAGTGAGAAAAAAAGTATCTAAGAAGATTTCATGACCTTCAGCATTTTGAGTCTCATTCTTAAGATCTCCGTACATTGAGTTGTTGGCTACTAGATTTATTTGGCTGTATTACGAGAGCTAATCTCAAAATAAATAAAAAATCCGATGCATTAGGCATATTGAGATGTGATAGATCCTAAGTTCTCCACAGCCGGAAATGATAGAAGATGAAAGGCGAGGAGTAAATACAAATAGGGAAACGAGAAAATACGTTAAAAAATATTTCTTTGTAGATAAAAGTTAAAGAGGAAGAGATGTAATCCAAAGGATTCAATTGAATATACAGATGTTCGAAGAGAGGTTATGAAAGTAGAATACAGACGAAGCGGAAGATATCATATTGAAATCGGAGGTTTAAGATGAAAAGAGGTGGAGATGAAATATTAAAAGGTGGAATGCAATTTGCTAGGAAGTTGAAAGGATTGTGCTTAATACAGTTACTGCCTCGAGGAGGATTATTTTTTCAATAGCGTCCACCATCTATGGCATTCGTTTGCAAAGAGGAAGGACATAAATGATCATAGGTCGATTAGACTATCTTGAATGTGTGATGTTGGTTTCCCAATAAGAAGACAAAGTATTCACATATCATTCTAAATTGATTCACTAATCTGGATTAATTATACAACAGTATGATGATGCCCTCAGAGTAGGCCCACAATATTACCTATAATTTACAGATTTTAAGCTACCGTTTACATAAGTGTTTCTTTGATAGACCACACCACGCACGGTTCATTCTAATCATATACACCACAATAAAATTTATACACCACGCTAAAAGAAAGAAGAGGGGAAGAGTGAAAAGATGGCAGATCTCTCTCGTCACGCGGCCGTAGGTGCAGTCACGTACTTGACCGCCCCAGCCTCCGGCAGCGCCCCCCGCAGCGGCTGCTTCGAGGTCACCGCTGGGCCCTTGTAGTCCAGGCTCTCGTCATGGTATACGTCCCACCACCTTTTCACCAGCACGTTGATGTCCTCCCGGTCCATGTTCGCTTCCTTCCCTGTGAACCTCCATGGCTTCGATCCCTGCACTCATCACCACAAAACCTCTCGATGTCAAAACCATGATTCCTGTGTCGGCCCCGTGGGACGGAATAAGCGATGCTGGATGGATGCGTACCGCAGCGCAGTAGTGGACCACCTTCACCTTCTCCAGCTCCACGTTCTCCGGGTGCCTCCACAGCATGGCCAAGACCAGGTTGTAGACCAACGGGATTGGCTTGTAGATATCCTTGAAGAACATGTTCAGGAAGTCCTACAATGGTAGCATACGAATCCTTAGGTTTCTGTACACCTATGGGCACGCGGATTCGACTAGGGAGAGGGGGAGAAGTTGTTTCATCTACCTGCTCGGCGAAGGGGGTAGGGCGAGTGATCTTGAGGGCGGCGAGGAGGGACTCGCTGGTGGCGAGGCTGGGCTCGTGGACAAACATGCCAGCGTTGAAGTAGAGGGAGGGCGGCGGACCCAACTCGTCGCTGGGCCAGGCCACCCGGTCCGGGCACTGCTGGCAGTAGCCGATCTTGTACTGCGGTGAGTGACTCCATGTCTTCTCGCAGAAGCAATCCATGACGGCGTAGAAATGGCCGTCCGGCAGATCGAACAGGTGGTCGATGTTCTCGAACACCTGTATGTCCGCGTCCAGGTACACCATCTTCTTGTACTCCACAAACTGCAATCGAGTTCCTCCGTTTCTTACACCCCCCGATCGTACCAACAGAATGGAGCCTCGAATGCAAAACAACAGATAAGAGAAAGATTTAGTTTACCTCCCATAAGCGGAGCTTGGAGTAATTGATGACGTAGTAGGCCATGGCGAACCGGGTCTGGCTCTCCGGGGGGTAGACAGGCTCGATCTCCCGGACGATGCAGCCCTGGGATGCGAGGAGGCGACGGTGGCTCTCCGGCACGTCGGGAAGGACCGCCACCACCAACGGGTAAGCGGATCCAACCTTCCTCAACCCCTTCGCTAGCCCCACCGCACCCTTCACGTAGTCGCCGTCGCCCGCCAGGAACGTCACGTACGCCCTAGACGGCTTCCCCCCGGCCTGCTTCCCTTTCCCCTTAGCCTTCATGTTCGGCGCCATGGATGCGACCGAAGGCAAGAAAGAACAATGTCAAACGCAGCTACGAACGCAGAGTAATAGAACAGAGAACGCTTCGGAAAGTCTGTTGAGATGGAATGGGGGGAAAGGTGGGTTCAGATGCGATTAAATAAGCGTGGTGGAGAGACTGGAGACTTGTGAAATTACATTTAAGGTAATCTGTCCCTAGGGAGGGTTACATGTCGGCACCGTACACGTGTCCGACTAAGGCGATCGAACGGGAGAGATGGTCCTACGAAAGTTCTGGAAGAGGGCTAGTTCTGGAAGTTGAATTCAGCACAGAACACCGATATCAACTCGCCTCCCCCGGCGCGTCCGGACGAGCGCCACCTCGCTCTTCGAAATTGCCACATATCTGTTGTACGGTTCATGATTTAGGTACCGGTTTAGTTATCTTGGAGCGGCGGTAGGACCCGTGCTCTCCGGGTAACGTGTTCGCTCGCCCGCTGGCGAACGGCACAGTAATCATTGTGGTACGTGTCCGCGACGGTGCACCCGAAGGTGAAACGAGTTCGGTGATGATCAGAGCCATTCATCTGTTAGTTCCAACGGATCGACGGTGATGAGGCAGCTGTGTGATCTCAACCAACGAACGCGGGGTCGGTCATTGTCCCCGCGTGGAGGTGGCGCGACGCGAGTGGCCGAGACCGTTAGTTCGTCGAGGTACCATAACCGACTTTGGGATTCAACGAGCGGTGGATCGTGACCGTGCAGATCTGGTTGAAATCGCGGTGTCGTCACCGGCTCCCCACACTGTAGGCCATGTGGCCAACTCCACCGCCTCGACGCGCGGTCTTTGCCTTATCCGAACGGGCGGTTATGGGATCGCACGTCGCGGTAGGTGCAGTCCTTGTATTAGTGTCCGGCTGGACCACCGACCGGGGACTAAACCGGACCATGCGTGGACACGTGGAGCTACATGAGCTGCCTGATGCAGACCTGATGGCGATCATGGAGACAGCTATAGTCTCCACCTCGCCCACTAAACATAAATAAAGTAATGGAAAAGGACAAAAATTAAATCGGTGTGGGTCATATTCTACTAGAAAGCAAGACTAATTAGTGTCGGGTCGACAAGTATTGTATGTTGGAGGAAATCACAACATGGAAAGGACTTGATAACGAAGAAAAGAATCATTCGGTTGTTCTATGTATCTCTAATTTTAAAGGGAAGAAAAGATGAGAAAATAGCTTGATCGATATAGAGTTTCTTTTAGGAACATGTGTGTGTCTCCCTCAAGACTGTACAATTCCTGAAGGCACGAATGCTAAAGCGTCAATTCGATGTTTGCACGATCCTTGAAGCATGATGGGCCTATCGCTGAACACTGATTTGGGCCGAGCCAGGCTGATCTCGGGCTTCTCCCACAGATAATTACGGCTCTTTTGTGCCACCCGTTAAAGGCCCAAAACCCCATATTATCGGTCTCTCCTCTGTCTCTGCTTGTTGTCGGCTGAGATGGATGATGATGATGATTATTATTATTATCTCGAACTTAAAGTATTTTTATTAATAATAAAAAATAAATAGATTATTAGATTAGCTCTCTTATCGGATCCGATTGTTAAAACCATTATGCAAAATGATCATTAGAGCATTGAACACCATTATGATTGAATCAATTAAGAGAAATATATTGTTTTTCTTTTTCTTTTTCTTTTTTTTGTGGAGGAATCGGTTCGTACGATAATAACAAAGAAAGGCATCACATCTTCTGCTATCTTCATTTGCCAATGCAATGGTATCTTCTGTCGTTTGATAAGGTCCCTTTTTCTAGGGCATTCATTTGTCTCCCCTACTATTGTTGACTTTTTAGAGATATTTTGACCTTTTTTTCTATGACCTACCATAATGAACTTGAAAGGTGCATGTCCTCCAATAGCATCGCACCACATGTCCTCTACGAAAGCAAATCGTTTGAAGCCTATATATCCAAAGAGAAAAAGCTCTTCATATCTAAACATCACTTCCATGGCTTGAGCACTTCAGACGGCCACCAAAAACCTGCTGTGTTCGCATGAAAACTGGTGATCATTATTCCTCTTCCTTTCGTATGAAAGCGAGGCTGCATAGGCTGCAGAATTGACAACAGCAACACGGAGAGTAGAGAGCTGAGGGACGACCAAATCGGTACCTTTTTCTGCACCTTTCTGCAAGTCAACCTGGTACATTTCTTTTCCTCGCCTCCGCCTCCTCCTCCTCCTACTCCTCCTCCATCTCTCGGCCTCTCATACTGTTGACCCTTTTGGAACAGGAGCAAAGCGCCTTTTTCCTCTTGTACTTGGGGTTTAAAGGCTTCTTCCCCAATGAGACGTACGCATCCCAAGCTACATCATCCACCTGTGTCGGCCATCTTTGGTGAGTGCTGCAAAGTGAACACGATCGCAAGGAAAGGTGCTTCATATCTTTCGATGACTCTCTCAAGGATAAGCCCTACAGCACACCTCATTGACCTGAGACATGGATTGACCCTTAAAACACCGCTGCTGAAGTCGTGATGGGTTGACCTCAGGGGTGCAAGAAGCATCGCTGAACCTTCATACAAATCAGCACATGGTAGGTACCATGGCACTGCATGTTCGTGATACATGGCTCTGCAGCTCCTCTGAGCATGCAACGCTTGTGGATTCCCCACTCGATCAGCCACTTAGTCGTCGTCGTCATCATCATGGTTGCAACACGCGGATGTGAACTCGCCTTCTTTGGATGACAAAAGAGGAATACGCGTATAGACTCGGGACTCGGGAGACCTGCCATGGCGGTGGTGGTGGCTACGAGGGAAAAGGAGGACCTAATCACAAGAAATTTAGCCATCTGAAATAGATCTTGCCAACTCGAGACTGCTGACTGTCAGGTGTGAAGGGCTTGGTTGGGTGTCGTTCTCATGCAGCTCTCATCATCCTCACCATCGACCGTCTCTCTTAAATCGACACACGGAGCCACCTGATTGGTTCGAGGGAGTTGATGATGAAGACATGATGAAGGATTTCGGCGAGTAATAGGGTGGATAGAGTAAAGTGCGTGTGGTGGAGTATGATAGGGATGGCTGCAACTCCATCACCTCTCTCTCTCTCTCTCTCTCTCTCTCTCTCTCTCTCCTCCTCCTCCTCTCCTCGATTAACAAACACGAGGAGGAGGGGGAAGGTAGAAAGGGCTCAACACCTGTTACTCATTCTACGATCATGTCACTAAACTAGTGAGCTGCTATAAACCTTGCCTAGTGGTGCAAGAACACGCTTCATTAAAGAACTCTCTATCTATCTATCTATCTCTCTTAATTATTGAGTTGTTTATGATTATAAGTGTTGTGGACTCTTCCTCTCTCTCTCTCTCTATCTCTCTCTTATTCTGTTTATGATTATAAGTGTTGAGGATTGAACCTTAGTCCATATGTTCAAGGTTCAGGGGTTGCTGTTGTATTGGGAAGGGGAGAGAGAGAGAGAGAGAGAGAGAGAGAGACAAGGAAGTTGAAGGGTTGAAGAATGTGATACAGTGAGCTCCACCACACACTAAAATTATCTGTTGATTGAGGGCAGGCCATGACCATTGGATGGGAGATCCAATGGTTGGGAGGCTGGTTTTGTATTTTCATTGTATTCTTTTGTTTCTTTTTAGTCCAATACTATTCCCAAGTGGAATATGCAGCTGAAGCTTGACATGTCATTCTCAAGATTTGTCAGGCAATTAAAGCTTTCATATCACAGTTGCAATTGAGTTTGGCATGCTATGTTGCATACAATGTTGAAGAGAGAAGGGCAAAAATTAGTGGTCCACATGAAGCATGCAAAGACATTCTTCATGTTCTTTTTCCGATCTCTTTATAGCCATTTCTAATCCAGAAAGATAATGATGAGAGAAAATGACACATGGATAAACTGACGATACATCACTATAAATTTGATTTCGAGTCAACGTCGACAAAGATGACTATCCATTCTGGCATAAACATATCGATCAAAAGCTTTCGATATTAACAGAGCCATTGTGTCATAATCATAACGCTTGATAGATTGGCATTACATCATCTTCGTAATGGAATGATAGGTCAGATTTTATAAATCAACTTTTTATTTCAATTTAATGAGTATTCAAACTATTATAAAAAGGGCCCCTAAATACATCTTTTGGACTAGACGAGAAAATTACGTTCTTTTTATTCTTAAATCTTTTGAATTGAGAGTCCATTGTCGAGTACATCTCTAACACAATTTTTACATAATCTTCTCTTTATCTCCACTTATGATGGGTTTTGAGACTATATCTGAATTATTGATGTGTTGGACAACGAATTATAACTTGGAAAAAATAAATAAATCTCTTATCTAATTATCTTAAAAGTGTGCCTCAAAACTATACTAAATACCTCATGATATTGATTTAAACATCTTGAGGAAATTAACTTTGGATCATCCCCTTTGGCCTACTCACCCTCATCAAAACATGAGGTCACCATGCTTAAATCTGATCTGAAGTAAGGTGTTTTGATTTCTTGTCTGGCTTTCTGACCACTGGTTCCCTTCACAGATTGAGACACATGGGAGAAAGCATCAGACAAGGAGTACAAGACACATATGGGGTTGATCTTCCAGTTGTGGTCTTGGATTTAGCTGGTGTTACTGTTGCCACATCCAACCAAGTTTTCTGAGGAGGAGTGACCAGAAAACTAACTTCTTGTCATGTCTCATGAAATGGTCTATTTGCATGATGATCTGAAGACTTTCTAGGCAAATGAAATATATGGCATTCTTCATTGTTAAGAGTTAGTGGTGGTGAGGTGATTATTGTGTGTAATTTATCATGAGAAAGAGAACTTCCAGTAGTTTAGTTTAGCTATAAATTAGGAGAAGAGAAGGTTTCCTTGATTTTTTTTGTGCAGAATTCTGTATTGACACCAAAAACTGAGAGCATAGTGGTAGATATCAAGCCATAAAACCTTGTTGTTTTTGGATGAGCCACTACAGTGGTGATTTGGTTCATCTTTGATCATAGTAATTCTATTTAATCTTGGAAATTCTTATCGGTGTCACCGTAAGATTGTTTCTTTACGATCAAATCATTGGATCATTAACATTAATACTATTTTATTTTTTTTTTGAGTGGCGGTGGGTAAACCGAAAACTAAAATGATTAGATCCTTTCCTACCATCTTAAACTCTTGAATTTTGAACTGATGATCTAAATATTTATTATGATATCAAATTATGAAATTGAATAATGACTCTATAATTTGACTCCACATAAGAAGGAATATTTAAATCAAATATAAATTAAATTCTTTTCTATCTTTATGAATCATTCAGATGAAATCACACAAGAAAATGCTGTCAAGTACATACAGCCCTCTAAACCCTTCGTTGGTAACAAAGTGGCTCCACCTCAGTGCTGCTTCCTTCTCCTTCCCTCTTCTCATGTCATCTCCACTTGCTACTTAAACTAATACAAACCTGTTAAACAAGCCATTAATACACAGATCATAGTATTTAGGTATATATCATTCATGAAATCTCCATCCCAAGTACCAAATCATTTAGGCATGGCCAAAGACGACCTGCTTCGTCTACTGCAGTCCATGTCAAGACACTACTCTTTCCGGAGAGAATCCAACTTGCCATATGAAGTCACAGCAGTGTTGCAGAGTTACCCACTTGAGAGCCATGGAAGTCTAAGGAGGACATAGCCACATGGAAAAGAAACAGAGAGGAAAGGCTGAGAAGTCAAAGTTCAAAGGTCGTGTACGCTGTTGGATGACGGATGATGATGAAAAGCCACCACTTTAGGCTTTAAAGGGCTTAAGCCAATCCATATCTCTTCCACTCCATCCCTCTATATAACGCTCGAGTCTGCTACCAAAAGTGCTCATGTACACATCCGACTCTCTCTTCCGTTCTCTTGTGTGCTTCACGGAAGAAGAGTGACAGGAAGTTGGAGGAATCGATGGAGTTCCATGGCAGGACTTGCGGCTCCTTCATGGCCCAGAGCGAGGAGGAGGTGGACCTGAGAAGGGGGCCGTGGACCGCGGAGGAAGACATCGTTCTGATGAACTATGTGGCGGCTCATGGAGAGGGGCGATGGAATTCTCTCGCCCGTTGCTCGGGTACGTAGCTCATCCGCTATGAACATCTCTGAGACTGTACCTGATGATGGCGGCAGATCTAACTCTCTCTCTCCCTCGCTGCAAATTACTGTTCAGGGCTGAGAAGAACAGGGAAGAGCTGCCGGCTTCGATGGCTCAACTATCTTCGTCCCGACGTCCGGCGGGGCAACATCACCCCGGAGGAGCAGCTCCTCATCCTGCAACTCCACACTCGCTGGGGAAACCGGTAAGCCAGTCTCACCATGTATAAATCCCCACCTTGGCGCGACGAGCTTTGCCGACGATGAATGATGAAGAGTGATCTGTCGCAGGTGGTCCAAGATCGCGCAGTACTTGCCCGGGAGGACCGACAACGAGATCAAGAACTACTGGCGGACGAGGGTGCAGAAGCACGCGAAGCAGCTCCGGTGCGACGTCAACAGCAAGCAGTTCAAGGACGCCATGACATACGTGTGGATGCCTCGCCTCGTGGAGCGGATCCGGGCGGCCTCCGGCGTCTCGACCACGGCTCCTGTGGGCCCGGCCACGGAAGTCGAGCTGGTGATGAAGCCGAGCCCAGAGGAGTCGAGCACCCCCAGTTCGTCGTTCGGAGCAGAGTTCCCACCGCCGCCTCCGGTCTTCGACACCTTCGCCGCCGCCACCACGCAGAGTGGCGAGGGTGAACTCCCCGGATGGTGGTCGGAGTCCGGCGACACTGACCTGGGGTTGCCGGACTTCGACCACAGCGTGTGGGGAGACGACCTGTGGAGTGCGGAAGACATATGGCTTCAGCAACAGCTTTAGAAAGAGGAGGAAGAGAGAAGAAAGAGTCTGTACTGTGAAGCCAAACCACATAATAACCTTAAAAAGGCTTACAACTGTGAAGAAAAAGGAGGATTAGATTACATATTATTTTTGCTTGGGAAAAATAATAATATTACAATTATCATTCTTTGGGTTTAACATGACATGAAGTTCTTCACTTACAAAAATAAAATAAAATAAAATAAAATAAAATTATCCTTAACCTCTCTGTGATTACATCAACACACAATATAATATCTCCTATAAGGTGGTGGATTAGAGTGATAGATGTTGAATTCCACTAGTGGAGGTCCCATTTGTTTCACTGTCTCATTATATATAGTTGGCCACTTATGTGTGCATTTCCAACCATTCCTTCTTCCTTACAACTTAGAACTATGTCATCATCCATTCATGTATGTACTTTTTATTCTTTGGGAAACACCAATAGTGCTCCAACCATCCATTAACATATCTCGAAACAGCACCTTTATCGATGCTTGCATCGATGGAAGAGATGACCAACGCAAGATGATATCCTGACCATTACGTGGGAACTCTTTTTGTTTTTCTCTCCCTCTCTCTCTCTCTCTCTCTCACAAATATATATTTGATGTGAGAAATTCTCCTTTTTCACTTCTCCAATATTGAAATTTTATTTTTAATACCTCCTTCATAAACTGATTAATGATAATTCATATCTTTTACCACCTAAATTGGTTAATATTTTAATATTTTTATTAAAAATATTTAAAAATATCATATATCGATAAATAAATATATACTAGAAAGTCGATAATTATCATTTACATCTACGGATATAATTCAGTTAAATATAAATAATATAATTCATTTAAATATAAATCTCCTTCTTTACACTCTAATATAAATCTTAAATAATTTATATTTTTCTCTCGTCATTTCTATTCTATAGAGGAGAGTTCTCTCTATAGGTCCGACCGGATAATATAAACTAAATCTAATTTTGATATTTTATTCTTATAATTAACTAAGAAATATCAACTTCAGTAATCTTAGAATACTTGTCAATCTCAAGAATTAGCTATGGTCATCAAATATAAAGGTAATTAAATAAGAAATATTTATACCGCTAGATTAATTATTTACCTCTAAAATCATAATATTAATTGGTTATTTGTTTTCCTTAATTGCATTAAAAAAAAATACCTGAATATAATTCAGCAGTCCCATTCGTGGGTACCTTTGGCGAACGCACCCACTTCTGCACCCGTGCTTCAGGTGGCGAGGAGGACCACCGACGCGCACAATCCGGTCGCCCGCGGTCTCTGACGTGCGTCAACACCGCGGGGCCCGTCGGCGTCGGTCAAAGTAGGGTCTTTTGCGCACATGGTAGTCAACCGCGGAGTCGTATTCCCTCGTGCTTAATTCCCGGTTTAGCCACGTCGGCCCACTTAGTGCCATGATCTGATCCCCTCAATCATCGATCGCATGTAATGTTGGGGTGGGTGAGTGACAAGTCGATACGATTACATAGATGTAACTTTTGACCACTTTATACTAGGTTTAGAATTCCCCAATTCGCATTCCAATTGTTTAGTTTATGAGATGAATTCGGATTATGATTTATAACACTTACAAATTATTTAGGAACCTCCTCTCCATATAGGATGAATCTCTAGCCATATCTTCAGCTACGAAAGATCTCCATATTTCGTATCTACCCACTTGATTTCAAACCATCTCGGTGGAACCTTCTTGCACCCCAAAATCTAGCTTGGATTGATTATTAAATTTATTATTATTATTATCAATATAATTATTTAATAATATTTTTTACTTGATAAAATTGATTTGACCTAACTTGTGTTTTAAGTATTATCACGTCTAGAAGAGATGACTCATTAAACAACATAAAATTTATTCTATCTCTTCTCTAACTTCAATTCAAGAGCAGAAGATATACGTGTATTATTTCTTATTTCTTGTAAAACATTACGTCGAGAGTATGCGTAATAAAGCCTAAGCTAATACGTATTCATAAACATCTAAAACTTGCGAGTGCTATTCATGTAATCTTTAGTTAAATAAAAGAATATATCATTTTTGATGTTGCTTAGGTTTTTTTCATTATGTTTTATAATTGACGTAACATATTTAGTATACATGTCTCAAATCTCACTCAAAATAATATTCATGTCAATTATTAATAATTAAAGAAGCTTTATAAATATGTTGATTTGGGCTATATTTCTAGCCTCCGTTTCAAAGGAAAGTTTATTCCACGATGCTCAATTAATTGCATAAAATATTTTACATTTACTGACTTTGAGTTCCCAATTGGGCATTGAGCCCTCTACTTTCAACATGCAGATCGCTCGCGTGGAGGATCCGAATTACTTTTTATCTACTATTTCATAGGATTGTAATATTTATATCGTGACAAGATTGTTCTGAAATTTGATAAAAGATCATGATAGAGACACATGGAATAATATCTATCACTTTCCCAACATATTCTTTACAAAATTGACTTATAGAATCCCAATTAAATAGAAAAGAGTTGGAAAACCTTTGCATGATTAATTAATTAATTGCAGCCATAGTGTTTGACCAACAAAAAGATAGTAAAAGTTCCATGTGGCTTTGTTTAATTGACAGTAAATCTACTCTAAATAATTAGAATATTAAGAATTATTGTTATTATTATAGGCATAACTGTTGTCATTCTACAAGCTTAAAGCAGACAGGAAGAGCGCAACATTGGATGCTCGAGGAATCCAAATACATGAAACGACGCCTTCGTCCTTCAGCAGAGAAGTCCTCACCTATGATGGTGACCTCATGATGAATGGGTGCCAAAGGCATCATCGTCATCCTATGAAAGCTTTCCTCGATCAGATGTTACTCCCATGGATTCTGAGCCATCATCGTCACCATCATCATCCTCAATGGGTCTGCTATCTCACCATCTTGTCATCTGAGATGACAAACCCTGCTATTTCTTTTTCCTGCATGCTGCCAATCTCAGCGCTGATAAAACCAATGGCTTGCTTTGTGATATCCTCGCGTGTCGCAGAAACCGAGGTGGATCGCTCGAGATCGAGAGCGATCTCGGCATCAGATTCAGTGACTGCATGCAAGCCGATGCGAGCTCATCGACATCAAATTTTATGGAGTTTATCTTCGTTTTCTTACGAACTCCAGCACCATTTTAGAACACACCAAAAGAACTTAAACCCAAAGAGATACATAGATACATACATACATACATACATATGCCAGTGGAGACAGTGAAAGCTACCACACGAAAAAGAGTGCAGATGATGTTCCAAGACTTTTCATACATTGTCACAGACTCGAGTGGTCAATCATCCATCATCATCAACATGTGAGACGAAAGAAGCAGGCGAAACAACATTGCAACCACGAGCACAGTCACACGTAAACGGCTCAAGAGGGATAGACGGGAGAGGAGGGCAAGTGGGAAGCGAGAAGAGAGGGAACCAAAGACCGTCGGGGACGAGGGTGGAGATTGAGGAATGAGGCCTTACAAGGTCAAGAAAAGGTCTTACAAGGTCAAGAAGACTTGCAAGGGAAGAGATAACAACATGAAAAAGAGAACAACATGCAAAGAGGTGAAAAGCTCAGTACAGATAGCACCATTTCGAGACTAGTAACACGAAATATTGCATCCATGTCTGGTGTAGCCAAGCAAGTGGATGCTGGTGATGACAGAAACAACGACTAGTCCTCCCATTACAACGGACTTGGAATAGGTATCCTGCAAGTAAAAGAAGGAACATGAGATGCAGAACGGAAGAGTATTAGTATATCCTTTCTCTTCTCCTTACCAAGTCGTTATCAGAGGTAGGCCATAGAAAGTGACCGAGATCCTTCTCCTCCATTCTCCAAACCTAAAGCTAGGCCTGCAAAGAAAGAAGATAAAGGAGATGCCATTTTACATGTGCTGCCTCAACTCAAAAGCCTACCTACCACAGAGACAGTGCTGCAGAGGGAGAAGAGCGAAGCAAGACAGATTGATTGTGAAGGGAGGGGGAGGGAAGATTGGCTAAGAGAACAAATATAGCTCTACAAGTTGGCTCGAAGAGATGGGGAAGAAGACATGAACTCGTAGATGACTATTATATAGCTGTGTGGTAGTATTGGTGACGGAGAAGGCAGGTGCATGTCACACGAGTGCCTTCACATTCACGTTATTACTATTATATTTGGAGACAAGGTGGAACTAAGCACAAAGACTCACATGAGGGTTCGTGCACCACGAAGAACATCGTTATTATCTTTCTCTTTGAAGTTTGAACGACTCGAGTGGAGACGACGACGCACACGTAGGCTGGGACGGGTATTTAATGAGCTTTGATGAATGCTCCATGGGGAAGCGGGAGGGCGTGGGCGCTCGTCGAGCACAAGGGTAGACACTGATGATGGCCATGGCGACGTCAACACGGTCTTCAAAGAGGGAGAGAGAAGACCGGTCAAAGGAGGGCTGGAGAGGCAATGCTTCTGCTGCTGTTGATCTCTTGTATCATCATATCATACGTAGTCGATACAGTGACGAGGTACTGTTCTGTTTGATGCAAGAACTAGAAGAAGATGGAGGTAATGGTAGAGAGAGAGAGAGAGAGAGCTGGTGGGGAAAGACAACAGAACAAGAAGAATCATCCTTCATTTTTGAAGCCCTTGGCATCAGCGAGACTTACGCCAACACAGTAAAGAGATAAAAATGATGAAAGCGCTCTGCATGACTCGCTGGAAAACAATAAGTACTCGCTTTCATCTCTGCATGAAAGGCTGTCATTTCCTTCAGCTCTCAACCTTTTTAACACTTCTCTCTCTCTCTCTCTCTTACATAGATAAAAAAAAAAAAATATATATGTAGAGAGAGAGAGAGAGAGAGAGAGAGAGAGAGACAAAGACACTGATTCTGTCCCTGCCGTTGGCATAAAACTCTCTTCCCGAAGATATAATTAGATCAGTTTGAATGTTTTCTTTCAGTCACGTGAAGTTGATCTCCATATGCAGGTTTACTGACAGGTTGACGGGGACATTTCATAAGAATCAGGACCAATTCCTTCATTGAATCTGATGATTTCTTTTGTTCTCAGGCTGTCAATTCTGAATGGAAGATGAACAAGTTCGAACTCATCGTTAAAAACGCATTAAAGGTGACGAAAGAAAAGTAGAGACGGCAAATGAGCACGGATGTTGTTATATTGCAATATAATTTTGATGCGGCACATGTCACACTAACGAGAGATTCTCTCGAGCGGCTTAACCCTCCATGTGAAACATGTTGGACTCGTTATATTTGAATGGCAGATGTGAAATGAGATAAACAACAAATGCAGCCGGCGGCCGTAGTTAGGAAGGATTTTGATGCGTCGGCGTGAGACCGCAAATCCGCGCCGGCGGCCGTTGAAGTACTTGGTCCGCAAGGGTTCATCCCGCCGCGGAGTGTGCTCCTCGTCGCCAGTTTCCCTCTTATTATTCTTGGCGACGGCGGCGGCGGCGGCGGCGGCGGCGGCAGCAGTGGTTGAAGCTACACGATAGAGTTCGAGGAGGGTGGTCGTCATCCCAGAATCCATCTCCTTCACCAGGTCGCATGTCGGCGTCGCCAGCTCGATATAGATACATGCGTCTCCTCCTTACGCAAAGCCGAAGGTTCTAGAATTGCCTTCGTTATGTTACATCTTAAACAACCCCCGGGGCCCCTCGTTTCCCGCCCAAGGCTGAAACCCCGGCTCTTGGGCGTCCACTCCAAGCCCAAGCCCAAGCCGATGGCACCGACAGATCTCATCGCCTCCGGAGACTAATCGGTGGATCGGGGCATCGGGCCTGCTTCCCCGCCAACCGGGAGATGATGGAGTTCGGGGCTCAGCTGCTCAGGGCTTGGGGAATGGATTCTTCCCGAACCGCTGGTACTTGGATCGTTTACCCCCTTTCTTTTTTCCCCTATTTGTTGATTTTTCACTCGTATCGTTCGTCTTAACGCCTCCTCCTCCTCTCTCTCTGTCTCTTCTTGGGTTTGTTGACATGTTTCTGATCGGATTTATGGGCTTCTCATCTATCCACTTCTTTAGCTTTACTTGTAGATCACAGACAGTGGTTTTTTGGATTGTTTGACAATTTAGAGGTTAGAAATTGTGCAATCTTGAGAAAAAGAGGAATCCAAAATCAGAGAAATGGTATCTCGAGCTATTTTTGCGTGGGTTTATGAGAATCGTGGAAACAAAGTTGTTTCTATCAATTTCTTTCTCTTCAAGAGATTACAGAATGCCATTGTCAAAACAAGAAAAATGCTATTGTAGATTCTTGTCCGCAAGGGTTCATCCCGCCGCGGAGTGTGCTCCTCGTCGCCAGTTTCCCTCTTATTATTCTTGGCGACGGCGGCGGCGGCAGCAGTGGTTGAAGCTACACGATAGAGTTCGAGGAGGGTGGTCGTCATCCCAGAATCCATCTCCTTCACCAGGTCGCATGTCGGCGTCGCCAGCTCGATATAGATACATGCGTCTCCTCCTTACGCAAAGCCGAAGGTTCTAGAATTGCCTTCGTTATGTTACATCTTAAACAACCCCCGGGGCCCCTCGTTTCCCGCCCAAGGCTGAAACCCCGGCTCTTGGGCGTCCACTCCAAGCCCAAGCCCAAGCCGATGGCACCGACAGATCTCATCGCCTCCGGAGACTAATCGGTGGATCGGGGCATCGGGCCTGCTTCCCCGCCAACCGGGAGATGATGGAGTTCGGGGCTCAGCTGCTCAGGGCTTGGGGAATGGATTCTTCCCGAACCGCTGGTACTTGGATCGTTTACCCCCTTTATCTCGAGCTATTTTTGCGTGGGTTTATGAGAATCGTGGAAACAAAGTGTTTCTATCAATTTCTTTCTCTTCAAGAGATTACAGAATGCCATTGTCAAAACAAGAAAAATGCTATTGTAGATTCTTTTGTTTATTTAGGTTATGAAGACTCATCGGTTGTGAGACAATGGTTGTGCATCCAACCTTTGCTACAGAAACAATTGACAAGCAATCTATGAGTTGGGTCCCGGATGACAAATAATTCCAACGTCAAAAAGCAGATTTCAGAGATGGGAATGGGTCAGTTTCCAGGTCACAAACAGTTCACCGTCAAAGACTTCTTTTCTGATATTATAGAAATGGAGATCTTCAACTTTTGTCTTGGATTGATATTTAATGGCAATCAGCTCGTTTTAAGAGTCTATGGAGAAAAAGAATGATTCTTTTTCATGCTTGTGACATAAAAAAAATTGATTCAACTGAGATGCTTGAGAATGTCATCAATCTTGATCGGGATTTGGATTGTAAGGATTGCCAGGGACATGGTGTGATGAAGTTGCCCATCTCAAAGTAAATTCCGATGTTGTTTGGCGTTCCGCTGTTCTTGTTAACAAAAAAAAGTTGATTGCCAGCTTGTTTTAAGAGTACATGGAGAAAAAAGGATGTTCTTGGTGGGTGCACTATGTGGAACACTGTTCTGATTTAGGTTATGCATGCAAAATTGGGAGGGTCATGAAGCATCAATATTAGTAATTTTGAGGTTATCCGCATATTGCTAGTATAAGTTCTATCTGCCATACATGTACAATTTTCATACAAAATTCAAGTATGAAGGTTTATCATTAAAAAACCTCAATTATATGTTTTTTAAGGCCTAAACATGTTCTCTTTTTGATTAGTTTAACTAATAATTTCAGAAGGTTTTTTCAGTACCATGATTCACATCAACTGCACTTAAGTCAATTGGGAAGGATTCCTTGTGCAGCAGGATAATCCACAAACAGATGATGGAACAGTGCTTTTGATTGGTACTGTGGCTCCTTCACACATCAGGCCTACTCCTGAAATTTCTGGCTGGAGAGTTTAGGAAACTGGAGTTCCCCTTTGAATTGAGCCCACCACAATAGGGCATAAGGATCTTTCAGAAGACAAATTCCAAGTATGATACCTTCTTTTCAAAAACGATTTATTAAAATTAGATTTCTTACGTTGTATACTTGGCAAAAGTCCTTATATATAGTCCTCATGTTGTTTCTATTTCATGTAATTAGTAACTTTTATAAGATTGGTAGCACAATATCCACTCAAGTACTGGTTCTCTGTTACTGTATCTTGAAGTTAATGTCATTGTTGATAGGTTAATTTGAAACCAGATTGATTTCTCCTATGGTGAAGCAAAAGGCTCATACATACAAGTGGCCTGGTTCCCTCCATTAAATTCTCCTTTCAATTAGCTGACTCTCCGACAAGCAGTCTGGAGGAACATGCATGTATATGTCAGGTACGTAAGGATTAAAATAATACTGTCCCTTAAGTTCAAACAGTGAATATTAAAGACTCCATTTATGAGGGCTTATACACGATCTGTCTTGAAACTAAAGTTTGGAAACTGACTTGAGTCTCTTTCTACATAATCTGTACATCATTTATCGGGAGTAATTCTGCAAGTATTTTCCATCAAAAATGATCCTAGCAAGGTTTTTCTGATGCTCAAGTTGATGAGAAATAATACGATGGAAAGTACTATTCCTTTCTCATCATTTTTCTACTTATATATGAATTTTTTGTTCACTAGTTGAAAGATCATAATTCTTGACATAGCTCACAGTAAAAGTGGTAACTTCAAACATTAAGAAAACGACGGAGTAGGTGCTTTTTTATGTTCTACCAGCATCCAAGTGCTTGTTTTGAACAAGTATTTCCGTGAGGTAGGAGAGGATGCCCATCTCCCATTTTAATTCATATGCATATCCATTGGTTGATAGTTGATAGGATATGATTTTTTTCGTAATATTTGATCTGTTTTCACTTTTTTATGTGGAGGTCTTTGTTAGCTTAGGTGGTAAAAAAAATCTCATCTTGCAATAAGGGAAGAAAAAATCTATGTAGATTATAAATCTCAAGGAATCTAAAATACTTTTGATGTGGTTTCCTATGACTTTAATATTAATTACTATTTCAATGTCCGATGAAGTTTAATTATAAGAGCATTCATACCAGTCTTTACGTTGCAGGACAACCAATGTCGATGAATTATGATGCGGATGTACACGGCATATTTTCCAGAGACTTTTAGGTGGAAGGAAACAGCGCAGGGAGGCATTAACTTCAGTTACAGAGAAGTCGTTCAATGTCGCTTTCTCGCGTTCTTTTTCATCACTAAATTTATGCGGAAATAATGCCGACTTTTTATACATTGCAGTTGTGACTTGAAAGGCACCGTTTCAAAATTATCCTGAGAGGATAACAAGGCTCATCGATGCATCACAACCGATTCCAGAAAGCTAGAAAGGCATTCTGTTCTCGGGGAAGATAAGATGCATGAATAGTTCAACAGCCTTGTGCGTATCTCCTGCAACAAAAGAATGACAGTGCCCTGCTTTTTCCTTCCCCCAAGAAAGAGAGAGGAAGAATCCACCAAAGCATGCATAGGTACAAAGGAATGAACAGGTCATATTTCCAGCAACAAAGGGATAAATAGGTATATAGCAATGAACACGTCCCCCTACGCACTGCACCACGAGGGTTGAAGTCTTTGGTTGGAGGAAGATTTATTATAAGGTATTCTACCAGAAAAAATTTACACTATTTTATTTTAAAATATTAAAATTTGACAATTAATCATCATAAAATAAAAAAAAAATCATACTAATCATCTTAAAATCATATCATAATAATTTTTAAAAAATTTAGATTGATTTACTTAAAAATCATCAAGCTATATTCGAAATTGAAGTAAGTTAAACTCAATCATAGAATCTATTAATTTTTTTAAAAAATTGATAATTAGTTATTATAAAATTTTATAAAAATAAAAATTATGTTACAATCTTAAAATTACGGTAGATAGTTTGGTGAAAGTTTGAGTCAGCTTAGTGAAAGTTAATTAAATTATATTTAAAATTAAATTGAGTTACACTTGATCACGAAACATATCTATTTTTTTTAATTTAATAATTAATTATAATAAAAGTGATACTAATCATTTTGGAATTATGTCCCAGTAGTTTTATGGAAGTTTCGGTCGGTCTAGTGGAAGTTGATAAAATTACATTCTATCATTAATTATCATAAAAATATGATAATTAATTATCATAAAAAAATTAAAATAATAAATAGTATCAATCGTGTTCTACTTATTCTGTGAAAATTTGGTTGGGTTTGGTGACTCATTAGAAAATGGTATTAATCAATCACCATCCATTTCAGGTGTTTCGATTTGACCCATTAGAAAAATAAAGAATATTCTAGTAGTCTTCAATTAGGGTTTGCGAATGCGAGCCCTTTGTAGGTAGAGTAACCATGGTTTGATTCAAACCATGAATTGAATCAGGTAAACCCAGAATCGATTTACGGTCTCACAATTTCGAACCAGACTAGAATCAGGGAATGGTTCAATTTTAGTTCCATCCCCCTAAAATCGTGACCAAATCGTAACTATCTATTTGGATTTGACTCCAACTGGATTGAAAAAAAAATCAAAAAAATAATTAAGGCATAAATGTAATAATTATGGTGTAGTGGTTTTCACTTCGAACTCGAAGTGTAATTAATGTTTTGGGATCAAATCTTAGTTGGAACTTTTTTTTTATATTTTCTTGTTTTATCAACTAGAATCGTTGGTTCTAGAGGCACGTTCAGGTCCACTTCTGGATGTGCATAGTGCGCGGAGTAACTCCCAAGCTACTATGATCATTACGCTTACCTTCCTGATATGGTCATTCGCTACCTACCTCTTTATTATTGCCGTTCATTGCCTATTTCCCCGTCGTTGTCTATGGTTCCTTATCCTCCTCTTTTCTTCTTTTTTTTGTTTTTTTTTTCTTTCCCTCCTTTCTCCTTCCTAATTGTCTCCTTTTATTTCTTCATTTTCTCTTTCTTCTTTCTTTGTATTTGAGACACTAATACATATCAATGTATCATGTCCCATCATTTAGGATTTTAGTTCAGATTGGTACATTAGTATTGGATCGATACATGTAGTAGTATACTGGTTCAGCCTAACGACCGATTCGATCAATTTCACGAAACCACAATCCTTCATTCATATATATATAATATAATATAAGTCTAGTCATATATATATATATACCTATTAGCCTTAAAACCATGTACGGTGCATCAAACTGTTTACTGCACCTCTCGGTCGGGTTGCGTTGGACCGTCTCTTTAATGGGAAGTTGGTTGCTGGAATTCATTGCTGAGTGAAACGGGGGAAGGCAGGCAGAGTGAAATTAATACTGGACGTCGTTTTGGTCACTGCTCCACTTGTTTCTCCTACGTCGAGGAGCTAGCTATTTGGTTGTGTGTGTGTGTGTGCGCGTGCGCCTGCCTCTGCCTGTGTTCTACACCAAGCTCAACTCAGCTTTTGGCTTCAGGAGTCCTCTTTTGGTGATCTACGAGCACCTGAGACGCACCTATCTAGGTGGGTCACGTACATCTCGCCCCTGCTTTCGCAGGTTGCCTCGGTGCATATCATGTTTCTTGAACCGAAATGATTAGTTCGCTGGCTTCTTTTTCGTGTGTGAATGAGCCCATCTCTTTACGCCTCACGTTGTTTGTTTTGTTAGGATTGTCGGATTGTTCGTTTGTCTAGTTAACATTGTTTTGCTTTTTGCACTGACCACCGATGATTGGAAGTACGAAAGTGAAAATTGCAGCCGTAGACAAGACGGATTGGCGCTTCATCGGTTTATTGGATTGTATTTTCTCTTACTTTCCTGTTTGCCGGAAGTGATATACGTACATCTGGCTGTTTCTTCTTGGTTAGGCTGACGACTGATTTGCAGGATCATGGCAAATCATACTGTCAAAGTGGAGAGCGGAAGAGCAGGGGAAGATGGGAAGCCATCGGTCGGACCGGTGTACCGGAATTCATTAGCAAAGAACGGGTTTCCACAGCTCGACCCTGACATGACCACCTCATGGGATGTGTTCAGGTACTCTGAGAAAACTAAGTTAAAGTCAGATGCTGCACAAAACATGTTAGGGTTCGTTGATGCTTTAAGAAAGTTCTTTATTGTCCTTTAGTGCATATGTCTACTTTGAGATCCTGTTAATGCAACAGCTGAACACAATTGTTGTTATTTGAGTTGAATACTTGTAAACTCCACGACAGCTTTGTCGATCGATGAAGTTTTTGAGAAGACTTCGGTCCAAGTATCCGCCGATAAAGAAGCCTGAACAGAGGCTTCAGGCGTTCATACTAATCACCTTTTAAGCATACATTCCTGGATGCTTGGATTGATTTTTTTCAGTGAAGATTTTTTAGTTTTTGTGGTTAATATCTGTCTTCTGATGTAGTTGACTTACATTTCTGCTTCTCGTGCATGAATAATTGTGCTTCAGGGTAGCAGCAGAGAAATATCCAAATAATAGGATGCTTGGATGGCGTGAGATTAAGAATGGGAAGGTAAATTATGCTTGTTATTCTTGGTTTCAAGGCTGTTCTTGGAAATCTTCCTTCTACTCCATAACTTATGCATGTTTGTGCATGGATATGATTGTTCTCTAACAGGCAGGGCCTTATTTATGGAAAACTTACAAGGAAGTATATGAGGAAGTACTGCAAGTTGGTTCTGCTTTATGTCATCTGGGTGCTAAACCTGTGAGCAAAGGACTAATTTCAATGATTCAACCTGAGTGCCAGACATTTTCTTTTAATATTTGATAATTCTTTCTCCTGGTTATTGGTATTCATGATGCCCATATATCACTCTGTCATAGGGTTTTCGAATAGGGATCTACGGAGCAAACTGTCCTCAGTGGATAGTGGTGATGGAGGTTTGTCCAACTTTTCCCTATGTGAAGTTAGAATGACTTTTTAGTCTGCCGAATGAACTTAATGCTCACCAAAATGGGATACTGTACAGGCTTGCAATGGATACAGCTTAATCTGTGTCCCACTCTATGATACTCTAGGTAAGCAAATCGATAAGGTCTATTTTGCAGAATCGTTCGGGCTTGAAGATCCGACGTTCATGTAGCTTTGATAGAAATAATTATTACAAATCTATATTTCAGCTCTTTTACCTCAGGTGGAAAGTACACCTGGATTCTAATTGGAAAAATGACATCTGTTCTATTAGCCAGTGCTGTTCTGATTAAAGTTGTATAGATCTATTTTACAAACGTTGTTTGTTCTTTGTTAACAGGTTCAGGAGCTATTGATTACATTGTAAAGCATGCAGAAATTGATTTTGTCTTTGTCCAGGATAAGAAAATGAAAGAAGTGAGAGTTTACATTATCTTTTTCTAACTTAGATCTGAAGGGTCCTCCTCCTCTATCATCTGGCAATTACTGTTTCTAATACCAACATGTATCACTCACTTTGCAGATTTTGTCCTCCAGCTGTGAATCTGCTCGTCTGATAAAATGTGAGTATGCTTCAATTTTAACTCGTTTGATATGTAGAGACCCTTTTTCGTACCTTGTACTAAGCTACTGTTGCTTTCGATATGATAACAGCAATCGTCTCATTTAGTTCAACCACCGGGGAACAAAATGATGCTGCTGCGGATATTGGAATAAAATTATACTCTTGGAATGAAACATTACGGATGGTTAGTTTCCTAAGATGTTATTCACTTATTTGATCACTGTGTCAGTGAGAAGATCACTATGGCGATCATCCTTGTGTCACTGATTATAGTTTATCACAGACAATTTCCAACTGATTACCAGTAATAAATTTTAAGATTTTCTGTATGCTCAGACCCAGATGTTCTGTCCTGCTTCAATGCTTTAAAACCTCAACTGCAACTGAGCATGTTTTGTTTTTTTGGTTTTGACTTAGAAGTAATATTGTTTTTCAGGGAAAAGAATATCCATCAGAGCCTTTGCCCCCACAACCTCATAATATATGCACAATAATGTACACAAGTGGAACTAGTGGCAACCCTAAAGGTGTCGTATTGACTCATGAAAGCCATGCAACATATGTAAAGGGCGTTGACCTCTTTCTGAACCAATTTGAAGACAAGGTGATGTCTTGGCTCTCTTCTGGGGGTTAACATGGTTAATTGTGCCAATTGTTTCTTTTAGGACCATTTTATTGAATGCCATCTAAAGTATTGTTGTTTTCGGCTATAAATCCTTCTCTTTTGAGGAAATTCAATGTATATGAGCATGTTTTTGTCAAATTGCATACCGACTTGAAATATCTGATTTGAGATTTATGTTTTAGATGACAACGGATGATGTCTACCTCTCCTTTCTTCCCTTAGCTCACATTCTTGACCGTATGATTGAAGAATATTTTTTCCACAATGGGGCCTCCGTTGGCTATTATCAAGGGGTATGACAAAATATTTTCATATAGCTAGTGAGAGTGAAAGCAATTTTGTGGTTACTTATCATGATAGATTCAGCTGCATTTTCTGGATCCATGGCTATCTTTCGGTTGATAATGATGTGATGAAAATTTCAATTGACAAGGACATTCATGCCTTGAGGGATGACCTCATGGAGCTGAAGCCAACTCTCTTTGCTGGTGTTCCTCGGGTTTTTGAAAGAGTTCATGAAGGCACTCAACCTTTTTCATCAGTACAGCTCTCAATTCATTCTTTTGATTTACATGTTTCCAAAAGCTATGGCTTTGGGTTTCAGGTGTGCTGAAAGCATTATCAGAACTCAGACCACTTCGAAGGATGATCTTCAATGCCTTATACAAACAGTAAATTGGAACATATCTTTCAATTTTTTATTAGAATTTGTTATGTTCAATGTATTGTTCACTTTTTGTTTCATTAACAGTAAGCTACGGTGGATGAGGTTAGGATATTCTCATAAGACGGCTTCTCCATTTGCAGACATGTTGGCGTTCCGAAAGGTTATATATTGTCTCTGTCTCATGAAATTTAGCACGTTTTTCGTATTCATGTCAAGAAATTATGCTGGAAGCTTGACACCACTTGCTGCATGAAAGTTTTTCTTCAATCTCCATATTCTGATCTTAGGGTTATCGATGTTACTTTAGGTGAAGGCTAGGCTGGGAGGCCGAGTTCGTCTTATAATATCTGGAGGTGCTCCATTAAATCCTGAAATTGAGGAGTTCTTGAGAGTCACTAGTTGTGCTTATCTTACTCAAGGCTACGGTAAAGCACATGCTGTTCATTTATTTGACCAAATTATTAGAATCAAAGCTATATTATGAATTTAGCTTAAGGATAATTGCAGCTAAATAAGTTGTTTCTGCTATATTCTATTTTGTCCTTCCTTTGTCTGTCATTAAACAATTATCTTCTTTTTTCTTCAGTGACTGCTAGGTATTATGCAATAGTTGGCTACATGAAATATTCTTGACTACATCAAACTGTTAATTCAATGCAGAGCTATGCTATATTCCTAGTAAAACACAAAAAGATTGCCCTAAATTTATCTAGCAGCACTAGTTAACTGCTATTCACACTTCTTTGAAGGGTTCCACAGTAGCAGATTCTTCATCAGTGGTTAAAAGGTTTTTATTCTTATGTTATGCATTCCAGCTTGCCTCCATTCTTGGAAAAGAAGATTTCCTTCAGCTTAACATATAAGATTTGCCTCTTATGGACATTAAAACCTTTGTTTATGTATGTTGTTAAATATCAGTGTTTCCAATATAGCAAATTCCTTATGTTCAAGTACCAGCTGAGTCAAAACACTTGAGGTCAAAATCTGACAGTGAAGTAGATTGAATACAAAACTGGTGAAGAAGTGTATACGATGGACAGATAATAACCTTATTTCACTGCCTTCAAGTCAAACTCTATTGCCATAGTACTAATTCAATGAAGTCTCAGTTTTGCAAAATTTTCTGCTGAAATGGTTTTGCCTACTTCAGATTCAAAATAGAATGGATGGTTTTGCCAATTACAACCTTGGAAGTCAGTATCTTATTCCTTAATTCTGAGTCCATTGCATGAAGTGTAAACAGAGATTTACTGTTGTTTAAGGTCTGACCGAAACATGCGGACTCAGCACCGTCGGATTTCCTGATGATATGTCGTTGGTTGGAACTGTTGGTGTTGCATCTACATACTCTGAGGTGCGGCTTGAAGAAACACCAGAGCTGGACTATGATCCGCTGGGAACACCTTCGCGTGGCGAAATATGTGTAAGAGGGAAGACACTCTTCTCTGAGTACTACAAAAACCCTGAGCTGACCAAAGAGGTGATGGTAGATGGGTGGTTTCACACAGGTGAAGATGAATGCAAGTTATTCTAATGAACAAACAGCACTGCAACAACTCTAGTCTTATCTCTTGCTCTCTGCAGGGGATATTGGGGAGATGAGACCTGATGGAGTGTTGAAGATTATAGACAGAAAGAAAAACATATTTAAACTATCACAAGGGGAATATGTTGCAGTTGAATACTTGGAGAAGATATATAAAATTTCTCCAATTGTTGAAGATGTCAGTTTCATTGTCACTTAAATAGTCCACAATGCCTCTCATGTTCTAACAACTGCATTATTTTATTTCAGATTTGGGTTTATGGGGACAGCTTTAGATCTATGCTTGTAGCAGTGGTAACACCACACGAAGATAGTGCCAAAAGATGGGCAGAGCAAAATGGTCATAAAGAATCATTCTGTGACCTCTGTAAGCTTGAAGTTTTAAATAAGTTTATTCTTCAAGAGCTGAAGACAGTTGCTGAGAACAATAAGGTATACTGCTGCTCCTTTCTTCCATGGATTGAAAGGCTTCTTTACTCACAGTGGGTTTTTCTTATCATTTAATATTAAGAGCCAATCTTGGATTTCAACTTTTGAAAATGTTCAGCATGTTACTTACTGTCCTTTGATTAAACTTCTTTCTCTAAAAGTTTTATTTCAGTGCCATTTTTAATGAACCTAACCCATTTAGTGTTGGATTTGAGTTGAAGCTTTTTCTTGAGAACTCATTGTGCATTCCATGTTACCAAGAAGCTGTATTTGCCAGTGAAGGCTCCCTGGTAGCCAACCTACACAATTGGCACTTGTGTGTTTCTTTTAATGATCATATCATCATGCAGCCACCTATTTGTCAAAAACAAAAAAGGTGCATAATTTACTTCGGTATTAAAGGACACTTGAACAATGTGGAACAAAAGAATTCAAATGGTGAACTATCAAAAAGTGGGTTCAAAAAGTAAATGTATTTGCAATTACTTCTCAATCAACTTCAGGTGGAATTTATAGAATACTAATCAAATTTTTAACATATGTTTTTGTTTGCTTATTTGCTTACTCTGCAGCTGAGAGGTTTTGAGTACATTAAAGGGATTGTTGTGGATCCCCTACCATTTGACATTGAAAGGGATCTTGTGACTCCCACCATGAAGAAAAAAAGAGCACAGATGCTGAAGTTCTATCAGGTAAAACAAATAGAGGGTCTAACAGTGTGGAATCTTGTGCTTCTGTTCTGATCTGGTGACTGCATGATCATGTGCATTTAATCCAGTCATTCATCTAATTGTTTCTGGTGATTAACCTTCAACTTTACATGTTTGCATTGTGCAGTCAGAGATCGACAAACTTTATCATAATATTCTGGCAGAAGGGAGAGCTTGAACCCTGGAAGCAGTTCATATATTTGTGTCAAACAAAGGAGCAAACTCAGTATCATCATCAAAAATGCTGTTGTCTACTTGTCTATTATAGCTTATCAAGCTAAAAACTTATCTTAACTTAATAAAATAGAGTGGTAAATAATCAATGGGCATTTGCTGCTTTCCTTGATATAATATTATGACATAAGTATACGGCTAATTGCATATTTTTCTTTATACCCTGTTAGTATCAAAATTTACATTGGATTCCTATAATTTTAAAAGTGAAATAAATAATTACATTTGCTTTAACATGTATTAATAAAAAGCACAATATGTTATATCATGTGTTGGATTGACGTGAAATTATTGAGAAAAAAATAATTTCAATGTCTAATATATGATACGTTGAAATTATTTTTTTACTGATAAAATTATTAAAAATAGAAGGGATGTTAAAATTATTTTTTTATCTATTATTTTCGTAATATATTATGTTTTTCATCAATGTAGCAACAACAATAAGACAAATAAGATTATAACTATAAGGATCTCAATATAAAATTTTGAAGTATGAAAATCATAATGCTAATAGGATCCAAGTACACAAGTAGTATGTGTAGTTTAAACTCTGTTTCAGTTAGATGACTTCTTCTTCTAAGCCTTTTGAGATATATGTTATAAAATATAGGCCAAGTCTTAGCATCATAAAATCATGCTAAGATTGCTTCTTTGCTATTATATCATGGATTTAGCTAAAATTATCTAAGTCATAAAACACTATTGCAATAAAGTCACGAACTTAGCTTGAGTTGTTTAAATCGTGAAGCACTATTGCGTTAATTTCTCAGACTTAATTATGATTGTCTAAGTCATGAAACACCTTGCGATATGCTTCCACAAAAGGTTAGTCAATTTATAACCTCGCTCAAATCCCATAGGACCTATAAAAAGAATAAGTTGATTAGTTTGAAAGTGAGCGATGAAAGTCTCATGCAAGAAAGAAAAAAAAAAAGAAGAAAATAAGAACTTTAGAAAGCAAAATGAACAATCGCAAATTCACAAACGATTGCTCACCGAGTGTCGGGTGAGATGACAAATTATTGCTCATCGAGTGTCGGGTGAGATGACAAATTATTGTCCAATTAATATGTGAACTTATGTATATCGATCAATGCTCAAGATTACCCTGAAGCCCCATCCACTCTTGTGCCACCCAAGGGGTTCCAGGGGTCTGAGATGATTGACGTTTCATGCGAGCTATAATTTACAAAAAAACAAACCAAGACATACAAAAATAAAACTATTTTGGGACAATTTTGTTCAACATGGTGAGTGATCGCACTATAATGCTACGAACTATTCTTGCTTATATTGTTCTAGTAAAAAAACATAAAACCAAAACAAAAGATACTACCAAACATCTGTACAAAGATGCAACAACGACGAACGGTTCGTTAAGCGAAAATGTTACGGATGCGCGATGATCGTCCATGACAATTAGGTGACCAAAGTTGCGCAACCAAAGTCCAACAACAGAAATTAATGTGTAAAAGAAAATACAAAATTATCCTCTTTGGAGCAAATAACCTCATCTCCTCAATCTGTGTTAAATCCTTCTTCAACATAACCAAACATCCAATGTCTCATGAGACCCTGGAGGTGGAATCAACCATAATGGCCTGAAAAAACATTTTGATTACATAAATAGAATCTTCAACTCAAGATGATCCAATGACAAAAATTGCCTTGATAGATGTCACCACACTCTGTAAATCTTGAAGCTGGTCCGTGCTGCCACTGAGATCATCAGAGTCATAAACATGCAGAGGGTTTGCTACATCGTCTTTCCGTTCCCCTCGTGGTCAGATTCTGACTCTTCTGCTTTCATTATCCACAAGAATTCTATTCATAAGCCGATGTTTGCGTATCATTTGGACTTTTCTGTTTGAGGACATAACAGAGCTTTGGATCGGATTCTCCTCAGCTAGCATCTGTTGAATTTTTTTAGATGAGAAATTTTCATTCATAACAAAATGAAGAGAAGATTAATGAGTAAAAAAACTATCAAACAGAAACTCGACCAATGAATGAATGTCCAGAGTCAATCAGTAAAAAGTATTCTTAATGAAGGCCAACTTCCAAAGGAACTAGCAAGACTTGTCGAGTACATAGAATCCCTTCACAAGTTCAATATCTTCTAGCAAGTAATACTGACAAACAAAGTTTGCATAACAGACAAATAGGAAAAGAAAACATCATTTTATTAACAAAGGGACCAAATACAACTGAATCTTGACAAGCAGATATTATTTAGCCTTAAAAAATACTGTTGGAACAGAAAAATCAATAAGGCCACGAAAAAAGAAAAAACAGCTTGAAGTATCTTAAGAGGGCAAAATTTGAAATTGATTATTCATTTGCCTCAGTATTTCAGTGAAGGAAAGGAAATACAAAATTCTAGCCAAAGTTAATCTAAATCTGAGCATGAGTGGTAGATAAATAAGATTTACTTCAGCATACGAGATCATGAGATTGCCACTTATAGGGGAAAAAAATGATGATAGGTTAAGACCCTCACAGAAGACTAAAAAGCTCCACCAAATTGTCCAGAGCTTGTCATTCTTTTAGTAATATGACTAAAAGAAACAGTTACACAAACCAATGCTTGTTGAATCTGATGCATCGTGTTTTCATGACAGTAAACATGAGGTATAACCAGTTGTTAAAGCCAAATTTGAGTGAACTGAGTAATTAAAATTGCATATACTAAAACAATGCATCACTCATAAACTGGAAATGTACCAGCTGCTAGATGGTGTCTACTTGCATACATTTGAAAGTCCTTGAGACAGGCCATGTAGTACACTTACAAGAGTTAGCTCTTCCTATTGCTTTAATAAGCATATCAATTGCAGTCGATACACTAGCGATCAATACTGTCCAGATTAAGCAAGACCAAGATTATCACATCATCATACACATCTAAATATCATTCTATAAGCATAAAGCAAGACTAAATTAAGCAGCAGGGCAGCACTATGCAGTCTGGAGAAACACTAGCGATCAACTCTGTCCAGATTAAGCAAGGCCAAGATCATCACATCATTGTACATAAAATTAAGCAACAAAGAAGCACTACTCAGTGAATTCTTGGTAGCATTTCATCCAAATCAAATCATGCTGCTAACCAACCTATATTCCAAATTGAGTAAATCCAGAGCATCTGATAAGTCATGCTGAGATTTCAACTTTTCTCAGATTTGACTGTTTTTATCAGGGACCATTAGAGGTCCTCCATACTATGGTAATCTTCTCTAGAAAGTTACAAATCCACAAACTTGGTACAGCTTAGCTTCAGAAGGTGATTTACTGTTTCCTGATGAGGCAACATCTAGAAGATGTATAGAAATGTGAAGCTGTCATAATTCAGTGGTTATTCTTCTTAGTTGATATGGGAATCATAGCATGAAATCTCAATCAGAGCCAACAAAGAGATGAAAAATGAACATATGCAAAATAGGGTAGGAACTTAAGCCTAAATTCTGCTATCTGAACTATGGACAATCTAATTCCAAGAGTTTGTATCCAAATTAATAATGCCTTTGCTGGAGAATTCATACATGCCAAAGTTTACATAAATCATACAATCAAGTAAACTTATCATGTGAAATAAATGTTTATCAGATGAAATGAGAATATTTTATTGAACACTAAAAATCAATAACAAATGTTCAGGTTGTTGAGGTGAAAAACATGATTAGTGATATTCAAAATTAAGCATTTTAAAAAGACAGCATGCTAAGCTTCCTTGAAAACTTGCAGAATACTCAACCTAACTATAACCAATATTGTTTGGAAGAAAACAAAAAAATGACATACCACCACAATACTTTATAATTGACGTAGCACCTACAAGTTGCTGAGAAATGATAAGTGCCCTAGAGCATGCTGTCTACCTAAATTTACTTATCACTTATTAAGCCAAGCATCTAGTAGCCAATCCAACATCACGTTCAAAGCAATTAAGGAGAATAACAAAAATAGACAGATCTAACTGTATTATTACTCCATTAGTAATGAACCAACCTGACATGAATCTTGTACCATTTAGGGGAAAAGATTACAGGATCTACAAAAGACAAGCTATTACGTAACTGTTAGCATGAACATTCATAGATACTCCATATAATACATTAAAAGGAAATATAAAGTCAGGAATGCAAGTGAAGTGAAATTGTAACCAAGATGAGGCAACATATCTAGTTTACCTCCTTAATTCCTTTTGCGGTTTCAACTACTAGAATCAAATAAATTATATTTTAAAATAAGTGATATCAATCAAAAGTCACCTAGACTATATAAAAATAGCTGAAAATGCCCATCATGTACGATGAATCTGCAAGATCATTGTTCATGTTTTATTTCATCTATGATAACTCAAGCAATACTTCAATGAAACTCTAGGAATTTATTTAGTTGATGGACTTCATATCTTCTTGAAGGTTTTGTAAATTTTACACCTGAAACGAAGTACAGTTAACATTTTTGAACATTTTTTAAGGCTTTAAAGATAAGAAAAGGCTGCAATAGGTTATAGCATATACTGTTAAGTAGAAATTAACAACATACTTCTGATGTAAGTGGGACCATGTAGCAACATTTTATCATCTACTTCACATGGATAAGTGCCATAATCTGTAAAATCATTTAGCACCCATTATCAACTTCAGTAAAGATACATTTCATACAAAGTTAGAGCATCGAGAAGTTCCTGTAGTTATCCTCCATAATACTGGCATTTGTATGTCCCCCAAGAAATTTCACTTTGGAGATGTCTTCCTCTAGGATTTTGATGGACGACTTCTCCAGTTATTATTGTGGGAATTCTGCTAGAACACCTCTTGAGATACAAAGCAAGCATCTACCGCAAAGCATGGATGCTATAAGTGAAAACATAGAGCCATAGATCAATTAAATCAAATAATAATTATCAGTTGGTCAGAAGCTCATATTGGCATGTTAAAGCATGCCAAGGATAATTTTTTGACACAAGAGGCTTAAATTTAAAACCTTTTATCTACTGAACAGATAAGGTATTTCACCATCAGTCAATGGATAAAGCAAGTAGTTGTAGCAGGGATATTTACTTCTAAAAAGAAGCAAGATTTATTGTCACCCAAAACTAATCAAATAGCAAGATGCTCATCAAGGTTCTTATACCATTGTCTCTGCTAACTCATGTATTATGTGAATTGTAAGCTTTGACAGACTATAATTCAACCTTGTGTCTCCCAATAATGTATCAGCTTGTGGCAAAAGCAACTGCCGCCGAAGGATAGGAAGCAAACTGAAAATTCTGCTGATTATAAACTGTGCTAGAAATATTCAGAATCCAACTCGTTGTTGACGATTGTTAACAAAGAATATACCATCCATGCTCTATCACCATCACCTTAATTCAGGATATCATTCACTAATTGAATTGAACTAGAGTAATCCATATTCATGGCAATGCTGCGCACTAGCACATTCCATGTAGCAACATTTGGGAAAATTCCTTCACTCAACATCTTCAGAAGATATACAATTGATTCTTCTAAATTCTGCTGATTGCAAAGACCAGAAATCAGTCTAGTGTATGAGAAGACATCCCTATAACAATTTTCTGTATTCATTAGACCTAATAGTCGAGCAGCGTTCGTAACTTTGCCTTCCTCACAGAAAGCATGAATTATTCCATTAATAGTGAGTGAATCAGGTTGTACACCCTGAACTATCATCTTTCCAGTAAGTAGTAAAGCTTCCTCGATCATACCCGCCTGAGTGATGCCATGTATTATGGTGTTATAGGTAACCAAAGTTAGCTCAATCCCATTCACTAACATATCATTCACAAGTGTAAAAGCTTCTTTGAAGTTTCCTTCTCTGCAAAGGCCATCAAGCAACTGATTGTAGGTTCTGGTGTTTGGTTGACACCTTTGTATTTTCATATCATCAATTATACTCATGGCCCAACCCACTCTTCCACTGTCACATAGATGCTTAATTAATGTGTTGTATGTCACTGTATTGGGAGGACAATCCTCTAACATCATGTTCTGGATAAGATTTATTGCATGATCAAACATGGAGTTCTTGCAAAATGCCTCCACCATGTAAGTATACACGAGGACATTAGGCTTGCAACCGCTGTCCATCATCTTATTCCATGTTGACATTGCACCTTCTAGGTCTCCTTGCTTTGAGAAGCCATCAATAAAAGAACCATAAGTTCTAATATTAGGAGGAAAATCATTTTGAATCATCTCATCAAAGACAGATAAAGCACTTTTCAGATTCCCAGTAGAGCAAAGACCATGAACAAGGACATTGTATGCAACAACATTGGGCATGCATCTGTCCCGAATCATCTTATCCCAAACATCGAGAGCTTCAGATATATTGTGCTCTTCAAAAAAACCTTTTATCAAAGATGTGAAAGTAAGGATATTAGGGGTACATCCTTTAACCAGCATTTGAGCCAAAATAGCAAGGGACAACCTCATTTCTCTAACCTTACAAAATGCATTAAGAATTGTTGTGTAGGTAATTACATTAGGGAATAATCCCCTAGCTATCATATCATCTACAAAACATAGTGCCTCTTTCATTCTAAGTTCTTCGCACATGCCATTTATGAGAGCATTATAAGTAGGTACACATGGGGTTGAACTAGTAACCAGCTCCATAGCCTCATTTAACTTCCCAGACTTGCAAAGGGAAGAAACTATTGTTGTATAACTCACAGAATCTGGAGAATGTCCCTTATTTGCCATCTCAATAAGAAGTTTGTATGCAACATCTACTCGATCATTTTGGCATAAAGCTTTGAGAAGAATGTTGTATGTGAACACATTGGGCTCTATTCCTTCTTTCTTCATGTTACTGTAAATAGGATTTATCATACTAAACCTGTTATCTTTGAGCAATGAATCCAAAAGATGATTATAGATTCTCACAGTCGGCCTGCAACCGAGATCTTGAATGCGATAGAATGTTTTCAAAGCTTGATCAGCAGATCCAATTCGAGCATATGAACTTATGACGCTGACAAGTATGTCCTCGGAGCAGGGTAGACATTGCAGCTTCATTTGTTGCAGGAGGTATTGAACAGCGTCCATCTGACTTTCCCTCCCTAGTTTCTCAATCATAATTTGGTATGTGAGCGGTGTATGCCTAAAGCCTCTTGATACAGCTACAGATCTGAAATAATCTAGTGCAACTGCAACATTCCTCTCCGAATGTAAACTCTTCAGTACATCAGTCTCTTTCACTTCAGAAACATTTGAAACCTTTTCTTGCTTACCATCAGGGACCAAATCCATATTGAGGACCATTGGCATCACCGGATTTCGAACCTTCAGCAACAAGGAGCGTCCCTCTCTGAGATACATGATTCGAGTTTCCAGGAAGGATCACCAATCTCCACCAATGGATTGCATATCAAAAAAATATCCAAGATCAACACAACAACATCTGGCCATAGCCGAGGTTCATCACCCAATAGCCATCATTATCTTCTCAGATGGTTATGAAGAATGCCAATATTAGATACCACAATTAAAGAAAACAAACAAACAAGGAATCCTCTCTCAGTCACCTATCTTCCGACAAACAACCAAAGGTATTCTTTCTCCCAATAAGAAGAGTATTGCAATGAAGCTTGTCCCAGTACGCATCATCTCAAACGTAACATTTAATTCCAAAGAAGCGTCTTTTCCACACTCTAGCCATACTCCAGCATTAATTAAATGAACCCGAAGAGTAAATTGAGCTATGGCGCAGTAATTTACCGAAGCCTAGTAACACAAAGAATCAAACGGAAAGAAATGAACTGCAAGATCGTCTTTTTTTCTGCTAAATCCTGAAAGATAAATTCCCAAAGAAAATTCGACATAAAACAATATCGCCTACCTTTGTGTTGAATTCACCGGAGGGAGTTACTGAGAGAAGCTAAAACCCTAAAGGAGCCCCCAAGTCCACACGCGACATCCATGCTTGCTACCCTAGGGACACCCGTACGAGGACTTCCATCAGGGCTGATCGTTTCCACGCCTTTATGGCAGCGTCAGCGACGGTGAGGGCGTGGCTGAAACGGCGACGGGAAGAGATGTCCCTTCAACTCGCTCTCGTCGCACGGGAGCCGTAGGTCGCTCCAATATGAATCCCTTACGTTTAATCTAGCGGAATATGCCGGGTATATTCTGTCATTTTCGTCGTAGAGCCGTAGGTCGCTCCAAGATGAATCCCTTACGTTTAATCTAGCGGAATATTCCGGGTATATTCCGTCATTTTCGTCATCCGCATCATAGACTACAATGAGCAACCCCGAATCCCGCCTGCATCATTTACCAAATTATAGTAAGATTGTCACGTTATTTAGGTAAGATGAATCGTCAAAGTCGCAAATTGCCACATTATTTAAGTACGATGAAACGTAACTTATACCAACATATATTTTTATTAGAAATATAATGACATAAATTTGAAATTAGGATATGTGGTTCGATCGGTTTCATTTACAAGACAAAACTGATCGAATCCAATCGAATTGAGTTGGATCTATTGAAACATCAATTCCTAACCGCAACGGGAACGTATGCGTTCTTGGCGGCACCGACACGGAAAGAGGGACACGTCACCTTGGAGCTCACAGTGGCAGCCCCGTGATTCTGATCATCTAACAAACGAACAACTCATCCTGCGTCACTGATCTCGAACTCAATTTATTTCCGGGTTGCTGTCTTTCGGTGAACGCCGCTCACCCAACCTCGCATTTACGGGCTCGATCAATCCCTTGTGCGTTCATTTCTTGGTTGTGGCTGTAATGAGATGAGTTTGGGGATCAGATCTGGTGCTCTTCTCTGATCGATCCATCGAATGCTCCTCGATCTTGGGCTCTTCTCCTTGTAGATCTGCTGTTTACTCTTCCATCGTCGATGGAGATCTCTGGCCCTGTAACTGCGGGGCAGGTAAAGGGAATCGAGCTAGATCTGATGGTTTCTTGATCCGATTTGTCGTTTAATTGAAATATTTCCCTTTACCTTCGGTCGATTTGAGTGTCGAGCGATTTCGATTTGGGTTCTTGTTTCGTGCTGCATTTCGTTGGATATACGAGAAGTCGGATACAGATGATATGCTAGGATTCGCGGATTTTTCGTGTGTTCGAATGTGATTTTTAGCTGCGATGCGACATTGCGGAGCCTAGGGTTTTGGGTAGTGGGTTCCGTGGTGTTCAAGGTGTTAAGAGGTGAACGGAATTCTTTGATCGGTCATCTTATCTATGAAGGACGGCAATTCCAGTCTCTTCCTTTTGGATTTCAATTTATAGATTCGGAATTGATGACTCCGTTACACTTCGTTATATTCATGAATTACAATGTCGAAAATGAAGTGATTTACAAGATATGTTTGAAGCATTTATCTAACTCCAATCATGTTCTCGCTTGTTTCCGGTCTTCATTCCTCGATGCAGTAAGAACGCTGTAAAAAGCAGTTCATTGGCTTCTTGTGAACTAATGTATTATGTTTTGTTTGTGACAGGTGTCATTTTTGCTTGGAATTATTCCACTTTTGGCAGCATGGGTGTATTCGGAATTCTTGCAGTACAGGAAAAATTCAGCACCCTTGAAAGCGTGAGTTGTTTTCCATTTATATCGGATAGATCTTTTCCTGTAGGTTTGCTGTTAGTTACTGTTAATACTTTCTCGTTCATCTTAAGTTGGAGCGATGGCCATTTTATCTTGCACCACAAGGTGGAGTTTATGATACAAATTTTAACACAGAATTTGCTTTAGTAGGTAGCTTTCTGTTTATATGACACTCCGATGTCACATGAAATAAGCTTAAGTGGTACTTGGCTATTTGAGATCAAAGAGCCGATGTTGCCACTATAAGTTGAATGAAATTTGTGCTTCCCTTACGCTGATTAGTGACACCAAAGAAGTGATGATGTCATTGATGAAGTTGTAGATAGACTCGAGAAGATAATGTTACGATCAACTTAGTGAAATGGGCTTGGCAGTCAAATCATAAACATGTGGTGATACTTGATACATCTTAAAATTTGATCAGATATCAAGTTGATGAATTGGGCATTCACCTTTTTGGCTTTAGATGGAGAAACATATGTATAATATGGGAAGCCTTTTAACCTGATGATCTTTGGGTATTTGGAGGAAATGAGTTTGGACAATCATATTTGTTCTAGATGATTATGGATTAGATGGGTATAGAGTATAAACAATGATGGATCTATGCCAACACAATGAAATGCTATTTGAGGATGAATGACTGTTGAATTGAAATAAATGATAAACAAAATGATTCTTTATGTCCCACCCCCACCATTTGGCTGGTCAAGCTATGGTGGTGTTTCGACCGAGGTGATGGTATGGGAGAGCTGTTTGCTGTTGTGGACTGAGGATGTCACCAAGATGAACTACTAATATGATCCAATTATCTTAGCATCAGTTGCTACCATACTAGGGACTAGTTAGTCCTTCAAATTGTTCTTTTTTTTAATCTTAAATTTCTGTGAAGTTTCATGTCTGTTCTGGATTGCAGTGAGTAAGCCGGAGTTGTCTTAAAGTTTAGCCTTAAACAGCAACTGATGATTACAATTCATTCTGCAGCGGCAGAAACTCGGACGTCAATTTGGTTGTATTGGATAAGGAAGCAAACAAAGAAGATGATCAAGCTGTGTTATTAGAGAGTGGTCTTCAAGCGGCATCTCCAAAAGCTTACCATTTGTCTGCCACATCACACTTTTTAAGGTTGGTCATCTGATGTTCTTGAACCACCTATGTTGCTAGGAAAGTTTTATGTTGCTATCTGTTCTTAGCTAAGGTCAAATTTCATTGTACATTTTGGAGCTGTTTAGGTTCTTTCTGATGGACGAAGCATTCTTGCTAGAGAATCGATTGATATTGAGGGCTATGTAAGTAACTATTTTATTGTATTATTAAATGTTTGTTGATTTTACTGATTGTGATTTTTGTCAAATGGCACTTTCAGATCCGAATTTGGTGCTTATTTGCTCTATTTTTATGTATGTGATCGTACTAATCTATTTGGGGAGTCAAAAAAGGTACGATTAGCACTCAAGTTGCTTAAATTATATCATGCTTCTTTTACAGAGTTATTGTCCACACTGAAGGACCTAGATATATGGAAAATAGTGTTAATTTATGATGCATATATGCAGATATGGTTATTATAGTAACTAGTACGACATCGTATATGAAAGCACTGCTATGTCAAATCAATGTGGCGAAGTTTGATATTTGTTAATAGTCTTAAAGTTTATAACTAGCACCCTTAAACAATTCATCATGAAAATTTTTTTTTTTACTGACATAGCATTATGATAAAAAAATTATGGTTGAACTTAAATTTTCATTATTTATATCTCAATAATCATAACATGATGGTTATCATGAATTATGTATATACAATTTTTTTATTAATATATTTATGTCTTGTCTATAATAAAAGACAAAATTCGACATTTAAGATAAGCAAACTTCTCTGAAGTAGTATTCAATGCCAGATCCTAAATTATCATTTTAATATATTTAAGATTCAGATGTTTTGAGGAAGTATCCATGTCCAATAATTATCCTACAATACTGTGTTTGGCATGTACCCAATAAACAAAACAAGCCATCAAAGTATTTGTGCTCGATAGGTGTGGGCGTATAGAAAGTTGCAGTTAAGAAAGTTTGAGAATCAAGCTGGTTCACAAAAAAATTCTTTCTGAGTGAAAGCACAACATAGAATGACTTGCAGCCCTTGGCAATTTACCTAGAAAATCAATGTTTGTAAAAGAACATGACCAACAAGCCTTACTTGACATTACATGTGATACCTTTCTGGATGTAGGGTTCTGTTTTCAACTAGTTCAGATCTTGGTATTCTCATCCTTTTTTATTGTGGTAAAATCATGGCAATTCAGGGAAGTGTGTACCTGCAAAATGTATCAAGAATATTCGTCACAGTAAGAACTGTTTCTTAATAGAATAGAATGTTAGGCACTTGGCAATATGGAACCCAAAAAAAATTGATAATCAGAATGGTGATTATATATACTAGCCACAAGGAAAATTATTATTGCAATTTATATATGTTGAGAGAAGTTTATAAATTCAAATCGTCACAAGCTACCCGGTAGTTATTTGTATCTGACTTAATTGTTATGGGACTGAACAGCTGCATTAACTCTTGCATAGGCTAAAACTCAGGACCAAAAAGGCACCAAATTGGATAATTATCAACCTTATCTCTTGGCAATACTGAGGTGATACTGGTTATTTCTTTGGGAAGTTACAGAGAGCTGTTACTTATAATATACATGAATACATGTCTCTAGAAACTTTCCTTTAGTAATAGATTGATGGTAAAACAACTCTGAAATGCAATAACCCCTACAATTTCTTTTGTTCATAATTTTTTTATGATTTTCTTTCTGTTTGACTGTGGTTTGACAATTTTAGTGTTGTTTGGCATAGTTGCAGAATGTTATATACTTTTAAAAAATGCTTACTCTACATCGCCTTCTATCTGCAGAATTACAGCCGTGATCTCTTTCTTTTTCTCTACTTTCTTCTTATTGTTGTGGCCTCAATGACATCTTTCAAAGTCCACCAAGACAAGTCGCCATTTTCCGGAAAATCCATAATGTATCTGAATAGGCATCAGACTGAAGAATGGAAAGGATGGATGCAGGTTTATCCTCCTATTGACTATCATTGCTTGGTCAACCAGTGTTTCTGTTTGTTTATACTATGTATATGAAAATTGTCTGTGCAAATAAACTGTTCCAGTTTAATTTTGTTATCATGTAGCAGAGAGCATACCATGATTACTAGTTAGATAATATGTAGCTGGATATATTTGTGTAGTAGAAAATGTGAAACAAGTTTGTGGACAGCACATGAAGTACAGATGATTAGAAATCAACAGCACAACCTAAGGCCAGACGATTAGAATGTTCTTTTTCATCTTGAATCAACAAAGCATATATTTCTGGTTTCATCAGGAGGCTTTTCTATTTTGATTGATTCCTACTGGCAAAGCTAATCACAGAAGAAACTTGCTCGAAAACTGTGTTCATTCTGTTGATCTGGATTTTGTTTGATATCTTTCCCAATTCTGTTGGTTAATATATTCCTGTTGAATCGTATCTGGTCCAACCTATAATAATTCCTAGTACTGTTTAAGCACAGTCTGTTTTTCATTCTCAGATAAAATGTTTCGTGGCTTGACTTTTGTAGACTCCTTATAGTATTGTGTAGACTCCATGACCATTTTTATTTTATCCAGTATAGTATTTGTAAACTCATTTTTTAAGATCTTAGTTTTTGAATTACTTTGGAGCTGGACCATCAGATATAAGCCTCACCTTTCAGCATTTATGCTCTTCTTATAGTGACTGCTCTTTTACAGGTATTGTTTTTAATGTACCACTACTTTAATGCAAAGGAAATATACAACGCAATTCGTGTTTTCATTGCTGCATATGTGTGGATGACTGGATTTGGAAATTTTTCTTACTATTATGTTCGGAAAGATTTCAGTCTTGCTCGATTTGCTCAGGTAAATTGTATGCACACACATATAGTTATTTCTTTGTGTTGATTTTGTGGTTTTGCCTACCTTCTTGTTTCCTTATCCTTTTCTAACTAAATTCTGCTAACAATATGTCTTTGTTTAACAGATGATGTGGCGCCTTAATTTTTTCGTGGCAATTTGCTGCATTGTCCTTAATAATGACTACATGCTGTATTATATCTGCCCCATGCACACTCTTTTCACCGTTATGGTCTATGGTGCACTTGGAATTTTGAACAAATATAATGAGCTTGGTGCTGTGATTGCCATAAAAGTTGTTGCCTGCTTTTTGGTTGTTATTCTGGTCTGGGAGGTTCCTGGGGTTTTTGATATTGTTTGGAGTCCATTCACCTTCCTGCTTGGTTGGTGCTCTGCAAAGTTTTCCCCAAGTGCTTTGACTTGATTATGTTAGTTTTAAGTCAAATAAGTTATTTTCTTTATACATATCCAGGTTACAGCGATCCAGATCCTTCGAAACCAAAGTTCCCTCGTCTGCACGAATGGTACTTCCGGTCAGGACTTGATCGGTATATCTGGATTGTTGGAATGATATATGCATACTATCATCCAACTGTAAGTTTTAAAAATTTTGAAGTACTTGTTGCTAAGAAATTATTCCATAATTTAATTGAACGTTCTACATTGCACAATGATTACTTTTTATCTATAAATCATGGTTCTGACATCTTAAGGCAACCAGAGGCTTGCAGCTATACACATTACACAGAACTGTTCTATAAGATTTATGACCATGCACATGAATCAGATATGTGAAATATGCCTTTATGAAAAATTTCACATTGTTGTCGTGACTATTTTTTGAATATGACATTCTTTATGAAGTATAATCTACTCTTTTTTTTAGTTCGTTGCCAAACTTCTATACTTGCTGTTATAGGTTGAGAGGTGGATGGAAAAGCTTGAAGAAGCTGAAACAAGGAAGAGAATATCAATCAAGACATCTATTGTTACAGTCTCAATAGTGGTAGCTTTATTAGACGTTATATTTTTCGTATAATGTTCACAATTATTCTACTTTTTGTCTCAAATGCCTTTCTTATTGCATCTCAGGCTGGATACTTATGGTATGAGTATATTTACAAGCTGGACAAGCTTACCTACAACAAGTATCATCCATATACATCATGGATCCCGATAACGTATGCAACTACTGTACATGCTTCGTGCATTTTATGCTCTTCATTTGCCATCTTCTAACACTTCTTCTTTCTCTTGTAAATTAAGTGTTTATATCTCCTTGAGAAACTTTACCCAACCATTTCGGAGCTGCTCTCTTACCCTTTTTGCGTAAGTAACCTCTTTCCTTTAGTCATTGTTTGTTGATTCTTCCGTGAGAATACAGATGTATATACTATTACCTTTAAGTTTTAGGAAAGCTATTCTTGTAATCTAAATGTCTTTTATGTACTAGAAGATTCTAAAAATGTCTGTAATTACGTGTTAGGTGGCTTGGCAAAATAACCTTGGAGACTTACATATCTCAGATCCATATCTGGCTAAGGTCTGCAATGTGATCTATGGTTCTGTCGGAATTCCTCAGTCAATGAATAATCTCGGAAAAGCATTTTATTCCTGAATTATGGATTAAAACATATTCTCACTGAAGTTTTGTGACCTTACAGATCAGGAGTTCCTGATGGACAACCGCGATGGCTGCTGTCACTCGTTCCTGATTATCCAATGTTGAATTTCATGCTCACTACTGCGATATATGTTGCGGTGTGTGGATTACCAAATCAACCTGGCATATAAATTGGTAGCTAGTGTGTGAACAAACAAATAAACAAAGAGTGACTATTTCTTGATTTCCATGTGCAGGTTTCACATCGACTCTTTGAGTTGACAAACACATTGAAGATGGCATTTGTGCCGAGCAGAGACGATAAGCGCCTCGCTCACAACGTGATTGCCGGAATTGCAGTCTCAGTTATCTTGTACTCGGTGTCATTTGTACTCGTCAGTGTTCCAAAAATGCTGGTAAGCATATCTGCACTTATGCCAGTTAAAGATCAGATGCAAATTTGAAAAGGAATGCCTGCTTTGCCTAGTTCCTACTCTCATGTTTCTATCCTTTGTAGGTATGACGTGATACACAGTGTCAATACTTCAAATAATATTGGGAAATATAGCAGCTATGCAATCTGTGTATTGCTAAAATTTAAAGAGCTTTGGCAAATACACCCGGCATGCATATGAGACAAAGCTTGTGGCGATAACGTCTATTTGGAAGATGAAGCACCAGCAATCAGGCTGCAGATTTCTATATAAAAGTTAAGCTGTTGTGATGTGTATTTTTGTAGTTTCTGTTCCACTACATCCCCCAAGTTGACACAGATGCTTCATAGCAATTATTTTGCTCTTTCTGAGTGTTTCTATGCCTCGGCCTGCAGTGCACATCTATGAATAGGGGAAAAGCGTAGAGAAAGCTGCAGTTTTATTCTTCGTTAATGAATGCAATGTAGATATTTGAAGTCAAACTAATGATCATAACAAAGTGAACTAGTGGGGGATTTAACTCATTGCTGCTGAACCTGATTCAGAAGCCATATGTATAGATGATGAAATGGAACTGATATGGCATGGACTAGACAGCGACGGAGATGCATTTATTTATCTGCCGCTGGTAATTTTGTTACACTAACGAACCGATTAATTTGAGGACATCATATTTTCCATCTGTAGGATATCGTCTTTCATTGTAGACCAGTTCGATCAGACCTCAGAACAAACGTCTTCTTGGGACAGTTCGTAACTTTTGCTGAAAGGCACAAATGTGGACGTCGAGGAATCAATGAGATCAAGTGGTTTGTTTCTACTTGTCAACAATATTTCATAACAACTCAGACACAAAAGCGTCTGTAGTCCAAAGGTTAGGATAATTGCCTTCCAAGCAATCAATCCGGGTTCGATTCCCGGCAGACGCATGTTTTAAACAATTTTCTTTTATACTTATGCACTATCATTTTCGATCAACAAATTATCCAATAAAATCTTCTTCTTTTTCTTGTTTGCCTTTTTTTTTTCTTTTATTTCTAAAGAGTGCTTTTTTTTAAATTCTTGTATAACATTCTTTACTTTGTAAGGTTGATATTAACCTTATTATGACTTTCATTATCGTCACTACGATCTCTTATCTAGTATTGACTCTTGTCTCATCATGTCAGAAAATTCTTATAACAACCAGACACAAGCGTCTGTAGTCCAAAGGTTAGGATAATTGCCTTCCAAGCAATAGATCCGGGTTCTAAGGTTAGGATAATTGCCTTCCAAGCAATAGATCCGGGTTCGATTCCCGGCAGACGCATTTTTCAAACAATTTTCTTTATACTTATGCACTATCATTTTCGGCCAACAAATTACCCATAAAATCTTCTTCTTTCTCTTGTTTGCTTTTTTTTATTTTATTTTCTGAAGAGTAATTTTTTTTAAAAATTCTCGTATAACATTCTTTACTTTCTAAAGGATGATATTAACCTTCCATTATCGTCATTATGATCTGTTATCTAGTATTGACTCTTGTGGCATATTTGACCTTTATATTTAAGAATAAATTATCTAACAAATCTTATATTTTTATTTATTTTCTAAAGATGGTTTTTTTATTTTATTTCGTAATCCTTTATTTTCTAAAAGAGAATATCACCCTTGTGACTCTTGTTGTCATTGTTACTATCCCTCCTCTGATCTTCGTCCTGTCTCTGTTGGGTTGACAGCCACAAGTTCAGCCCATAGTGGGTTTTAACAACCCATAGCCTACCCCCTTTCACCTAACCCTAGATCAAATTAAGGGGGTGTGGTTGGTATGATTTTTTTAGGAGAAAAACTATAACAACGAGGCAGAAAATTGTAGCAGCATCTTGATTCAAAAAGAAGGAGAAAAATACAAAAAAAAATAAGAGAAGGAAAGGGAAGAAGACAAGGACAACGCAAAGAGACTGTTTTCAATCATCTAGTAGTGTTCTCATCTCAAGTTAGATCAGATCTATATTAGATTCTTGCTGTGATTACTTAGGGAGAATTTAGATATTATGCACAGTGACATAATTCTTGTATCCCAGTTATTCTTTTGAGATTGTTGCTAGGGTTTTGGGCAAAAGATTGAGATTTGTATATTAATTATTCTTATAGTGGATTATCTCTAGTTTGTCCGGTGATTTTTACTCTTCACGTTGGAGGGATTTTTCACGTAAATCTTGGTGTCATATTTGATTGTGATTTTTATTTAATTTCGCTGCGTGTTACGATCTACTAGTATTTGTTCATATACAAAAGTTTATTTCTCTTTATATCCCATCAACTAGTATCAAAGCAGGGTTTTGGTGATTTAATTTTGTATTCGAACATGGAGGTTGGTAGTGTTTCTCGCATGATTAGCTTGAATGGAAATAATTGGATGATATGGAAACCAAGAATAGAAGATCTCTTGTATTACAAAGATTTATATAGACCTTTGCAGGGGGATAGTGCAAAACCCACAACTATGACGGATGATGAGTGGAAGAGATTAGACAAAAAAATGATTGGGTTTATTTGATAGTGGCTTGATGACAGTGTCTTTCACCCTGTTTCTACTAAAAGTTCTGCATATTCTCTTTGGAAAAAGTTGGAAGGTCTCTATGAAAGAAAAATAATTGATAACAAAGCTTTCTTAATCAGAAAACTTAAACCTGAAATATAAAGAGGGTGCTTCTATTACTGAGCATTTGAATGAAATACAGAGTATTACTAACCAGTTATCCTCTATGAAAATGTCTCTTAATGATAAGTTGCAAACATTGTTACTTCTCAGTTCATTACTAGAAAGTTGGGAGACATTGGTGGTTTCCCTCAGTAATTCTGTACCAAATGGTGTTGTCACCATGAGTCAAGTAACAAGTAATTTATTGAATGAAGAGTTGAGAAGAAAGAATTCAACAATATTTTAGAATAATTCACAAGCACTAATATCAAAGAACAGAGAAATGTCAAAATCTAATAATAGAAGCAATTCATGCATGAGTAGAAGCAAGTCAAGATCAAGAAAAGATTTTTTTTGCTATAACTGTGGTGAGAAAGGACATTACAAGAATTAGTGTAAGCAACCTAATAAGAGCAAGAAAAAGGGAAAAGAAGTGGAGTCTACAGAGTCAAAAGATAATATCACAACTATAGTGCATGGTGGTGATTATTTGAGTTTGTCTTATGATGATATTTTTTCTTGTGTGTGTTAGGATCTTGAGTGAGTGATTGACACGGGTGCTTCTTATCATGCTACACCACGAAAGAATTTTTTTGCTACATACAGGTCTAAAAATTTTGGTGTTGTCAAGATAGGCAACTATGACACGACAGACATCATTGGCATAGGTGACATCTACATAAAAACCAACCTTAGCTATAAGTTAGTACTTAAGGATGTGAGGCATATGGTTAACTTGAAGTTGAATTTAGTTTCAGTTGGAAGGCTAGATGATGAAGACTGTTATAGCAAATTTTACAAAGGACAATGGAAGTTCAGTAAGAGTTCTCTTGTTATAGCTAGTGGAAAGAAATGTCAAACTTTGTACAGGTTGCAAGCCAAAGCTTGTGGTGAGTTGTTGAATGCTACAAAGAAAAACTTCAGCATAAAGTTGTGGCATAAGTGACTTGGACACATGAGCGAGAAGGGTTGCATTTGAATCCTTGCATTGATTGTTTGGCTAGTAAATAACACAGAGTTTCATTTGCTAGTTTTGATATGTCTAGAAAAATACATGTCTTAGACCGTGTTTATACAGATGTATATGATCTTTTGAGGACAAAAACTCCTCGTGGATCTATTAATGTTTCTGGCATCAATGGTACACTTTATTTTATCACTTTTATATATGATTTTTCTAAAAAAGTTTGAGCCTATGTTATGAAGACCAAAATCAGGTTATTAATGTCTTAAAAGAGTTTTATGCCAGAGTTGAAAGGAAAACAAAAAGGTAATTGAAATACATAAGATCTTGTGGTGAGTACATATGATTATTTAATGATTATTACAGATCACATGACATCCAACATGAGATGATAGTTCATGGACAACTCAGCATAATGTTATTGCAAAGGGGATGAACCATACCATCATGGAAAAGATTAGATGTATATTTTCACAGGCCAAGTTACCCAAAAAGTTTTGGGATGAGGCTTTGAGGATTGCAGTTGATGTGATCAACTTATCACCATGTACAACCCTATATGGTAATGTTGTAGAGTATGTATGGTTAGGGAAAGATGTTTCCTATAGGCATTTGAGAGTATTTGGTTGTCGTGTATTTGCACATGTTCTAGACAATGAGAGGTCTAAGTTAGATGGTAAGATTAAAAAATATATTTTTCTTGGCTACTCACATGATGAGTTTGGTTACAGGCTTTAAGATCCAGAAAAGCAGAAGGTGTTTAGAAGCAGAGATGTAATCTTCTTTAAGGATCAAACCTTGGAGGATTTGAAGAAGAAGACACCAACCAAGACTTCTGCATAAGAATTAACAGATTGTGACCCAATTACCTCTCCAGTATATCAGGGTGATGAGGGTGATGTGTAGAAAGATAGTATAGAGCCCGATGTTGATCTACCTGTAGGACATGTTGAGTAAGAAGAAGTTGGAGAGCAGCTTCCCATATAACTTCAGTTGAGAAGATCTTCTAGACAACATCAACCTTCCAGAAAATACTTTACAAATGAGTACGTGATGCTTACTGATGTAGGTGAACTAGAGAGTTAATAGGAAACAGTTGAAAGTGAGCAGAAAATGAAGTAGTTATTTGTTATGCAGGAAGAGATGGATGCTTTGCAGAATAACCACACTTATGATTTTGTGTAACTACCAAAGGGAATAAAGGCCTTGAAGAACAAGTGAGTTTTCAAGTTGAAAACTCAATAATATTGTTCTCAACCAAAGTATAAAGCTAGATTGGTTGTGAAAGGCTTTGGTCAAAAGAAGATATTGACTTTAAATAGATTTTTTCTCTTATTATTAAAATATCTTCTATTCATGTTGCTTTTGGTATTGCTGCTAGCCAAGACTTGGAGGTTGAGCAGTTAGATGTGAAGATAGCTTTCCTTCATGATGATTTAGAGGAGAAAATTTATATGGAACAACAAGAATGCTTCAAAGTCAAAGGTAAAGAGAAATTTGTCTACAAGTTAAAAAAGAGCTTGTATAAGCTAAAACAAGCTCCAAGACAGTGGTACAGAAAGTTTGATTTATTTATGATAGAAAATGGACACAAAAGAACGGCTTCAGATCATTGTGTGTACATCAAATAGTTTGGTGAAAATTTTATTATTCTCTTACTTTATGTTGATGACATGCTTATTCTTGGGAAATATATATCTACAATTTATAGGTTGAAGAAGGAATCGAGTGAGTCTTTTATAATAAAGGACATGGGGCTAGCAAAGCAAATATTGAGCGTGCAGATTTTTCATGATAGAAAAAATAAGAAGATTTAGTTGTCACGGGAGAAATACATCGAGAATGTATTGTAAAGGTTTAGTATAAGCAATGCAAAGCCAGTTGGTTATTTTCTTGCAGGTCACTTCAAGTTCTGCTCAAAACAGAGTCCGTCAAGTGCCGAGGAGAAAGAGGAAATGCAAAAGGTTCCTTATGCTTTAGTAGTTAGAAGTTTAATATATACGATAGTATGTACGAGGTCGGACATTACATATACAGTGAGTGTTACTAGTATATTTCTTACAAATCCAAGCAAAGAGTATTGAACAGCAGTGAAGTGAATCTTTAGATATCTTAAAGAGAGCTCTAAGGTTTATTTAAGCTTTGAAGGTGGACCACCTGTGTTGACATATTACACATATAGCAAGAGATATAGATACAAGGAAATCCACATTAGGTTTTGTACTTACTTTTGTAGGGGGAGCTGTGTCATGACAATCCAGATTGCAAAGGTGTATTGCTCTCTCCACCATAGAGGCAGAATATATTGTTGCTATAGAGATTTGCAAAGAAATATTATGGATAAAAGAATTCTTACAAGAATTTGGGCTGAAATAGGAAAACTATATGATAAATTGTGACAGCCAAAATACCATCCATTTGTGTAAGAACCCAACTTTTCATTCCAAGTCAAAACATATAGATGTCAGATACCACTGGATTCGAAATGTACTTGAAGAGATGCAATTGCAACTTTAGAAAATTCACACAAATAACAACAAAGCAAACATGTTGACAAAGACCTTACCAAAAGAAAGACAGGAGATATTGCCCAACAACTGGTCAGCATGGCTTCACATTAATGAGTTATGGGACAACCTCCCTTATGGGCTGAAGGGGGAGGTTGCTGGGCTAACAGCCCACAGGTTTAGCCTATAGTAGACTTTAACAGCCCACAGCCCACCCCCCTTTCACCTAACCCTAGATCAAATTAGGGGAGTGTGATGGCTACGATTTTTTGAGGATAAAAACTACAGCAATATCTTGATTCAAAAAGGAGGAGAAAAAGATTAAAAAAATAAGAGAAGGAAAGAGAAGAAGACAAGGACAACATAAAGAGACTATTCTCAATCATCCAGCAATGTTCTCATCTTAGGTTAGATCAGATCTACAGTATATTCTTGTTGTGATTACTTGGGAAAAATTTGGATATTTTACATAATGACGTAATCCTTGTATCCCAGTTATTCTCTTAAGATTATTGCTAGGGTTTTAGGCAAAAGACTGAGATTTGTATAATCATTATTCTTATAGTGGATTATCTCTAGTTTGCCCTATGGTTTTTGCCCTTCACGTTGGAGGGGATTTTCACGTAAATCTTGGTGTCATATTTAATTGTGATTTCTATTTAATTCTGCTGCGTGTTACGGTCTGCTAGTATTTGTTCATATACAAAAGTTTGTTTCTCTTTATATCCCATCAGTCTCCTCATCATCTCCTAGTAATGATACGATTGTATATTGTCTACTTTGTTCCTTAGTTAAGCACTCCTACATCGACCCGAAGTACCTTATTTTTGACTCTCTTAATGAAAAGCTTATTGGCATTGAAGTTACGAAGTTCCCTAACCTCTATCCTTTTGTCTTATCATTACCTCTGTATTATTCACCTCCTTTGCCCCCCTTTATGGCCATGTGTCTCCCTCTATGAGAGTAAGAGATTGATGGCTCTATAAGTCTCATCTCTATAGTATCATGACATTACCATGCCTATGACTCTACTATCTATCGTTTTTTATCTGCGTCTTTTTCTTCATAATTGATAGGTAGCTATACAGCACTATGGCACATCTCCAAGTCTATCTTCATCTTAATTGTTGCTTAATTTTGGGTAACTAAGTCCCTTTGAACTCATTGTTGCTTCCTTGCTCTTTTCAATCACCTGCTTCAAAACATTTGTGTTCTTCGAACAATTTTCTTTAGTTGATAAAAAGATATACTACAACTCTAATGCATAGCCCTCACCATCAAGTTGTAAGGCTCACATTGATTTTATTATCTTTTGCATTTTTAGTAGTAATGTTCACTCGCTTGACATTATCCTCTAACTTATCGGGCTCACTCAAGTAAATATGAGCTTTAAATTAGTCTAACTTTCTAACAACTTTGATAATATCTCTATATGATCATGTCTCCCCCATGGGACTCACTAGTACTTGCACTCAAAATTCTCCTTAGTGGTACATAGCCTTCATATGTTGATGACTAAAGCTTTCATATGATGCAAAATTTGGTACAGCATGAAAGTCCTACTTCTATAGTATTATGACATTCACTTCTTAAATTCATTGCCCTTTTTATTATCATATTGAAGTAGAGCTCCCAATAACTTCCGATCATGCCTTTGTATAATTGTCCTTCGCTGGACATCTCCCGTGTGTGTCATATTGCCTCAAATTGAGCTCCAGGATTCGCTACACTATGTCATCTCCTAGTATATCTTCATTATATTTTAATTATTATATGATAAACTTGGATTGCGATCTCTCAATATCTGTTCTCCACCAGCACATTCCAAGCTTCCATCATTTTCAATTATGTTCACTCCTTCGATAATGGACCTTTGTTTGCTCGCTCTTAGGTCACACATAGACAAAGTGCAACTCTGAGATAGTCCATCATCCAACAGCTCTCAAAGTATCTACCAATGTATTATCTCATAAGAGATAGTCCATCATCCACAACTCTCACACATAGACCTTTGTTACCTCCCCCACTTGATCTCATACTATATCTACCAATGTATTATCTCATAAGAGATCATGTGATGATTCATCATTGCTCACTCGATCCATTGAGCTTTATGGAGCTATCATCTTGAGGTACCCCTCTCAACATATGTAGTTTATTATATATGATTCTTCCTCTGATTGCTAATGTCAAGCCGTAGCTTAAACTTAGCTATCCCAATCTTTATGTACTACATGTTTTGTCTTGCTCGTTTGTCCTCATCATACCTTTCTGCGAAAGGTTGGTCATTCTTTTAAATGTCAATCTTGAATATTTGCTCCTCTTAGTGATTTTTTTTTATATGTATCTACACCCTCCCTCAAATGATCATGTGTGTTGGTTGCGTTCAACATAACCCCACTTAGTCCCCCATGTTTGCATTCCAAGTATTTCTAAGTATATTTATCTCGCTCTGATATCATATGTCATAGATTTAATTGGTTTTGCTCAAGTCGTGCTATTACGAATTTAGTTGGAATTACTTAAATTATTAGGTATATTTGTATTATCCGTCCGTAAAGGGTTAGCTTGGTTGCAACCTCGCTCAGATTCTAATGGACTTGTAAAATAGCAAATTGATTAGTTCCAAAAATAAATTATGGATAAGTCTCAATGTCTCATAAAGATGATAACTTTATAAGCAATTCAATAAATACTTGATGTGCAAAAGAGAAATGAGAAAATGACTGCTTATCGGGTGTCAAGCATGTTAGCAATTTCTGTAGGCATAATATGCAAATTTGTGAATCCAATCAATATCCAATATTACCTCAAACTCCCATCCAGCCTTGTGCCACCTGAGTGGTTCTAGGGCACTAAGATGATTAACGTTTTACTTAGCATCATAGTCTATATAAAATAGATCATGGCACATGAAAATTAGGACATTTTTGGGTAATTTTACCCATTCTAGTGAGCGATCGCTCTGTAGTGTTGCAAACTATTCATGCTTATAGTTTTCAAGTAAAAATGCATAAAAACAAGGCAAAATATACAAACATATGTTGCGGGTGTATAATAACCACTATGCAAACATATGTTGCGAGTGTACAATAACCACTAGTGACATTCTTCCCTACTTAAAGTGTTGACACCCTTGTCGATGCTTATTAGTATGCTTTAATGATTTTTTTTCTATGTTATAAGGTATCTTCAAGTTCCCAACTTACTATCATCAACTTGCTGATGAGCTTTCACTACTTCACTATGTACTTAATCAGCTCTACTCTATTGGGTAGCTTTTTCTAACAATTTACTAAAATGACTTCAACTCACTTTTTATAAGAGACTATAGGGGGATAGTTGAGTTAGAACACTTTAGGAAATATCTTACAGATCTTAGTAGTAGGCTTTCAAGTTGCTTGTGTGGAAGACATTGTGAATTTTGAGCCACACCAATAGTTGTAACTTGTAGAAGACATTATCTATCTTATTGATTATTGGGAAGGGTCATTTATACTTGTGCATCAGTCTCTTATGCACTTTATAACTAAAAAATTGAAGTGATGCTATTTGAAACTTTACCAACACCAAGTCACCGACTTTACATTTCATTATGTGCACCTACTGGTAACTCGACCGAAGGTTATGTTTAGAGAAATATTTTGTCTTGCCCAGTTGGTCGAACAAATCCACAATAAAGGGGATACGATATTTATTTTTCACCATCACCTTGTTTAGGACACGATAATCAACACATAATCGAAGGTTTCTATCTTGTTTCTTATGGAAGAGAGCTAGAGCTTTGAATGGTGTTTTAGAACTGTAGATAGGACCACTGCTTAGTAGTTCATCTAATTGCTTCATGAGCTTTGTCAACTCTAGAGGGGTCATATGGTATAATGGTCTCGCTATAGGCTTCACTCCTAGCACTAGCTCGATACGATGATTCACACCTCTATGTGGCAATAGAGTTTTTGGTAACTCGGGTGGCATAACATATGTGAACTTCTTCAAAATGTCTACCATCACAATAGGTTCATGAGTGGCCTCTACATCAAGTAGCTCTAACTTTACAGTGACTATGAAAGTTAATTCACCTTTTTGCGCCCCTCCTTATTTAGTTGTAAAGTTGCTATTTGTTGTGGGTCTTTGGTTTCTCCTTTTTTAGGGAGTAAGAACGACATTAACACCAACTTCGTCATGTGCATGAACTCTATTCTGATGATCACTTGAAAGTCATCCAATGGTATCGTCATATTAGTTGTGCTTTCGCTCTATGTCTTGATCTTAACTAGGACCCTCTTTGCCAACTCGGAGATTTGCTTTGCCTTCGAGTTCATCGTCTTCATCCGACTTTGGCTCTTCTCTAGGTTTAGCTTAAGTCGTCTTGCTTTTTGATCGATAATAAAATTATGAGTAGCACTCATGTCCACCATTGCACGAGTTGTTCAGCCATTTAGCTTGATGTCCATGTACATTATCTCATTTCTCCCTATTTTCTTTTGCTCCATCTTCATGTTCTCCCCCACTTGACCTCGCAATGCATTCAACAAATGCATTGCTCCTATCTTGGATGCTTGCGAATCCTTATCATCACTACTAGAATTCAAACTACTCGAACTAAGAGTGATGATTTTGCCCTTCTCTAATCTTGAGGGATGGATTATTATTATTAATGTATTGAGTGCTTGCTTTTGTGAGCTCTCCCTCATAATGTGTGACCCTTTGTATAATAAGCATTCATCAAGTTTTAGGGTCTTTTCTTTTAAACTTGATCCTTTGTGGGAACTCTTTTTCTTTGGCTCGATTGTAGATTCTTTTCTTGGGAAATATTGTAACAGGAGATTTCTTGAAAATTATTTCTTCCTCCTTAAGTCTTTTGAGAAAACAAAGTTAATGAGCCTTTCAATAGGTGCGATTGTCCTAACCATATCAATGACATTCCTTCGATGTAATTCCTATTGTGCCCACAACTTCAAGCTATAGAGGAAGCTAAACAGCTAATCCTTCTCAGACTTATCTTGTATGTCCAATATTAATGCTGAAAACTATTTCACATAGTCTCAAATAAAAGTACTTTAGCAGAGTTGTCTCAGCTTCCTTTTTGTGATGAACTATATGTTCTCGGGTATGAACTGAGTTCTCAACTTCTACTTCAAGTCCTCTAATATGTCTACTTGACACTGACTTTATTAGATCTATTTTAAACATGTTTGCAACCAAAATTTTGTATCTTCATTCAAATACATGGTTACTATCAAAACTTTAATTTTTTCATAATCGAGCCTCATAACTCGAAAGTACTATTTTTTGTTAAACAGAAAATTCTTGATCTCCTTCACATCCCCAGCACCCTCATAGTAATACGGCTTAGGTGCTCTCAAGTTTTGTGGTGGAGTAGTATGGGTGTTACTCCCTCCCGCATTGAGAGCCCTTGTGTGTAATATAATCCTAGAGTGAGTTTCGTACAACTTCGTGTAGGTGTTGCATGAAGTCTTTGGTATCTTCTATCAATCGATCTACTTGAGACTTAACCTTATCGATCCGAGATTCTACCTCCTTTTATGAGTTCTCTATCCCAAAAAGCCTTCGTTGGCTTTGGTTGAGTTCCTTTAGACTCACTTAAAAAATGTCAATATGAGTTTCTACAATTATAAGCATTTTCTTATGGCTTTATTTCCTAATTACTACTCTGGATTGTGCTTCCTTCATTCATAGAGAATAGTCAACTTCTCGCTTGCTATTTTTGCTATCGTACTTCTCTTAAGCGACTCTAATAGCTTGAGAGTAATTTTGCACTTACAATCCACCTATGACTACTTGAGGTAATGGTTTGACTTATCCCATTTTTCTTAATTCATTATAGTATTTTGCTATGGCGAAATTGTAAACTTTTGTTATTTGCTCGAACTGCTTGTCCACTCTAATACCATAATATAATAAACTTAGATAGAATTGCCTAAGACATGAGACACCCTTACATTATCTATTCGCAAAGGATTTGCCTAGTTGTAACCTCGCTTAAGTCTCGAAGGACCTACAAAAGAGCAAATTGATTAGTTCTGAAAACGAATGATAGACAAGTCCTAACGTATAGCAAAGAGGATAATTTTACCAATAATTTAACAAACACTAAAGAAAGAAAAAAGAGGAAGAAGAAAATATAAAGTTTAAAAGGAAAACTAATCATCACAAGTCCATGAACAACTACTCACTAAGTGTCAAGTGGGTTAGCAAGTTTCTATAAACTTAACATACGAATTTGTGAATCCAATTAACGCTGAATACTACCTTAAATCCTCATCCAGCCCTGAGCCACTCAAGTGGTTCTGGAGTACTGAGATGGTTGACGTTTGACTCAACATCACAGTGTACAAAAAATAAGTCATGACACATGAAAATTGGGTCATTTTGGAGCAGTTCTACCCATTTTGGTGAGCAGTCATTCTGTAGTCTTGCAAACTATTCTTGCTTATAATTTTCAAGTAAAAACACATAAAAACAAGGTAAAACACATTGTCAAATATATATGTAAGTAAACAAAGGTGATGAATGATCTGTTAATGAAGGTATTGTGAGTGCACGACGACTGTATGTGACAGTGCAACACCCTTGCATATTCATCTGCAAAGGGCTAACCTTATTGAAACCTCTTATGGTCCCGTAAAGGTATGTAAAAGAGAAGATGAGTTAGAGGAAGTATTTTTCTTGGGATCCCACAAGTAGAGATTTTAGCGAATATTTGATAGATAATATAAATTATAAACATAGATTTCACAAGCACTGAACAGTCATGCGACAAATGGTATAAGGTGGTCTCTCACAATCAAAAATCCCCATAAGTACTCATATAATACTACTATGAAACAAGGCAACGAATCAGCCTTAGATAATACCCCAAAGACCCATTCAGTCATGTGACACTTGAGTAGCTCTAGGATAATATATTTCGGGATAGTTTTAAATTTATACGATGGTAATAAATGACCTATTGTCACGAATAGTCGTCGCACACCCACAACAACTCCGTTCAATGAACCGTTCGTCGCTCTCATCTACATGTACAGATGTTTGGCAGCATGTTTTGCCTTGGTTTTGAGTCATTTTGCTTATAAAAATATAAGTTCGAACAAGTTGCAGTGCTACAAAGCGACCGCTCACCGAACCGAGCAAAACAGCCCCAAAACAGCCCAAAACAACTCCGTTTTTATGTGCCACGAGTTGCTTTTCGTAGTCCACCTCTGCTCACCAAAACGTTAGCCATCTCAGCCCCTTGGAACCCTCTGGGTGGCACCGAGCTGGATGGGGCTTTGGTATAGTGTTGGGCGTTGAACAACCTTTCGCAAGTTCGCACGTTACCTTGACGGGAACTTGTTGTCGTGCCCAGCACCTGGTGAGCAGCTGTTTGTGGACTTGTAGCTATTCGTTCAACCCTCTAAAGTCCTTGTTTTCCCCCTCTCCCTCTTTTCTCTTGTGCATGCAAGGTGCTCCCTGAATTGCTTGTAAAGCTTCCCCTTTTCGCGAGACGTCGGGACTTGTCCGTCACTTGTTCTTTTGAACTAATCAACTTTCCCTTTTACAGGTCCTTTAGGACCTGCAAGAGGTTACAAGTGGGCTGATCTTTGTGGAGCAATATCGCAAGAGTGAAGCGCGACTTAGGCAATGCAAGCTAAGTTCGCGTTTTGGCCACAAGGGTGCCTCACGCCTTAGGTAATTCCAGCTAAGGCCGTGACATTGTGGTATCAGAGCCAGGTTAAGCACTTCGAGCAAGCAGCGAAGGAACTTCGCAACTTCACCATGGCAAAGCATCGTGGCGAATCAAGCAAGACGGGGTAAGCCGAACCCTTGCCCCAAGCAGTCGCAGGTGGGCTGCATGTGCACACTCGCTCTCATGCTGTTGGAGTCGCTCAAGAGGAGCGCAGTAGCGAACATAATGAGCGAGAAGTTGGCTACTCTCCGCGAGCGGAGGAAGCATAATCTGGAGCGTTAACTGGGAAAAAGAGTCACAAGGAGAGACTCACAATGGCGGAAACCCGCCTGGATGTTTTTGAAACGAGTGTGGAGGAACTCTACCATGGCCAACAAAAGCTTGTCAGGGTAGAGAGCTCGCAAGAGGAAGCGGAGTCCAGGATCGATAAGGTCGAGGCCCTAGTCGACCGACTGTCAGATGACACCAAAGATTCCGTGCAGCACCTGCAGGAAGTGGTGGCGAAACTCACTTCAAGGGTTGCTATGCTCACTAGAGCACTAAATGCGGGAGGAAGCAACACCCACATTGCACCACCACAAAACTTGAGGGCACCCGAGCCTCATGGTTATGGAGGGGCCAAAGATGCTAAAGAGCTCGAGAATTTTCTATTCGACATGGAACAATACTTTCGAGCTACGAGGCCCGATTCTGAAGACACCAAAGTTTCTATAGCAACAATGTATCTGAACGGAGATGCGAAACTTTGGTAGTGAACCCGTTGGGAGGAGATCCAACAAGGTCGGTATCGAGTTGACACATGGGAGGACTTGAAGCGGGAGTTAAGAACTCAGTTCCTACCGGAGAACACAAAGTTCATCGCAAGGAGGAAGTTGAGACAACTCCGCCAGAGTACTTCCATCCGAGATTATGTAAAACAATTTTCTACGCTAATGCTAGACATACAGGACATGTCCAAGAAGGACAAGTTGTTCAGCTTCCTCGATGGTCTGAAGCCATGGGCTCAACAAGAACTAAATCGAAGGAATGTCACCGATGTGGTTGGGGCAATTGCTGTTGTAGAAAGGCTCACCAACTTTGTTTCCTCCGAAGACCCGGGAAGAAGGAAACAATCTTCAGGTAATCACCCTCCAAAACATTCTCGAGGGAAGGAGCTCGGGGGCGAACAAAAGAAGAAGAGTTCCTACAAAGGGCCAAACCCAAAAGGCAAGACCTCAAAATCTGGAGGATGCTTCTTGTGTGGAGGGCCGCACATAGTGAGGGAGTGCCCACAAAAAATAGGCACTCAATGCTTTAACAGCTTCCATCCACCCCCCCGATCAGACAAGGGCAAAGCTGTCACTCTTAGTTCGAGCAGTTCTGAATCCAACAACAACGATGAGGAGTCGCAAGGACCCCGGATGGGGGCAATACGTTTATTAAACACCATGAGGGTCAAGTGGGGGAGAACACGAAGACAAAGCTACAAAAAGCAGGAATTGGTGAACTGATGTACGTGGACATCAAGCTAAATGGCCAAATAACCCGTGCAATGGTGGACACGGGTGCCACCCACAACTTCATTGCCGATTTAGAAGCAAAGCGACTTGGGTTGATCTTGGAGAAGAGCCCAAGTCGAATGAAGGCGATGAACTCGGAGGCCAAGCGAATCTCCGGGTTAGCGAAGGGAGTTCCCATCAAGATCGAAATATAGAGCGGGAACACCAACATGATGGCGGTGCCACTGGACGACTTCCAAGTGATCCTTGGAATGGAGTTCATGCACGCGGCGAAGTTAGTGCCAATGTCATTCCTAAATTTCTTGTGTATGATGGGAGGTGACGATTCCTGCGTGGTTCCCGTCTCTCGGAGAGGAACTAAGGAACCCCAACACATATCAGTATTGCAACTGAAGAAAGGGGTGCAAAAAGGTGAACTAACATTCGTAGTTGCTATGAAGCTAGAGCCACTCGACGATAAGGCCATTCAAGAACCTGCTGTGGTGGCGAACGTCCTGAAAGAGTTCAATGATGTTATGCCACCCGAGTTGCTGAAGACTCTTCCACCACGCAAAGGCGTAGATCACAATATCGAGCTAGAGCCAGGAGTGAAGCCTCCAGCGAGACCACCCTACCGCATGCCCCACCAGAGTTGGCTGAACTCAGGAAGCAATTAGGCGAACTGCTAAGCGGTGGTCTCATCCGTAACTCTAAAGCACCATTCAGAGCTCCGGTCCTCTTCCAGAAGAAACAAGATGGGAGCCTCCGACTATGCGTTGATTACCGAGCCCTCAACAAAGTGACAGTGAAGAACAAGTATCCCATCCCCCTCATCGCGGACTTGTTCGACCAGTTGGGCAAAGCCAAGTATTTCTCAAAACTCAACTTTCGGTCGGGGTATTGGCAGGTGCACATTGCTGAAGGCGACGAAGCGAAGACTACCTGTATGACCAGGTATGGAGCGTTTGAGTTCTTGGTAATGCCTTTTGGCTTAACCAACGCTCCGACCACGTTCTGCACTCTCATGAACCAACTATTCAAAGAGTATTTGGACAAGTTTGTAGTCGTCTACTTAGACGATATCGTCGTTTACAATCAAACACTTGAGGAGCATGTCCAGCACCTTCGGACAATTTTCAAGGTTCTCAGGGATAACACTTTGTTCGTGAAAAAGGAGAAATGTTGCTTTGCCCAAACAGAGATCTTATTCTTGGGGCATCGAATCGGTGATGGCTCCATTCGCATGGACAAATCAAAAGTGCAAGCAGTTGCAGAATGGCGAACTCCAAAGAATGTGCTAGAGTTGAGATCCATTCTTGGTTTCGTCAACTACTATCGACGCTTCATAGCGGGGTACTCAAAGCGTGTAACTCCACTGACGGAGTTGCTGAAGAAGGAGCATCCTTGGAAGTGGTCTGACAAATGTGGAATAGCATTCCAAGATCTGAAAGCTATTGTTATGGAAGAACTAGTGCTCAAATTGCCAGACTATGGGGAGCCTTTTGAAGTCCATACAGATGCTTCGGACTTCGCTATTGGGGGGGTACTCATGCAGGAGGGTCATCCGGTAGCCTACGAGAGCCGCAAGCTCAACGAGACCGAGTGGCGGTATCCAGTGCACAAGAAGGAGATGACAACGGTGATCCACTATCTACGAGTTTAGCGACACTATCTTCTCGGATCGCGATTTGTGCTAAGGACAGACAACATCGCCTTGAGCTATTTCCAAACACAAAAGAAACTTTCCCCAAAGCAAGCATGATGGCAGGACTTTTTGGCTGAATTTGATATGGCAATGGAGTATAAGCCTGGAAAGGCAAATGTCATGGCCGATACATTTAGTCGAAAGGTGGAGCGCATGAATGCCGTACAATTGAAGGGCGGAGGCCAAGCAAGTCAGTTGCACTCCAACTTCCTTTCCAAGATCAGGGATGGACTGAATAGTGACCCTCAAGCAGTTATCCTGATGCAGTTCATCAAAGAAGGCAAAGCACGACGATTTTGGGTCCAGAAGGGACTTGTTTACACAAAAGGGAATAGGGTTTATATTCCCCAAGTGGACAATTTGAGGCGTAAACTCTTAAGAGAGTGTCACGATTCCCTTTGGGCTGGACACCTAGGCATTCACAGAACGTTGACTCTCGTGGAGAGGGCCTTCTACTGGCCGAAGATAGGGATTGATATGGAGGAATATGTTCGAACATGCCTCACTTGCCAACAAGACAAGGTGGAGCAACAGAAGCCGGTGGGACTTTTGGAGTCATTGCCTATACCAGAAAGGCCATGAGAGAGCATTTCCTTGGATTTCATATCAAGCTTGCCACTTGTAGGGAGACTCGGATCGATACTCATGATGGTCGATCGGTTTTCAAAGTATGAAACTTTCATTGCTGCTCCCCTATACTGTTCAGTGGAAGAGGTAGCCAAGCTGATGATGAAGGATGTGGTGAAGTATTGGGGAGTCCCGCACAATATCATTAGTGATCGAGACGCCCGGTTCCTGGGACGATTCTGGACCGAGTTATTCAAATTGTTGGGGTCAAAGTTATATTTCTCCACAAGCCTCCACCCCCAGACGGATGGCCAGACTGAAAGGATAAACTCGCTCCTACAACTTGCAGCTGTTGGATATTGCCCAATTCTCCTACAACTTACAGCGGAGCTCTGCATCCAACAAGAGCCCCTTCGAGATCATTACAGGACAACAACCGTCAACTCCTCACACTATGGCAATTGGGTATACTGAGAGTAGTCCGTCAGCCTACCACTTTGCAAAGGAGTGGTATCGAAATGCAGATATTGCGCAGGCTTACTTGGAGAAGGTGGCAAAAAGGATGAAGAAATGGGCAGACTTGGGAAGGCGACCGCAGGAGTTCAAGGTTGGCAATTTGGTGTTGGTAAAGCTCCAACCAGCATCACTCCAATTATTTAGGAACAAAGTCCACAAAGGATTGGTGCGTAAGTATGAAGGGCCCTTCCTAATTATCAGTAGGGTAGGCAACGTCTCCTACAAGTTGTAGCTGTCGGCGTGGTTCAAAATTCACAACGTTCTTCATGCCAGCAACCTAAAAGCCTACCACTCGGATCTGCAAGATGCTTCCGGAAGTGTTCCAACTCGGCTACCTCCCATCACAGCCTCCTACGAGAAGCGAGTTGAAACTATTCTGGCGGACCGCAAGATAAAGCTACCCAATGGAGTTGAGCAAACAGAGTACTTGGTAAAGTGGCGAAAGCTTCCCCGAACCGAAGCCAGTTGGGAGCCCGAAGACGCCCTATGACATGAAGAAGCAATCATCAACCACTATCAACAAGCATCGACGAGGGCGTCGACAGTTTAAGTGGGGGAGAATGTCACGAACGGTCGTCGTGCACCTGCAACAACTTCGTTCAATGAATCGTTCGTCGCTCTCGTCTACATGTATAGATGTTTGGCAGCATGTTTTGCCTTGGTTTTGAGTCATTTTGCTTGTAAAAATATAAGTTCAAACAAGTTGCAGCGCTACAAAGCGACCGCTCACTGAACCGAGCAAAACAGCCCCAAAACAGCTCCGTTTTCGTGTGCCACGGGTTGCTTTTCGTAGTCCGCCTCCGCTCACCAAAACGTCAGCCATCTCAGCCCCTTGGAACCCCCCGGGTGGCATCGGGCTGGATGGGGCTTCGATATAGTGTCGAGCATTGAACAACCTATCGCAAGTTCGCACGTTACCTTGACGGGAACTTGTTGTCGCGCCCGGCACCCGGTGAGCAACTGTTTGTGGACTTACAGCTGTTCGTTCAACCGTCTAAAGTTCTTATTTTCCCCCTCTCCCTCTTTTCTCTTGTGCACGCAAGGTGCTCGCTGAATTGCTTGTAAAGCTTCCCCTTTTCGTGAGACGTCGGGACTTGTCCATTGCTCGTTCTTTCGAACTAATCAACTTTCTCTTTTTCAGGTCCTTCGGGACCTGTAAGAGATTGCAAGTGGGCTAATCTTTGCGGAGCAATATCACAAGGGCGAAGCGCGACTTAGGCAACGTAAGCTAAGTTCGCGTCTTGGCCGCAATGGTGCCTCACGCCTTAGGCAATTCCAGCTAAGACCGTGACACTATGTTTACAGAACTAAAATGACCATTAAAATTAATCAAAATAAAACTATCAAATCTATTGAAACTCTTTACATGCTACTTTTATAAGTTATTTAAAAGAACAAACTTTTCTTTATTTTCTAATATTCTAAAATGATATGACCATGAACGTTGCTACGATGAAATCAAATTTGTACTTCTATTGATGAATTTTTAAGATTTGTAACTTCAATTATAATCATAATTTATTTTTTATATTTAATTTATTTTTCCCTTCCTTCAGCAATATTAGAAACGACATTAGGATTATTCTAAATATTATCATGTGCAACTTAATACCTTTAAACTAATTATAATTTATGCAAATATAAGATAAATTAAATTGGCTTTCACTAGTTAACAACTTATATCGAGTTATATAATTAAGATATGGATCAACTTGTATGATAAAACATCTTAACTAAAATACAACTCTAATAACAAATAAATTTAGGATTAATTTACAATGAATATAGATTTTTTATGATAATAAAATGAAATTAATAAAAAAATAAGATAACTATCAGACTAGTCAAGGAATAAAGTTCAAAAATATCTCTGCACATAGACGATAAAATCATACCATTAAAAAAAAATTGACAATTGTGTTCTCTCTCATCTCCCAGGTAATGTAAAAAATAAATTCAATTCATTGACTCATTTCCTAATAATACATTACAAGATCTAATATATGATGATAATAATTGATAAACTTGTAAGATCTTAAATCAATATTTGTAACCTCTAATAACAATCATAATTTAATTTCTTCCATTTTTTATACATTTGCTTCTCCTTTTTTTCTCCTCAAGTAATGTAGTAAACTTTATTAGAATTAATCTAAAAAATTAAATTAAAACTGTTCTAAATATTGTCATGTGACAATTTATAATATAAGATACCCATAAAGTAATTAAATCTATTATAAATACAGTTCACTCCCAATTTATAAGTACTTTTAAAACATGGTCAAAGGTAATAAGCAACAAAATATACCTTTACGTAAGAAAACTGTTAATGGCAAATGGCCAGAAACCAATCAGGGCAAGAAACTTCTCTTTTTCTTGGCAAAGGGTGATGGCTCATGGATCAACATGGACTGGAAAAATATGCACAAAGGTGCCAAAATCTATAAGAACAAGCTGAAGGTTTGAAGGCCAGAAGAACCGTCAAACTCTTAGCGGCTCACTGTTATCTGAACGTATTTACAGAACATAATTACCATCAAACAGGATGCAGATAGTATCTCTGCAAGAAGGGCAGGCGAAAAAGAAAAGGGTGACACATTACATTCAGATCAATCTCTTGCGAAGGTTGCAAATTTCTATTGCTGAGATTGCAGGATTTGGATTTGGATTTGAATGTTGAGAACTGCTCATCATCCAGTTCTTCTTGCTTACAAATTACTGCAATGAGAACAAAGACATGTGATAGGCATTAGTAACATGCATATCATTAAATAGTAGTATTCATATTACAGCAACAGTTAGCAACATGAAATCTCTAGTTACATAGATGCCCTTAGTGCTAGTGGGTATATATTGCCATCCAAAACATTGCTAGGATATCTTATATAAACACTAAATAGATGTAACTATCTCAAGATTTTTTAATGAAACTGATATAGATAATTACAAGGGTGGAAAAAAAAAAAAAAACCAAACCTGCCTACCTTGGGTATCCTGAGGAAGACATATTAAGGTGATTTACTGAAGCATTCTTGTGAAAGTGAACAGAGATTAATCCACCACGAACCGAAGATTCAGGAGAACCATGAGATCTGACTGTAGAACTGCTTTGTGAAAAAGCTTCTAACAGAACCACAAAAAGTATGAAACTGAGAAGCTTGATCAGTTAGATATTAACTTCCAGGATGTAATTACATCATAACTTGCAACAGCAGCTGTATTACAAGAGAGTTCGAAGACATACCTGATTGCAACTAATAAATCAGCACCTTAGAGGACAATTTAGGTGCCATGAAAACGAACTAGTGAAATATTTTTCATTGTCCCACAGATGTCAACACTTATAATCATGATTTCTGATCAGTTATTTAATTATTAAATTAGAAGAGAATAACCCCAATGTGCTGGAAGCTTGTCCAATAGTACAATTCCAGCAGAATCTGGAACCAAATCTTGAACAGATAGATTCCCAAAATGTTTTCATTATAAACTTCTGCAACTGAAGAAGTTATTGCACAACTTCTCCAAGTTTATATACAAAAAACTATGGGTAGTGATTAATAACAAATATTTCTAACTTTACCTTAGAAGTGAGTGTTCATGATTTATAGTGCACAGGATGGACTTTTTATCATTATGTAGATGTAAATAGGCTGACAGGACAATCCGAACCTGGAGAAACTATATTTTCCTTTGATGCTTATTGCTATACAACAAACCACAAGTGAAAAAGCTAATATAGAAAGGGACACAAACAGCTGAAAGTCAAAACAGACCAAATTTGTTTCAGCTTACATCAGAAGACACCAAAATTAAGCTTAATTGAACATTAACTAAAACTCAAATCAGAGATTGATATAAATATTTTATATATAATATTAATTAATAAGCAGTTTAATGCCCTTAAACACTTAAAATAATACAATTTACGTTTATATATGATCAAATCAAACACAATTGAATCTTAACATGCTCGAAAAAGAAAAAAAAAGATCCATATAAACATCATAATCAGTAAATGACAGTTGCACAAGGAAAAATATAGAGATGGTGTACATTATATAGTATATACCACATCAGGTTGAATTATGTTTGGACTTCTCTAAGTGCTAAGCTTCATCAAGTATAATACGAAGCTGATGAAAACCCATTTTTAAGCACTCTGAATCAGTTGTCAGCCATAATTTGGGGTTAGGTATTGTAAACAGAAAAAAACTGAGCCTTGACACCATATTTGTATATCAATCCTAATATTGGAGTCATGTATAAAGCATGACAAGAGTTTCGGCTGTTCATCATAAGCCATTTTCCACAAAACTATTGGCTTAAAAGCAGGATAACTAAAGAGCCATGCATACACATGAAAGTTGCAGTCATTGTAATTTACATAGTGAAATATTTAGATATAAGAATTGGTGATGTAAACAGGGAGATGATTACACCATTTTAAACATGTTATTCTAACGCAATTCACTCATATATATGAAAGCATCAAACTCAAACATCAATATTAGCTGAAAGATGGCTGCAGATGAAAAGACAACCGAGATGACCAATTGTTTCAAATTCTTAAATTGATATTAATTCAAAATTGTCATTCTAACACAACTTTGGTCATGATTCTTGTCAGTCTTTGTCTCATAAATCAACCTTCAACAATACAAAGTTGAACTTTTAAAGAAAAAGGAACAAGATGATCAGTTGTTTCTTATTACTGTTCTCAGATAAGGCATGCTATTCTGGTGAGGTTTTTGACTTTGATTATGGCAGCATCAATTTTGGGTGTTCTAGCAACATCTGCAAGCATCTTGATTTGTATGAACTAGCATCAAGCAGAATTAACAAGACTTTCTTATACCTAGCAGAGGGTTACTTGAAACATTCCTTTCTGCAACACAGAATGTAAAACAACACATTGTAAAATATTTGCACTTCAAGGGATCTGACATCAATATATGGTAAATAAAGCACATAAATATATATGTCAATGAAGAACAAATTCTTCCACAATATCTTACATCAATTGCTCGGTAGCAACACAACCCAAGAAAAAAGAAGCTATAAAATGCTAGTAACTATACTGCCATCGATATATAAGTAACAACTTCCAGTAAAACTTGGAGGTACCAAAAATCAAGGATGCAGTATACCTTGCCAGATTATAACAAGGCAGAAAAGAATGGTAACAATCAAGGCAAAGAAGTTGCCTGCAGAAGATGTCGAGTTCCTCATCTTCTTTTTCATCCGCTCAATCCTTGCCCGCTTCATCATGGAAAGCTCAGAAATCTCCCTTATCAGCTTCTGATCAGCAGCATCCAACGATGGAGACTTGGGAGGCCGGGGTGGTTTCGGATGCTTTTTGCAGCCTTTCTTTTTCATTTTCTCCGCTCCCACCTTCTCCTCCGGAAGCCTCACCCATTCCTCTCCTCCATCCCTCTTGTCCGCTGAAGCTTCTGCATTCCTGATAGGAAGCTCAGCACAACCAGGCATACCAATTTCCAATTTCACAGCTTCTTCATGTTTCATGAATCCATCAATGCCCTGAAAGCCACTCCATTCCTTATCCAACACTCTTCTCCCCTGCCCTGCGCTGCAGCCCACATCTTTGGTTTCCTCTTGTTGGTTTATCATCGTATTCATGCCACTTTCCAAATCCACCAAAACATCTCTATCTACTGATATTTGTTTATCCATGATAAACACAATCAATAATAGAAGTTTCCTTTTCCCTTATCCGTCACGGCCCCAATCCAAATAGAAGTCCCCACATTCTCGTTAGAATTTACGAAGAGCCACTTAGAACACCTGCAAATATTTCAAAAATCTCATCTTCCTGCGTAAAGTTATGGTCAACGTTAGAATCATCGCCCAAAAAAATACTGGCTTTAACGCCCGAAATCGAGAAGCCAAAAGAAGCAAATCATCTTGTCTTGAGAAACAACCAAAAATCTCAAAATGCAGCTACTGCATCTCCGATTGAACCCAATGTACTTGTTCTGACCTAAAGTCCAGATCATATTATCCCAAAGAAAAGAATAATCATTGGAGGAAGGCAAGAAAGCTACAGAAGACAAAAAAACACCAAGAAGGGCCAAATATTACACACAGTTCGTGCAAGAACAATCCCTACCAAACAAGAAAAGGAGATCGTCACCGCTTACCATTTTCAACCGGGGAAACAAAGCGTATGACCAAATCCAGAAGACGGCGTGTCGCCCATTTCCCCATCAACGAACACCGAAGGTCCTCAAATCGGAGAGGGATTAGGGCAAGGGGAAGAGGATGTGTCGGCAAGGCTAAGACGAAGCACAGGAAGAAGACGGAAGAGAAGATAGAAGAGAAGAGCATAACCAAGGCACGAGAGAAATTGAGAAATTGATGAAATAGCGGAGGAGAGGTGAGCAGTTCCATCTGACCCAAAACATGACATTGGATCAACAACTCTACAGGTGACACGTGGTAGCCGAGATCATGATCCTAACAATATTTTTGCCATATGATAAAGGGGAAATTGATTCTACATGACCCCGTGGTAATTGCCGACGCTAAGCTGGTCGTACTAATACGTGTGTCATGTCAATTATTTAGCGAAATTGATTTTATATGTTCCCATGTTTCGAATACTATTATAAGTTGAGGGTGAGAATTTTTTCGAACATGAAAGATATATGTCTTTCATACCTCTTCTTACAAAAGAAAACAAATGGATCTTTTTCTAAGATAAAAAAAATGATTATATATTGTGTCTCTTATCAAAATATTTATCTATATATCTATCTTGCATCTTTATAGAGTGTTTGTTTAACACGTTCAATGTTTTAATCATAAAATAAGAATATCATTTTCATATAATCTAATTCTTTTAACTAACAAACTAATGATAGAATATACTTAATATGACATATTTTGATATCGCTCTCGTAACAACCATCAGCTCACTAGAGCTAGCGTGGAGCCTCGAAGCCGACGTGATGCACGTGCACCAATGTGGCATCTTGGACCCCCTACGAGATGGGTCAATCCACACCTTGCAAAGTGTATGGGTTGATCGCCCGAAGTATTGACGATCATTACGAACTGCATACAATCACTCCTGGCTAGCACTAGGGGATCGAACCTTGAACGTTAAAAACACCTTCAACTCTACCTCATACTAACTTAAGCTTCGAAGAGGTTACATCAAGAAGCCCCCTCTCGACTTCAGCATATGTGTAGGAATCTGACGTGAAAGAGCCCACCTCGTACTATTCTACCTTGGGTCGATCCAACCGATGACGCTCCGATCCAACCAAACACCAACCCCCTCACCTCAAGAATATGCATGGATCACCTTGAGTCCTCAAGATCAACTCGAGTCATGTTCACTCCTGACAATGACCTAAAGTATATACCTTTTAAACTTTATTGATATGAAATGTTTAATAAGTCCTTCATTATCTTCCATGTTAATATCACGTATCTAGAATTGGCTGAAACTCGAGTCGAATCAAAATAATAACCATATAACTATGTTTATGAGAAATTGATAAAATATATTGTATTTATCTCTCTAAATTTATTTAAAGTATATATATATATATATATATATATATATATATATATATATATATATATATATATATATATATATATATATATTTGTGTGTATGGGGTCATGACACAGTTCTCCAAGTATTGTACGGATCTCGTTTCACCGTGGTATCAAATGTAACGGTTGACATGAAACATATTTGACAAGATTGACACGCTTGCTCATACCTTCATCACTCCAAGCATGCCATTTTCTCCTCACCTCCGTTTAAACCATTAGCCGTTGCACTTTCCATCACTGAAACCTGTCAATAAATGTACACAAGGATTCCATTAGATTGGCAAAATCTAAGAGCCAGATCAGTATTAGATTACCCTCCCCGGTATATATCTTGGGGGATCTATTGTGTACCTTTGGAGAATCTAAGAGTCCAACAGCAACCACAGCAATGTCCAATTCCACTCGATGTGCCGCTTGTCGATACCTGAGGAGGAGATGCTGCGAGGATTGTGTGTTAGCCCCCTACTTCCCCTCCGCCAACCCCGAAAGATTCGAATGCGTTCATAGGATCTTTGGCGCCAGCAATGTCGCTCGAATGTTGCAGGTTCTTGTCCTTCCTGCATTCTTTCTATAATCACAATCACTAGTTCATGTGCCTTTCTCTGGATCTGGAACATACGAAAAAATATCCTGCAAAACCAAGACATTTAATTAGACATGGTCAGTCCAAAATTAAAGAGAATTTTCCAGCAACAAAACACAAGAACTTATATAATGAACATGTACTCGCATCAGTGTGCATAAATATCTTGCAGCAAATGCCAGTGGAGCAAAGAAGACAAGCTGCAGATGCTATTGCATTGGAGGCCTACTGGCGTGTGCAAGATCCAGTTTACGGGAGTGTTGGGGTGATATCGATGCTGCAGAGGGAGATCAGTGTCGCCCAACGTGAGCTGGCTGAAACCCAGGCTCAGGTCTCCATGTACACCGCTCAAGTACAGTCCCAGTCGAATCAAATCACACAGGTCCAATACTTGGTGGATAATGCGCACTTGATTCCAAATCAACCTCCCATCCCTGGTCTCTGCCAGCCACCAGATATCCCTTAGAAGTTGATCCAAAGTTAAAATGCTTCATGCAACAATTTCTGGTAGAATTTTATTTTAATTTTCTTTCTTGTGAAGACTATTAAGATGTTCTAACCCTTAAAGCATGAACTGAAGAAATAAATGTTAGATCAACTTAATGGACCTAACATTCCTGACTAGTTCTTAATATCAGAACGTTCTTGACTATTTATATGAACTAATCTTGCAGCACAACTTTCAACAAATCCATAAAACCTTTCTTTAAGAGTTGCATCACATATAGTATATCATAACAATGTCATGACAAAGGATCCTTCAAGCAGGTTATGTTTTTGCTGACTCCTAACAGAATTCTTATCACAAGAGCTAGGTAGGCTATTAATGATAAGCATAACATACCAAATGAGAAGAGGTCTTGAGACAAACATAACTTGAGACGACTGAGCCAGAGGTTTAAACCTTTGATTGAGAGACTGCCCCTACCGTCTTGAAGAACTCCATTAGGAGTTAACAAGGTCAGTGTCAAGAGACATGTTTGGGAAACAGTGTTGACTTTAATGACTTCATATTCATAGTCTTCAGGAACATGCCATGGCTCCCACTCTATAATTAAATATTTAAAGTAAAAAGTATAAGTAATTAAATATCTAAAAACAGGATAAGTTGCTAAAAGAAAAAAGAAACAAACAGCAAATAAACTAGAGATTTCGTTGTGAGACATTCATGACAAGAGAGGACTTCAACAGATACATGAAAAAGGATTTCTAGATTTCACTAAGACCTAGCTCCTCTCAGCTGATGTCTTTGAGCATTACAAGCCAACACAAAGAAGAGAAGTCAAAACACTCAACCTATTTACATAAAGCTTCCGACATCTAGTTCTCTCTTCTCAAGTTCTAATTTTTTGTGCGCTTTTATCATTATTATGACTACCAAATCATGTTAAAAAAAAGATAACTACTTATCCATATGAATATGATAAACCACCGCAACAATACCAGAATGCAAGTATGTAGCAGTTTAACACCATATGAATATAATAACCACTAACAACCATACTAAAATGCAAAAGAAACAGTCTCTCTGTATGGACTTATGTTGGTATGACATTCTTCCTAATCTTGATGGTGCATCATTTAGAGCCAATGACTGAAATGTGCATGCCCTAAGTTAAGGAGAAAAAGATTGACAAAGGTGATCCTAGAAATCAAAGCAGGGCATGATATACAAAAAGACACATCTAATGAAACAGAAATTGCAGAAACAAACAAACCAGAAGCATTTATCAGTTTTGGCTTCAATCAAGCTTTCATCTGTAATATATGTCAAACTTATACACTAAATTGCAGATGGAAATTTCTCTCACATATTCCAGTGTTGAACTGCACCAAACTATGTCTCATATATTTGATGTGCAATACTGTCTAACTTGACTTGTAAGAAGGTTGAACTTCTAAATCAAAAGCTTGAAGCAACAAACTGACCTTAGTCACTAAATACAGCAGCTGTAAGTCATACCTTCGCGATTGTTTCTTTAGTTTTAAAAAACTAGATTCATCCTGAATTTTGATTTTCTCTTACTTGAGACTCCTAGAAGGACACCTAGTCCAGAATTTGCGACCAAAATTAGGTGGCCAGAGTACTGAACTCACTAGTACTTGCCTTGGTGTCCACATTTATAGACTTAATGCATTCAATCACTATGCATAAACACATTAATATTGGACATTAAATAAATAAACATTCCATTTGTCAGCTTTGTCCTTTTTAGTGTATAACAGCAAGATTTCAGTTCAGCTGATGTTAGCATCATCCTTGACCATAAGGATAGGCATGACAAATGATGCAAATGATGACAAAAATGAGTTTTTACCATCCCTGCACTGAAAAACAAATATAATACAAATTCATTATTTGACATAAAGAACGATAATATCATTTTTAAACAAGATAACAACCTTAGTTTCAACCTGCATCTAGTAAATCAGACAATTAGTACAACCTAGGCTATGAGGTGCCACAGTTTCTACCAAATTCTGGCCAACATTAGGAAGCTTGATGTGTGGATATGTTGAGTGTGCCAGCCAAGTCACATTTTAAAATTAATATGATTCAGCAAAGCATCGTCTAACACCATATTAGACAATCATATCTGCACTTTTCTGAAAAAGCAGGCATAAACCAGATCTCAAATGAGATACCAACTACCAAGAATAAGACAAATTTCAACATGATGTAGTTAACTAATTTTAACATTTTATGTTCCAGCTAAGTATGTAGGTTACACAGGAGCAAGTATCGTATAATTGATCTCATTGTCAACCACTATTCATCATCCTACCATCCCGACTGTCACAATATGCATGAGCTGTTCATTCAAAGAAAAGATAATCTTTTATGGCATGGCCATCCCCATAGTCTTCCTTCTCATCGTGAAACCTATAAAGGTCTTCATTCTAGTGAGACGGCGAGAACAGACAACAAGCAATTCTATGAGACGGATAAGCCATAGAATACTGAAGAGCCTACTCACTCTAAATACCTACTATTTACTAATAAACATGTGAGAAAAGGATGAAAATCTCAAAGATCACTCAGTTTCAGACCCGAGAAGCCCTAAATCACCAATCCGACTCTGGCGAGGAACAGAAAGGAAGAGAAAGGGGGGATCAGAGCAAGGGCGGACCAATCATCTTGTAGATGAGGTTGAGATTTTCAAGGGCTTCCTCGATGAACTCCTCGACCTGGCCAAATCCTAGGCGCTTCTCGACGGCCTCCCTGGCCCCTTCCTCCCGACAGACCTTGAGGCGACAGCGGGTTAAGATCTCGTCATCTACGGCCTCACGGTAACCCTCTTCCTTGAGTGTGCGGATTCCGAGGGAGATGAGGCAACCTCCCATGGGCCGGGAACCACCTCAAGTCCCACGATGGCCGTCGTCTCCTTCATCTCCGTCGCCACCTGCATCCACGCGCTTTCATCCCGATTGAAATGGAGAAACTAAAAGGTTTGACAAAGATGAAGATTACCGGTTCAATGCGTTAATACGTCGATCCAACGGCTCAGATTGTGCACTTTGGGATTTGTTTTAGTTCCGCTTGAGTATAGTCTTTAACCGGTTCAACGGACCGACTATACCAGGTCCGATTCGACCGGGTAATCAATCGATTCGAACCTAAATTAATTATACATGTACATTGGATCCATTCATACCCCTGGATTTTGCATGCAGTTGTTCTTTCTTTAGTTTGGTCACGCGATCACGTAATCCGAAGCAATTGCTTCCCGTGCTTTAAGATTAGAGACCGTTCATGATCCACCGAAGCGCACGAGCTTTGAGCTGTCAACGAGGATAGTTTTATCATTTTAAAAGATAAGGGCTTCCTTTCGCCATTTTGGAAATGAGGAACGCTATATAGGAAGGTCTTGTCTAGAGAAATCGACTAAAATTATATATATATATATATATATATATATATATATATATTGAAAGATAAAATATAATATTTTAATGAAAGAAAGAGAGAGAAGTGATGATGCCAAATAATATGTCGATCTAATTATATTTAATATCTCGATACTTATATTTTTTTAAAAATTATATTGAGATCTAAAATGAAATATTTAATCTTTTTTTAATCAATAATTCTATTAATAAAAAAATCATAGAATTTACTTACTTTAATTTATCACTAAATATATACGATATTTTAATTAAAAAATCGATAATATGAGAAAAAATGAAATTAAATATTTTACTTTCATAAGTATAAAAATTTTAATATAATTTTTGAAAGTATAAAGTTTGAAATACTAAAGATAACTAATTAGATGAGATAATTTATAATTAACTCAAACACTAACTTATATAGCCATCCACATGCCCCTCCCTCTCTTTTGAGGTTGCGTCTCCCTATCCCATCCTCAAACTGTGTTCTTTCCATCCTTAAATGCCCGTTGACTTGGTCACGCTGCACGGACAACCTATCTTCCTCTTTTCTCTTGATGAATACAAACTTCTCATTCGGCGCCATATTTGGACGAGTAAAACAATGAGACATTATTGCCTGGTCTTTGAACACTGAGATCAAATTGCAGGTGATAAGGCGTACCCAATGTTCCTCGATGAAGCCCTGTGAATTCCTATTTAATAAACTGAGATGTTTCCACTTCAACAATGTTCATTCATAGGCCACTCCTTCCCTTCCACTGCTTTCTGACTCCATCAATCTCCTGCTGCAACTGGAAACCTCATTTAGTAAATCTCATATTTCCTAGCAAGACCAGTACATATATGCACCACCATCATCATCTCACTCATCCTTTTCTCCTTATGTTTGAAAGAATGAAAGGACAAACACAAAGAAACAACGCATTTTAAGTTCATCCAGAACCATCAGAATTGCATTCCTACTGCTGTCTGCAGTCCTGCAGTGCATGAATGCAATGTTCAGTCTCAGTGGCTATCTGCTTTGACAGGCAGCATGCAAACGGCAAAATGAATGAAAAGGAACCATAAATTCCATTCCAAATGAGATGAGGAAAGCTTTCTTCTTCATACTCCCTCCCTGGCTGTTCTTTCCTGCACATTCCCCTCATTGTGAGGTTTCTTTCAGCTTTTCAAAGGTGATGAATTGAGCACGTCACCAGTCCTTCACTCTCACCCTTCCCTTTCCCCAACTCAACTCGCTCCACCCATGACTCTGATCAAATATCCTACAACCCTAACCTTAACACATCTCCAGTTCTATGCTTCTTCATCCCTCGGTGAAATCTCCTAAAGTGGCTTCTTAATGACAAGAATGCAATCTTTCAACCGAAAGGTTTAGATAAACAACTCAATATAGAGAGAGTTACCGAGAGTAAGTAATACAACATAATCAGCAGCAGTAGGTAATCTGTGCATACGGGAAAGAACGGCTATGATTTCTTTATCCAACTGATCGGAGTCAGAGGAAAATATTGCAGGAAAAATCTCCTAAAATGGAGGAGAAAACACCAATCTCTGTCAGGAGAAGGTCGACCAACGTACCATAACTCTACGACTACTCCTTTCTTATCTCTGAGGGTATCAAGTCCTGCAGCAGCCCGTAGTCCCTGATCGCGGACTCGGCCGTCTGATTGCGGCCCTCGATGGAGGCGGTGAGATCGGAGGTCACCACGAGGATCCGTGCGGCGGCTGAACGGTTGAAATCAAGCGGGGGAGGCGCGAGGTAGCTGCTGAGCAGGGGGAGTTGGAACTCCTTCGTGTTCACCGGCGGCGACAAGACAAACCCAAGCGGGGGAGGCATGAACGGCTCCGCCGGGAGGAGCGGAGGCGGGGGAGGTGGCGCATGGTGGGCGCCGCGCGGCACGACGGGGCTGGGGTGGTTGTGTTGCCCTTCGTACGTCGTCACCACCACGGCGGGATCGTCCGACGACCGCTCCACCCGCTTCTTCACGCCGCATGTCGCGCTGGTGCAGCGGTAATAGCTCCTGCAGCAGAGAGCGGACAGAAGAAGCGTCAGGCCATGATTGCAGCAAGTTAGGGTAGCGCGGTGGAGATGGAGTGGCATAGGGAGCAAATAATACCTGGGGAAGGGGCTGTTCTTGACGGCCTTCTGTCCGTATTTGCGCCACCGGTAACCGTCGTCCAAGTAGTCGACCTCGCTCCGCGTCTCGAACGCAAATCTCGGCTCCTTCTGAGGCTTCTGCCCCTTCTTCTTCTTCTTCCCTCCTCCCTCCTTGCAACTCCTGCCATTTTTGTAATGTTTCCCCAACATTAGCTTCGATTTCAATTCCATATTCAAAGATAGCTACAAATCGCAGTGTCGTGTGGCTTACTCTTTCGGCTCGGCCTCCTGCTCGTTCGCCTCCCCCGCGGTGGCGGGCTTGGTCGGGTTGGCGCCCGCCTCGGTCGAGGAGCACGACATCGACGACGGGTTCGCAGGGAAGTTAACCGCGTCGGAGGACTCCGCTTCGACCTGAGGAGCAGACGCCACACACGTCGCTCTTGCGGGCGGTTGTTGGAGCAGGAAGGACGACTGGTGCAGCTCCTGCAGGCCGATCAGCTCGAGGAAGCCCCTGTCCGCGCCATAAGCATCGAGGAACGTCCCTCTCGGGGGCGGAAAGGTGGACGGCGACCGCGCGGAGAACGGCAGCGGGATCTCGGCGGCCGGTTCCTCCATCGTCTCCTCATCTCGCTTATCCATCATCATCATCATCTGATCAGCATCAGCAGGTACTCGCCTGCTCTCTCGCTCGTGAGAGTTAGGGTTGGCTTCTGACGGATAGGAACGAGAGAGAGAGGAAGACCGGAGTAGACAGAGAGAGAAGACGTAGCTTTTTCTCCTTCTTTCTCTTTAACCATGCGGGGGGAAAAGAAGGCAAACCAAAAGGGACAGGCGACCGGCGATCGCAGGTGGGCGATGAGGCGTTGATACGGTCGGCGATGGGGAGCTTCGAGCGCGAGCGTGCCGACCCAAACCGGGCGGCTCGTACGAGGACAAAGACGTCTGTAGAGAAGATAGTCACACGTGTGGGTGGGGTGTGGCGCATGTGATCCGACACGCGAATGACCTATCCATCAGTTGCGCATGTACTAAATCTGAAGGGCCTTTTATAATTTTGGTGACATTAAATTTATTTTCAGGAGATAGTTAGATCTACTTTATTTTTTGTTAACGCTTAACATGTCAAATTGGGTAAATTTTTGTTGAAATTTTATCAAAAAATTATTATTTCAAAAAAATAAGACAATGATATAGGAGGCATTATGTCTGAAATATTTAACGCAAACAACTTCGAAGAATTTATATTATATCTTTTAAAGGAAAAATACTCAAAATTTATTTATTTATACCTAAAAGATTATGTTCCAATTACGAAAACAATAATTTACTTTACCTGTAAAGGAGATAAAAAATAATCATTTACTCTAGTTGCTAGAGGAGCCGGAGGAGAGAATAGAACGCATTTAGATGTCAGTAGCCACATCTAACTTTGGAGTTAGAAGAAGCGAAGAAAAGTTCCGTCTTTGAGCACGACGACGATGGTGGGGGCATGGTTATGATCGCCGTCCGGTAACTCATCGAAACCACAAGAGAGAGAGAGAGAGAGAGAGAGAGAGAGAGAGAGAGAGAGAGAGAGAGAGAGAGAGAGAGAGAGAGAGAGAGATCTGCCCGGTGGTGGATATCCCTCACGAACATCGACTACATCAATCTCCACCATGGGATGAAGAAGAAGATTAGGTTTGGCGCTGGTTACGTCAATGATCGCGTCCATGGCAATCTAGAAGCGAGGTGGAAGGCGAAGGAAAGAGGAACCCGTGCTAAGTCTTCACGTCCACTTCGCTTCCTCTCTTTCTCCTCTTCTTTTTTTTCTCTTCTCTTTCTTGGACTTTTGGAGGAACGAAGGAAAGCGATTTGGAATTGGAATTCGAGCGGTTGGCCGGTGATCAGTAGGATTTAATTAATAGAATTTACAGCGATCTAGATGAGGATGGGAACGGTGATTAGGACCTCAGGAAAGGCAACAGTTCTTTGTTCTTTCGGTTTGTTGTATCTCCATTTTTGCAGTGTGTTATTACGTGAAGCCTATGTCCTCATTTCTTCATCCTAATTTGTTGAAGACGATGCACTTGTTCGATGTTATGGACGGCAAATCGGAGGAGGGCCAGGTTGCATGCTTGGCACCGCCCGTGCCTGCATCGGACGGCTCCCAAGCGTCCCACGAACCCTCTCTTCCGGTCTCTCGATCCGAGAGGGACGCGTATACTAACACACCGCGCACGCCATTCCTCGGTCGCTTGCTTCACACGTTCCTCCCCTCTTCCCTTAGTATCATTATTTTCTCTCTCATTAGTTCGAGACTGTTGACTTCGTTGATTGGTGGACGGGTTTCGGGGACACGCACAAGTCACGGGGAGGCGTGAGATCGTTAACCCCAAAGACGAGTTTACCACGTGGCCCAGATCGACACGGGAACAGAAACGTTGATTCTGCCCGTCAGTGACGTGGGGGTGCTGACGTCATCCGATAATATCGTGAGGACAAACAATTATGTGATTACATAAACCAATTCGGATGACATAATCAACAATTATGTCACGGCGTTACGTCCAATTCGAGGTGGATTAATTGGGACTGCGCGCATGAAGTTTTCAAGGCATCAATTTTATGATGCTATGATGCGTCCAAATGAATGGCTCCGAGACGAGATTACGATGGATAGTCCCATCCTAGAAGGTAAAAAAGATGCTGATTTTAAGGTGATGGACGCTCGTTGTGGCAAGGCACAACACATTGAATCCATTCGGTGGCTGAAGAGAAGCCAACAGACTTGTCATGTACGTCACAAGAATTCCTTGCCTATGAATGTGGGTTGGCTATCATCAACGGCAACAACAAATCAGCTTCGGTTTCGCTTCGCTCGTCGGAGCACGCAGACAACGTATCGACCATGGCATGCATGGCTTCGACTAGCACTCGCGAACCTTTGACGTAGTCGGCGGCCGCCCGGATGAACCCGTCGAGCTCCATGGACCCGCCATCCCGCACGAGCTACGGGAGCACCTGAAACCAGCTCCCGTCATGAGCGTCCTGTTGGGCCTTCGGCGTCTACTCCTCATCCTCTTTTGGGCTTGGTGCATCGAGGCCTGACGTCGAAACGGGCTTGGGCCGGCACACCCTCTTATGTCTGTGGTGCTAATCGTGCATATAGGAATGGGCACTGAATCTGCTATCCTTGTGGCATAGGCTCATGTTCTCCTAACTCAATGCACATGGACTCACATGATGCCATGAAACCCCCATCCTCTCTTCCCACCATTCTCATGCTTTCTCTCACCTAAACACCCTGGACTATTCCCATTGCCTCACAAATGGAGGGGACTCCTTCGTTACGGCTAAAGCTAAGTGACACTGTCATGGGTGGTGGGTCCCATCTTGTTGGGCTGCTAAAACATGACAGGTGTTGTGTTAGCCAATTAGGTTGTTGTTTCTCTGGAGGAAAACCCTGGAGAATAATATAGTTGACGATCTGAGATTGGATTATTGTGCATGCCTGCATGTGTTAAGAAAGAGTAGGGAGCTTAGATCTTAGTGTTGGGATAAGGATGAGCTTGTTCCCTTTCATCAAGAACTAGCATAAACAAAAACACTTGTACAATTATGATTCAGCATGTCTGGTGCAGGAAGACATGGGGTCTGTAGGCATGGAGGAGATTGCTGAATGGGGAACAAGAAGGGATGAGACAATTAGGTCAAGAGAATCCCATGTGCTACGCCTCCTCTTCACTGGATAACTACAATTAGATTCCATACTTAATTGCTCAAAGCAAGCATCTTTGACATCTGGCAAAGTTTAGGTACAAACTAAAGTGAGGTTTAGGAACTTGTGCTGCTTGTTTAATTGCACAGGAGATAGCATTGAGTCAATTGCTTGTTTAATTTGCTCTCTTCATACTTTTTATAATAATGAATCTCATTGTCACCTGCACAATTAGGTGTCTTTGACATTAAGCATTCTGATTGAAGGATCACATGTCTATCCATAAGCCACCAATATGACTATTAACACACACTTAATTAGTTACATACTTGATTATAATTATTTTTCCTCTTTGTTGGGGGAAAGAGGAGACAGCAAATAGTCTTAATCAGCCTGCAAACAATCACTATATATATATATATATATATGTAAAGCTTACTGTTTCCCTGTGGTACCATTAACTTAAGCATAGGTACAAGCTGCCGAAAGATGTGGATGATGTGTCCTGCATCTACTCCTTGTTTGGATGTGATCAGGTTTAATTGATGCCTAGTGTAGGACATGCATTTGGCTCAAGTCTAAGCTATGGATTCTAATAATTTAGGACAATTGTAGGTTCTGAGTTTTCAAAGTCTGTCCATTATTTTATAACCTTGAAACATGAACTAAGTTAGGGTTCTTTTTACTGATGGCACAGGAGTTGTGGCCATGCACTTGATTTCAGTACTTCAAAGGATCTCAACCTTATTCTTATAGCAAACATAAATAGTGGATGACTACTTCCAATATTTTCTGTCAACTTTTTTCTGCTAATGTTTTAGCTAATGAAAAGCTTATCCGATATGTCCTTACCTATGACTGCTCAAGGTTTTCTACCAATTATTCTTACTGCTATGGTAATAAAATTGTTGGCTTTATGTAGAATTTTAGAGAGAAAGGGACGAAGATGGTAAAAGAAACCATCAATACTTTCGATCTATAGTGTATTATTTTAAAAAAATAAAAAAAATTGTTAAAATTTTTGTAAAAATATCCATCGTCCATACTACAACAGTCCATTTGAATTTCTCCTTGTATCAATTAGTTCACGAATAAAATATTATCAAATTTTGATATGTTTGGTATGCTCGTGGAAGACAAAATTTTTTGTTATTGAAATAGTAAATTTATTATTACAGTAGATTTTAGATAGTTCATTTTATTTTTCTTAGAGATCTTTAAGAATTCTTTGAAGTTCAATTGTTTGACATGCTGCACTTGTAGTTGTAACATATTCTAGCTTACAGCTTACAATATATTCTTTTTTTTTATTATAAATTTTGAAGTATTTTTTCTATTGTCTTGGATCTTTATATATATAATTGGCTTATTTACTCTATTATATCATACCCTTTATGCTTGTTTCAAGTTATATAATGCTTTATCCAATTTGTACATTTTTATTTTCTAATCCTTTAATTTTAAGAACAGATCTAACTATTGGAATATATTATAGGTCTTATTGACTTCATTCTCCTATAACTATTGGAATTTGAATCACTAATTCCAAGCTTCTTCTTCATTAAAAATAATATTATCACTTATGATCAATTTCTTAGTTGTAGGATAATAAAATATAAGATCGTTTATCTCATTACTGTATCCCACAAATATGCATTTAATACTTTTATCATTAAGTTTATTTATTTTTCAGGAACATAAAATTAAGCAATAAATATATTATTGTACTCACGATTTTTCCCTAAAGCTCTTTTCGTACTGTATTTTCTTTACTCATACAGCTGGTAGTCTCGACTACAACTTGGTTGTTTCATTCTACTACTTTATTTTACTGAGAAGTATAGCTTTTAGTTAGTTTGCTATAAATGTTTGCATTCTTAAGTAAAAAAAAAAAATAATAAATTCACCTTTTCGATGGATGCATATAGTTCTAATAAAACAATCACTTTGATTTTTTTTTTTTACATATGCTTTCAAACTTTTAAAATCAGAGAAGGCTTCAACTTTTTTTTTCTAGAAAGTATACCTACATCATTCTTATGTAATCATATATAAATAACAAAAATATTTACTTTCACTAGTAAGACAATTTACATATGTCCACAAATATCTACATACATAAGTTTAAATTATTGTTTAGCTCTCCAACATGACTCTATTAAATTTCTCTATTATTTTCTAAAAACATAAGATTTTAAGCAAATCAACTATCATATTCTTTTAATTTAATAGTTTTAGTCTATCATAATTCAGATAATCATATCTTTTATGCTATAATGTCAATTTATCAATAATAGTAGTAGTTAATGCATGTAAAGAAAAAATTAAAAATAATAAAAAATATTTTATTTTTTTATCATCATCACAGTTGCTATCAATTTTTTTAATATTTTTTTATCATAAATCAAATATTTATTTAAAAATAGCTTAATATCTATTTCTAATCAATTGTCCTATATTAATAAGATTTTATTTTAAATATCACATCATTAATAAAGTTTATCAGATTTGATAGTAATTGTTCTTTTTCTTTTTATCTGAACATTATTATTATTTTTCATCTATGTTGTAGATATGATCTAATCATTAAATATTTAAAATAAAATTTTATTTTTTATCATATGATTATTGTATCTACTATCCAAAAACTAAACAGATGTGAAAATTCTTCATTAGATATCATAAGAAAAAAATTATCAAGTATGATAATTTACTTGATTTATGCTCCAATAATTTTGTTCAATATGACCATATTTTTATTTTAATAATATTTTACAAAGACAAATATTTAGATTTTTTATCTTTGTACTAACAATCTTTTTCAATATATCTATTTTTTTACAACAAAAAAAATTAATGAGTTTCCTTGTTACCTTCCTTAGAGTTTCTATAACTCTTATTTGATCGACTTCCTTCCCTATCTCAAGCACTAGATTATTCATGATCTTTATAATTCTAATATTTCCCTTGAGATCCAGAAATTTTCTTTTGGTTCTTCTTCTTATCTATCTTCATTTAAAGATCATGTTTTAAAATTTTATTTGAAGATATATTTACTTTTTATTTATGAATGAAAAATAAGTCTATTAATTCATTAAGTATTTATATCTTTTGCTTTTTTTAAAACAGTATAAATCATATCAAAATTTGAAAGTAAACATCGTAAAATATTTTTTACTACAGTTTGATCTTTTAGGTTTTTACCATAAGACCAAATTTAGTTCAGAAGAAACTTTTGAGAAAAAAATTAGTTATACATTCAGATCTATTATCATAAATGTTTTAAATTTATATCGAAGAATTTGAAACTTTAAAACTTTTATTTTGTCCACACATCCAAATATACTTTTTAATATTTTTTAGATTTCACTTGATTTTGATGTCGATATGATTGGAAAAATAAGGACTTATTTATTACTTATTATAGCATAGCATGTAGAGAGCTCCTACATCTTTTGGTATCTTCTCAATTTTATAATCTTTGTGAAATAAATAAAATTCTAACTATCTAAAAATGATGATTTTTACTTTTGAAGATAAGCAAAAATTGATTAGAAACACTTACTCTAATGTTTATGATCTTCTTTTTTTTTTTTATCTTTCGAATTTACTGATCTCCAATTTTTTTTAATTAACATACTTTTGTTGGTCTTTTTTGAACCAAAGCCTAATATCACACTTGTTGACTTTCTATAAAACTTCAAGGAGAAATAAAGAGCATTTCTAATATATAATGATTTGGATAATTTATGTAAGAACATCTATTTATATTAGTCAAAAGATTTTTTAAATAAAAAAATAATCATATCCCAACAAATTTTATCACCCTTATTTATTTATTTTAATATATTTTTAATCTTTTGTTCCATGTGATCTGGACTGTTTGAATTAATCTTATCAAAAGTTTAATTTTTTAAGACTCATAATAAAAAAGGCAGTCTCATAAAGTATATCTGCAGTGGAAAGCACCAAATTATTCTGATCTTCCTCACATACTACATGAACATGGTCTTCTTCCATGGATAGAAGTTAAATGATCACGTCAACTTTGGCCTCTCGCCAAATCTTTTCTTTCATATGGATCAGTTCTATCCATAAGAATTAGTCGGTAAGGGATAAGAGAGCAGCAGCCGCTCGGTGGCCGCCGACAAGCCACATGCAGTGCAGACACTGCCACCTGAGTCGTTGAATCCAACCCCCCCCCGCCCCCCTCTCCCTCTCCCTCTTTCTTCTTCTTCTTCTTCTTCTTCTTCTTCTTCTTCTGCCATCATCATTGCCAACCCTGATGAGGGAGCTAATGGCAACACTATAAAAAGAAAAAGCAGGTCGAACAAACACCGACCCCTACTTTTGGCCTCCACCTTTCTGTCTTTGGCTCTTTACGTGGACAAGGCGTGTCCCCCATGTGAGTTTGGAGAGAGCTCATGTGTTAGTGCTGCTGCTGCAAGGACCACCATGGATAACCTTTTCTTCTAGGATTAGGGTTTCTCAGACTGTGGCCACGTTGGTCGAAGCCACTATTGGCGCCGCATGCAGCAGCGGGAGGTGCATGGTTTGGCCATCCGCGTCCTGTGCGATCACTGCCACTATGCTTCTCTGCATATGAAAGCGTTGAAGAGATCTATGACAGGAGGCCAACAGGAGGAAGATGAAACCTAATTATATATATATATATATATATGTATATATAT
>CM017195.1:8049598-8104598 GCA_004837865.1 Musa balbisiana | reverse complement strand
CCCCCCCCCCCCCCCCCCCCCCCCCCCCCCCCCCCCCCCCCCCCCCCCCCCCCCCCCCCCCCCCCCCCCCCCCCCCCCCCCCCCCCTATTATGAAAACATAGCTGGTGAAAATAATGGAAACACTGAAATGAGTTCTCCCTCATGCATCATTTGCCACCTTGAAAGATTTCATTGACCAGGCCTGCATACTTATGAGGATGAAGAAGAAGAAGAGCAGAGGGTAAGAGATGTGGTTGCTACTGCCTGCCACAAACAAGAAGATACTGCTCATGATCCAACAATACACACCAGTGGATCATGTGATGTTGTCAACTTGTGTGGATTGAGTTTTCCTTCCACAAGCAACATGCCAAGATACAGCACCTCCTACACTGGGAATGAGCCAGAAATCAAGCTGTAACATCAGAGGCACAAGAGTCCAAAAACAAGTCACACTTTAAATGGGCAGGGGCCAGCCATCACTGCACTCATGCCCCCTTCCCACATGGTCAGCTTGTTGGCAATCAGAGCAAAAGAATCCCAAATGTGTGCCAAAGACCTACAACACAGGGACCCCCCATACCCCTCTTCCATCACCATGCTCTTTATTGGCCACATTAGTGGAGCTCACTCATACACACACCCCACAAACTGTGGTGAGACAGCCCACCTGGGAAATCAATGCTGGTGGAGTCACATCCACGGTGCAACAGGGGGTGCAGTGCAGAGTTGTGAAGAGGTTGTAGCTTGACATAGCCATTGGATCACCTGCTCCTCTGCATTGTCTTTTTCCTCCTCCTCTCTCTCTCTCTCCTCTCTTCTTGGGGAGTGCATAAACCACATTAAGATGCCAGCTCACATTCTCCTCACTTCCCTTGGAGGCCTGTGGAGTCTGTTATTACTATGGCAGTAAAAACTTGTCTAGTGTTGCTCACCTCATTGATTCACACAAACACCCTGGCCATCGGAAACAGCCCCAGCCAGAGAGAAAGGACCCCATGTTCACCATGAACACATGATGCCCACTCACATGGCTTTATTCTCATCCTTAACTTTCATGTGCTGTGCAGTTGACACACTTATTTCTGCTTTGTTTGTTGCCCTCAACTTTTCCCTTGGATCCACCCATCCAATGGTTCAAACTCTCCTTTTTCCCTGCTGTAATGTCAGATTCACATGAACTCCAGCTCCAGACTCTGAAGTATGACACTAAAAAAAAAAAAAAAAATCTATTTGTATGTGGAACTGTGTACCCCAACTCTCAATTTGATGGAAAAAGATGTGTGGCAAGATGATGATTGTTCCTGGAGACCCATTTCAACCTTGCATTCCTCATGGCAAACACACCATGGGGAAGGCTTTGATGTGTGTTTGCCAAAGCATGAGTCCAAAGGATGGGACTCCTGAATTGATGGGTGGCACCCACTATGATGTCCACCAAGATCAGTACATATATGTATGTATCTTCTCACAATCTACTCGCTCTTCCTTTGGTGGATGGAACAGGTGGGATGAGAGTAGGAAATGGTGGTGCCGAATGCATGTCGTGACATGTGAAGATGTAACGAGGATGATAAAGATTGAGCTCATCCATAAGAATAAGAGACCCAATAAAGAAGTACCACGTATATTAACCTAAATGCCAAAGTAGCGACCGGCGACAGCGAATCAGAGATTGGCAGCACATGCAAAACCCTCTTGTGATAGAAGACGACAGATCGATAACAAACAAAAGTAGATGATACTAATAAAAATGTACAACAAATTACATCATGAATTCTAAGGAGATTAAGAGGGATGAAAAAAAAGCAACAAGAATAGGAAGAGTAGAAGATGAGGACCTCCAACCGTCGCGTTGGCCTCACATCGGCTCCGCTGCTGGCGCCGATGACGCGGCGGAGAGAGCGTCGGCGATGGCACTCATGGCCCGCACTTGCATCTCGAGCGCCGCGATGTAGTCCGACACCTCCTCCAGCAACGTCGGCAGCGACAGCTTCCGGCAGCCGGGGACCAGCCGGCCCAGGACCCTCGCCTTCTTCTCCAGGGTCGCCGGCTTGCCCCTCTCGGCCGCCGCCCGGGCGGCGGCCGAGGAGCCGACGGGCTTCGGCCGGAAGCAACTCGGCCGGATCCTGCGTTTGAGCGTCCGGCCGGAGAGGATCGCGCGGCTCCACCGCGTCCGGCCGCGCGCCGCAACCGCCAGAGCCCGGTCCGCCGCCTCCCTGACGGCGCGGCTCCGCGCGTGGTCCGTGGTTGCGGTCGCCCCCGACGGAGGCGAACGGCGGACGCGGCGGAGGGCCTCTACGAGCTTGGTGGAGTAGGTCCTCTGCTCGCCCTGCGTCCTCCACTTGGCCAGCGACGGCTCCTCCCGGCGCTTCCGCTTCCTCCCCCCTCCGCCCTCCTTAGCTGCGGACTCCCCTTCCGCATTCGAGATCGCCATCCCAAACCACAAACGACCACCTTCCGACACGAATCCCTCAGAGGCCTCCGTCCAAATCGCCTGCAGATACCTAGATCAGAAGAACCGAAACGAAGATAACCCATCAAGAACACGGGGTCAGATTAGGGTTCGTACCTGACAAATCCTCTAACAAGGGGATTATGGAAAGCTCTAGGGGATTCGGAATCGATCGATCGATCGATCGATCCAAATGGATTGGATAGGAGTAGGAAGGAAGGGTGAGAGGAGACGCCTTATAAAGGAAAGGAGGCTGCTAACAACATGACTCCCGTCACTACGAGCCACGGCTCTCATATTTAATTCGGCTATGTATATTGACTTTTTTGCCCTCGCTATTCGTAAGTCAAATCCGTGGCGCAGCATCTGAACCGTCCAGTCTCCAGTCCGCCATCAAATCATGACGTGGCTCAATGTCAACCGTCGAATAAAAACGCCTTCGTCTTGAGTTTGTAATGACGATCCTGCCATTCTATCGTCGACGGCTGTGATGGGGTCAGCAAGTCCTTGTTAGAAGTGCCACGAGGGGAGCACCTTGCCCACGTGCGGCGCTGTCCCCAGTTTGTGGTCACTCTCCGGTGGACGGAGCTAAAGTTGACCGCGAAATTTATTACAGTAGGAAAATAAAAAATAGTCTTATTGTAATCCAATATAAAGCATATAAATGAAATGTCCAATAAAATAAAATAATAAAATAAAATAAAATAAAATAAAATAAAATAAAATAAAATAAAATAAAATAAAATAAAATAAAATAAAATAAAATAAAATAAAATAAAATAAAATAAAATAAAATAAAATAAAATAAAATAAAATAAAATAAAATAAAATAAAATAAAATAAAATAAAATAAAATAAAATAAAATAAAATAAAATAAAATAAAATAAAATAAAATAAAATAAAATAAAATAAAATAAAATAAAATAAAATAAAATAAAATAAAATAAAATAAAATAAAATAAAATAAAATAAAATAAAATAAAATAAAATAAAATAAAATAAAATAAAATAAAATAAAATAAAATAAAATAAAATAAAATAAAATAAAATAAAATAAAATAAAATAAAATAAAATAAAATAAAATAAAATAAAATAAAATAAAATAAAATAAAATAAAATAAAATAAAATAAAATAAAATAAAATAAAATAAAATAAAATAAAATAAAATAAAATAAAATAAAATAAAATAAAATAAAATAAAAATTATTCACTAAAGAGCTCCTAATAACTTAATCGTTTCAATGTTTAATAAAATCTCCTAAGTGATTTGGACAACTTCTATTCAACACCACCTTATCACAAATCAACCTACAAACAATATTCAGTGGTAAAGATTTTAAATCATATATCATTGCTCCAAAAAGGAGTACAGAACTCCCAACTGGATTTAACTGGCTTTCTTTGTCCCTGTCACACTCTGCTGCAGGACAAAAGAGCAGAGACATTATGAAGGGTGAGGTAGGGCATGGATTACTGATGATTCCTTCTCATTTGGGAGATGCAAGTGATACTGCTGCTGCCATCAATGTGGAGTTTGATCCTTGTCATCAGGCAAATGGATAAGATCACTTGTGAACAAGTAGTTGTGGTTTTAGTTTTTGATGTTATAATTTCCATTCTACACCCAATCAGCTTTTATCCCTTCCAAAAATTCACTTTGGATAGCCTTCTTGCATGACTTCTCACGAGGCAATGCGGTCTTCACCTCTACTCTGCAGGCAACAGTTTGCAGCAGGACAGATGAGCTTCTGTTTCCTATCTTATCTTCTTGCACAGTAATCATCTTAAATAGATGAGTTCGATAAAAATGAGTTGAATTCATAAATCTTTCTTACCGCAATCAATTGTCTGCAGTTTGGACCTGTTGGAAATCCTCACACTGTTGCAACTCAAAAGCTCACTATTTCAGCCTCCCTTCTTCATTGCTGTGAATGTCTACCGCATATCCTTCTCTTTAAAGCATAAATTGCTGTTGCCATTTCGTGTTGTTGGACGCATATGAATGTGTACTCCATGGTTTTAAGAACCTTATTGCAACCTTCTTTTTCCTCTGCGATCATGAAAGCAAAACCCAATTTATATCACCTTAATGAAGACCACATTGTATGGGAAAACGAGCTAAAAAATGGCTTTGTCAGGACGCTATTTGGAATGACAACAAGTCAGCCAACATTTTCGCATTCTTCCACCTATTTATTGCGCTATGTTCAGATGAACTTAATGAACTAACTATTTGAACCTCTGTCATATAAATTCTGGCGCATCAGTATCTGCTGTTAATCACTGACCATAGTTATGATGCCAGCAGGAAATGCTGTCTCCATATTTCAAAGATTCATGATGATGAAGGTCGTCATTCTCTACGATGATGACAAAAGTTGCTTCATCAACTTCAACATAATCGACTTCTGCCTTGAGCTATCACAGCACAGGAAAATGGTTTATCAAGCTTGACCAATCTTTGAGCTCAGGTAACAGTTGTCCTATCTTATAATTACTGAATGAAATTGAGAAGTTGAACATAAGAGTTTTTGACTTGTTTTTGCCATTATTTCCATACAACATAAGGCAGAAGTAGTAAGTTACTGACTGAGCTATCGAGACAAGTTTGTACCACCATCCATCATTAGCTTTGTCATGGAGCAGAATCACAAGAAGAGCATCTTCTCTCATGAACTGTTGAGTAGGAGCATGCCACCCTTTTCTTTGTTTCCATTGAGTTTCCATCATACTGTCTCAGTTGATCCTATTTCGACATGGCATATATATATATATATATATATATATATATATATATATATATATCTATATATATGTGGTGAAATAAATACTGCATGGATTTTATGATATAGTAGCTGTATTGAAGTGTAGCAACAGACTGAGACACTAACTCACATTGATTACTGCATTGTAGCTTCTAAACCCGTTCAAAACACCTATTGACAGTAAAGTTTGCTCTGTAAGATACATTATATGATATACAAGAACATGAGATCCAAATTCAGCAGCATCTAAGTTGGCATATTCATTCAGAGTCAAACAAAAAAGGACAAGACTGTTTTATATTTTCTTCTAATTGTTGGATGCTGACAAAAGACATGGATCATGAAGTGACAAATACTCAGCCTGACCTTTTTGATATGCAACAAAATTCACATGCTTTTGCAACTGTTTGTAAGACATTTTTTTTATATTATTTTTTGCAGGAGTTTGGTAAGACTTAGTAGCTTCTTTGACCCTCTTTTAACTTTATGAGCCATGTTTTTACAGTGCAAAGAACAGAATGAAAAGAAGCACAAACTCCAGAAACAAAGAAACAGAACTCAAAAAGAGACAGCAGAACTTGCAGAATGGAGAACACATCATTTTGTTTTGTGTCCCTGCAAGGTGGCCATCCTGTTTCCTTGCATTATCACATCAATAATTTTCTTTTCCCAGTCCATTTTCAATCACAAGTCTTTAATGATTAGCTGGTGATGCCAATAGTCAAATAGGTGGAGATGAATCCATGACAAGCCTTTCTTTACTCTCTTGCACGCATGATCATGTTTCCTTTTGGCCTCATCCTTTTTCTCTTTTATCTCATTGCAAAGAAGAAACTGCATTCCAGTTCTTAGCCTTTCTTCCTCTCCAAGAGCAGAGCAGATTCCTTTACAGTGCCCACATAGACATCCATCTTGCTATAGCAGAAAGGTGATCAATGAAGGACCACATTTCCATGGTCAAAAAGTTGAGTGATTTAGTAGTTTGTCTTCAACTTCATTTGCCGACATGTTTGTCGATGTTCAATCTGCTCTGAGTAACATCCAAAAACTCTTTTTTCCTCTGATATAGGACTGAGCAGATCAATCCAAGCTTCAGTGTCATCGGTAAACACTGTGCACGAACAATATCATCTTACCTGTTCAGGTGCCAAATCGAGAGTGATACTGTTCTAAGCAACAGAACATCCTGATGTGCGGATTCACCAAAATGATTCCTGAGCTGAGTTATTTTTGAGATGATATGGAACTAAACATAGTCATTCTACTGCTCACTTGCGATGTTATCTGCGAGATGATATCAAACAAATGATCTCCTCCTTCTCTTCCTTCACTCTGATGTTGACATTAACTGCAAGAAATTCTTCTGCTTAGAAATAATTCATACTCATTTGCTGTGCTTGTTAATTGTAAATGTTGATCATGGTCTCATACATATATAATCTAACCGATTCTCCTCATTAAAACAGTTAAAGACAGCACAAAAAACATTTCATAGATCAAAGACAAATCATTCAACACATTGCCTGTAGCGAGAGATTAAGCTAAGGATCTTTGGATCATGGGATCCAGCTGACAGCCACTGCTTGATTCTGCTAATCCATCATTCAGTAGGGACACAGACACATCATGAGCTCCCCCCTCCCCTCTGCATCCTAACAGCCACCCTATGCTGTCCTCTACGAAGAAATCAACTCATCTCTCTCCTGCACACCCTCTCATTCCCTACCTTGTCTGAATCATGAGCATTGAACACAACCTCAAGAAATCATAGTTTTGGTGTGTGGATGCACGTGCATTTGGCCTCACACCAGTGGGAGAACAAGCAAGATGATTACCATTTTCATCAAGCTGTGATGGTATGCTTTTCTGATGCAGTGACAAGATGGCAGCCTAAGTCTGAGGGGGATGAGTTATTCAGATAAGCACTCTTTGCCATTACAGAATGCAAAACGCCAAGCCTTGTCTCATCCCTCGGAGATTAGTGCCATGGCTTGCAGAGTCAAAATTGGCACAGCATAAATGTTTCAGGATGGCAATGATCAGGTAAAGACTATCAAACCATGTCTACTGGCAGACAGCAAAGTAGACGGAAGACATGTTGAACTCTTCCAATAGTGAAGGACATAAAATATCTACTTGTAAGTAACAGTATGCGAAATCTGACTGCGGTTTGGAGCAGATTCTGGTTCTTCTTCTTCTTCTTCTTCTTCTTCTTCTTCTTCTTACAATGAGACAACAAAAGGATACAGATCAGTGAAAGCAAACCTTATCCTCCTTGCCAAACACCATTCATCTAATGTTATAACTATTGAAACCTTGGGAGTGCTTCAATAGCCTTTGGAGCAGTTGAGGTCTATATTACTTAAAGAACCGACACTATATGCACTCTGCACTCAAATTTTGGCCAAAAGACAAACCTTTGTACTTGAAACCATTAAGCATGTAAAATGTGGGAGGGGCGAAGTTTTCTTGCAGAGTAGATCTAACAGGAGCAGGAAGAAGTCATGCATGAGAGTAGTAGCCAAACTGATGGCTTTTCAGCAACAGAGAGGATAGAGCAACGACTAAAGCAGGGCAGAACATTGCATGATGAAATGAAGGCCTTACATAGAATATATGAGAGAGAAAAAGGATGGGGAAAGGAAGAAAAAGCCTGAGGAGGATGGAAGCGGAAAGGAGTGTCGTCTTGAAGTCCTTGGAGTGTCACTGATACAGGGTATCAAGCTTCGAATACCGACTGTGAGATGGGTCTACTGGTCCCTCAATTGCACCGGCATAACTTAAAAAGCAACTAAAGCTGCAAACTATAAAGCTAACGATGTAGGAAATCGACGATCCGATAGCGAGTAGGGCAAGTTAGGTAGTGATAAGATGTACTTAAGGAAGCTACAAATAGCATGATCGCGGCGTCCAACACCGCACGAAGCCTCTGCTTGATGAGAATGGCATGGGAAATGGGCTTGCTGTGGTCGAACGAGTTACATTCGAAATAATTTCCATCATTTTTTTAAACTTTTTTAATAATATCAAATGTTGTTTTTTTTTTATATATATTTTATTTAATTTTATGGTTGCATCTATCAATTCTATTTTTCAAAAATATTTTAAAATTTAAAAGTTGTTAGCCTAATCCTTTGTTTTCATTAACTTCTTTATTCAAATTAGTAAAAGATAGTGCAATAACCCTAAAACTATTTTGATATCGTGTTCAAACAACGTTGTGATGGCAAAGATACCTCACATTATTTTCGGATGATAAACTAATGCAATTCTACATCTTCATCGTGTGGCATACAAAAAGAAACGAAAAGAAATCACGGACACTGAGTCTTTATTGGCGAAGTCACTCAAATAAAAATCAATCAATTTCCATGCTTGTTTTATGATTGGACATTCAACGGTTATATTGGGTTGTAAGAGGACTAATTATGTATTAGCCCCTATAGTTAGTTAGATCTCTCTATTATTCATATCTTTACATTTAAAAAATTTATATTTAAATCTGTGAAAAATCAACCTTTATTTATTTTAATACTGTTGGTTTTATTGATAAAAATATGAAAACGATGGATAAAAAAATAATTTTAATATTTCAATTATATTTTTGATGATGATAGACAATAATGCTACTAGGAGCCACAAGTGATCGTTGTGGATGAGGAGGGAGAGTGACAACAAAAAATAAGCCAAAGAGAAGAAGAAAATGACGACGCAAATGTTGATGCCCTGCATTTGTGTCGACATCGCTCGACAATTGTATCGATGCTAATGCAACTTCAGAGTAGCAATTCAACATCTGCATCGATACCATTACAAATGTAGAGTGACATCGCTCTATGTCTACGTTAACGTTGATGTAGACACCAAGTAACAATGCCATTACAAATATAAAGCGACATCGCTTTACGTCTACGTTGATATTGATGTAAACACCTAACAACTCTTTAGCTGTTCTGTATTTATATCGACGTCGATGCAGATATCAAACAACCCTTTTATCACTTTGCATCTGCATTGGTGACAACACAATTACCAAACAACACCGACGTAGATATAGAGCGTCGACATATACATTAGCTTTTTTCTTCTCATCCATAATAATCACTCACAACCCCTCCATAAAAAATATAACTAAAACATTAAAATTATATTTTTACCCATCATTTTTATACTTCCATCGATAAAATCAATAATATTAAAATAAATAAAATAATATTTTATTTTTATAATTATAGAGATTATAATATAAATTTTTTAAATTTTAAAAACAAGATGCTAAAAAGATCTGAGTAATATGTAATTAGCCCATTCTAGGATGGGTAATGAGAACACCGGACAAGGATGTTAGCATTAAGAGAAAATGTTCATAACAACTGAAGACGGGAGCCAACTAGTAGGAAAGGTTTGCTGAAACAACAGGGAGTGATCACTTCACCACAGCATAGAAAGCAGACAGCTAAGCAGTCACAGCATCACGCACATTTCAAGGTTTAGGGCATCTTAGTGAGTAGATAAAAAAAAACTACGAAAAATACTTCTAGCATGTTACAAGCAGTGTGCTCATGTTAACTTGTTCTTTGGCATCAGCCAAAACTTCCTCTCTCAGAAGACAGATGTGACAATATAGTATGTATGGTGTTGCACCAAATCTCATTGATGCATCATGGGCCAGCTTAAAATGGCTAGTTCTCTAGCTGCATGTTTTATTAGCGAACAGGAGAAGAGAAGAAAATAACAAGAAAGTATACAAAGAACCCAGCCAGAAGAATTCCCCCATAGATAAAAGCCTGGGATGTCTGTGTTGGTTGGATGTACTGTATGCTGCAGCACTTCATTTTCTCCCTCTCAGCAGCCAAAACTCGCTCGACGTATCTGTTGCAAATGGGTAAATGATGGGACAGAAGACACAGCAAAAGACATTAGCAAAACCTCAAGTCCAGCTTGATCACTCAAAATTGTGGTATCTAGGAACTGCCATAATAGATTGCCCCAACAATCTCATTTCAAAAAAAAAAAAAAATCTAATGATATAATGCCCTCTTGAAAGGCTAAGTAGGTCCAAAAGAATCTTCAAGAAAAAGTATCAAGTGATAAAGAGAAATGAGGAAATGATCACTTACTGCTGAGTAAATATAGTGCTTTGGAGTATGTCAGAACTATTTTGATATGCATCCTCTAATTGATGATCGTACAACAATGAAGAAAGATCCACAAGCTTTTCTTCGAGCTTCTGTTGTAATTGGGACATAAGCATTAGACTCAATAGCACATACCTCAAACAAAGAAGGTAGCAAGAAAAGAATAGTCTCACATCTAAGTATTCCTCTAAACGCTCAACAAGCTCATGAGGAAAAGGTTCCGGTAAGTTGGTTGTCTTCTTATAGAACTTTTCCACCCATAATTCTGTGCCAGACTTCTTTTTCTTGCCTTTCACTGGTTCACCAAGTGGTGTTTTGAGATGCTCCGCAGCAAAAGATTGGACACTCTGCAGGAATGATGCAAAAGTCTTGTTATCAGTCATAAGAAAAAAGTGATCATTGAACTTAACCAAAGTTACATGTGCACATTCCTGGAAAATTGAATGTAATAACATCCAAAACTGAGATGGAATATGCACCATAGGGTATAGGTATAAGGGTCTAATATTCTCAAATCCTCTACACAAGTTAAACATGCAATTCTAAGGTATATGAGGGCTAAAAGTCTGCCTGGCGCATGAGTGTTCTGCCAAAACAGGGTTAAAGAGGGTCTTCTATCTTAGTCCTGCATATGGAGAAGCTGTTTGTGTCTGGTGGTGACATTGCAACAAAAACTATAATGAAGCTCTTGGTGATACCTCTGATGTGTCGCGTATCTTGTGAAGTGCAGAATCAACTTGTGCATATATTGTGATTCTCTGCAGCAAAGGATTGTGTTAGTAACTTGGCAACTAGCTGAATCTTGAATACAGAGTTACTCTAAGCTTTGAGGATAAAATCTCCAAAGACAAGTTGCAATAACTAATTGATAAAGGTGCAAAAATTCAAGAAAAAGGGAAGAACATTTATAGCAATGCTGACTCTGGAACCATTGGTGGCAGGTTATAAAAGAGTAGAATGTAAACATTACACAGATTGTTTATAAACCAGCACAGCTTTGTCAATTAAGGCAATAAAAGGCAAAAAAACTTATTCATGTCTTACTAATGCAACATCCTGAAGCATTTGACTAATTTGAGATGAATTGGAGAATGGCCCAAATGGATGACATCCTGAAGCCCAAAGCCAGTTGATGACAGGCCTCTCATGTATATGTGATGCTCTCTCATAAGGTGCACCGAGCCCTCCTATTGTGGAAGCCAATCCTGCCAAAATGTGCCGCTGTGCTAGAGATGGAAATGCAAGTTGTCTTGTGGTTTCTGATACATAGCTGTTAAAATGAAGTGCACAGTTTACATAAACAAGAGAAAGATCTCAGCGTGAAGAATATGGAAGGGCATGTAATACTGTATTTTATTGGACAGCTGAGCTACAGAAAAATTCACGGCATGCATTAAATTGAATGAAAGAATAATACAGCATGACAATGAAGAATTAGAAGAGTAACCACTGATCATCAGAACATGTAGTTACAAATATAAACATCTATGACAAATACCATAACCTGATATCCTATAAATAAATAGTCCCAAGAATTGAATGTAATTTGTATGGAGCTGATGCAGGTGAAAAACTAGAGTAACAAAACACAGTCACAGACATGTATCTCAATGATTTAAAAATTCTTCCCTGATACTAACCCATTTCAGTGTCTGGTTGCCAAAGTGCCATGTTTCAACCTCAACCCATGGATTGCTTGAAGTGGGGTAGCCAAGGATGGAAGTTCAGAGTTGAGTTATCCAGAATATGGAAGTTCAGAGATGAGCAAGGGCTTTTAGATGATTCATGATTAATAAAACATTGCATGATGGTAATGTCATGACCCGTAACTGGATCACTTAAGACTTTGGACTTTGAAGGTAAGAAGAACCTGTATCTCAAATGACATTCCATGTATGCACCTATCCTAATAACTAGTGTAGATCCATTAAATATTACCAATCCAACTCATCATTAATTCTTGATGTACGATTATTGGTATTATAATTTCCTCCATTCAAAGACTTTGAATGCCAATCAAGAACGACTTTAACCCAGTATCATTTTCTGGTTCACAACATGCGACAGGCATAATGTCATAGTGCAGCTGCATATTTTATGCCCCGTGCATCATCCATGGACAGATATTCCTATTCAGTCTGCTAAGCCACAAATATGGAGATGTAGGTTCATTTGAATACCAATATGACCCCATACACTACTGGCCCATTAACTCAGGTAGGATGATCCTTAACCATATGTCCCAAAATTCTCAGGTTCAATTCTCTCATAGTATGTATGTTATGCCAATCACCAAAAGCAGGTAAGCAAAAGCTTTCTGTTTACAAGGGCTGTCAAGCTGATACATGTTGCTGAACGAGATGATTGTGAAGAACTTGTTCTTGTGCCAGGAATTCTTCAAGGTTAATTGTTTGTTTGTTATATATATGATGATAGGCCATAAGTTAATGGCTACAACTAGAAGGACATGCAAGATTGTTAAATAAAAGTATGTCTTATATAGACAGACTCAATTTAAGAACATACATTTATAGAAAGAATTTGTGCAGGCTGAGCTTTTTTTATATGCTTGCTTAACCATGTGAATGGGCGAAAGGCACTAAAACAATAAATGTACTTCCTGTTTCTGTTCCTGCCAGTATTTTAGATGTATACCAAACACTTTGCTAAAAGATTTGCACAAAATGAAGACCTTGAAATCACCTTAGGGGAATCTTCTCATTATCATGCTGAAGGACAATTATAACATCCTTGCTCGTCCAAACAAGACTTTCATCTTCCATAAGAAGGCCAGCATCAACATCAGCCAATGACAGTACAAAACTGCCATAGAAGAACAACACCGTTATTGAAAAAAAAAAAAAAACTCTGATAAATGATCAGAACTTACATTCAAGTATGCAACAGTGCTTAAAGAATAACAGCTAACTAAAGAAGCTTGTAAGATAATGGAATGCAAAACAGGTAAAATATTACATTAGTCTTCATTTTGTTTAAATCTATATGTATCAAGGGACCAAAGCTAGATGCTTTTGGACTATTTCCACATGCAAGAAAGCCAGAATTTCAATCCATATTATATATAATGCATCATTTTACTGCAAATAACAAATGCCATGTCATATCCATTAAATGTTGTTCAATTCAATGTTCTAAAAAAAATTGTTAGTGATTAATATAATCTTCAAAGTCATCAACAAGCAGTGTTCTAATAACCATTCTATGCTGGTTTCAATAACTTGTCAGACAGGCGTCATACTGTGATATTGAGTAGAATACCTACCCATATCATCAACCAAGACTGAAAAAAAAATAAGAAAGCAATAAAATGAGAGGTATCAAGCTAAATGGTTTATCATCAGTGCTTGTCAAACCAGTAAATACCAATCAGTATTTATAAGTCTGATCATTATTTTAAATTATGTTACATGTACCAATGCAAAGAAAACTAATGCTGAAAAAGAATCTTGGAACAGATATCCCTTTCCATTTTTTCATAATTTTCTTATTTGCAGATAATATGGTTATTCTAATGTCAATTTTAGAAAACTATTTCATTAAAAGAGAACTTCGTGGTCACAGTGAATTTGGATCAGCATGTTAGTTTCACAATTCTAAGGCAGAAACCATCAGTGCACTTTGACAAGTTTTCACTAAGGCCTGCAAGATTGTTTCTTATTTGTTGGAACTGCACAAGGACTGAATTAATAATCTCCCCCTTAACAGTCCTCGTTAATTTTTTATTCATCATAATGTGAGGGTTTACCTGTTCTTATCAACACAATAAAAGAACAACTAGTCAGATATCCTCCTCCAACTAGCTAAAAATCATATAAGCAGCATTTTTCTCAACATTTTGTCAACATCTACCATTCCAATTGCAGCATTGCTTTCCATGAAAGATAACTCAATTACTTCATTGTTCGTAAGACTATAATAAGCATACCAGCACGTGCAGGAACAGATTATAAATCAGCAAATTACCTACCATCACATTTAAAACCTTCAAAGAACAGTAACCTAAGCATGAGTTCCTCAATTTCATGATGCCCAAGTACTTATTTCAAAGTTTTATATGTCATTTCAAGAACGCCTTTGACAAGCTTCAGTTTGAACATCAAACAGGACACCCAGGATTCTCGTTAGAGTGATTGATTATCTGAAAAAAGCAGTAAAAAACATTGCAAAGCAAATAAATGAAAGTCATTTGTATACCACAACTAGATGCACATACCAAAGTACCAGATAAGTTATGGAAATTAGAGCAGTTCTCCAGACAAAATTATTGAGAAAACATAACTTGTGGAAAATCCACTCAAAAAGCATAATATAACTAGTAAAGCCTAATAAACATATTAACCAGATTCTATAAAGTAAAAGTAGCTTTAAAAAGAAAGGATAAGCACTGCTAACACAGGAATCACTCTGGTTCCATAGGTTCGGTATAGATTTCCTTGTTTCTTTTTTCCACTAGATTTCTTATCTCGACCATGTTTAGGAATGTAACTTTCCCATATTGGTTTGTGCTTGATCATGGAATCTTGTGAACTGTCTGCTTCATCCATCCAATGCTGCAAACAATAATATAAATCAAGAAGCAACATAAGCTGGAGATATTATAATTTTTACAATAACAAATAAAAACGAGAAAGGACAATACTTGTGTGCATTTATATAATGAAGAAGAGAGAGGAAAAGGACTTTGAACAACAAGACACTAGATAAGCAAACATGCCACACTAACCTGACGAATAAAAAATTTACTTGAGAGAGAAGGATCAGAAACTTCCAGTAAACCAGCTGCAAGAACATCAGCTGAACGTTCCATCTCCTGGAGTAAGAATACTTCAAATGATCAATTCATTTATGTGCAGTCATTTCAGCATACCTCAAATTGTTAAATCCAGAATATATATCACATGCAGTAGTGAAAATAGAAAAGTTAGTCAGCTCAAATGCATAACATCACCAATCCAATTCACTTCATCAGATATCAAATCTTTAAAGTTAGACCAAAAAAACAACTAAAGAGAAATGTTTATGGCTTAACAAGACAGTCTAGAAAATCCATAACATGGTCGAAGCAAATAAACAATAATCCCAAAGAGCTCAAACTCCACTAATAACTACAAAATACTACCAGAAGACTTGCATTCTTAGAAGTGGTCAAGAGGCAATGTAATGAACAGGAAGTCATTTGTTGCTGTATTATTCTTGTAGGCATTGTAGCTGACCCAAAAAGTAGCGACATCACACCTTAGGTAATCAAGTGAGCATGAACATGCCATGGTAAAATCTAGATCCTCAAGCATTTATTATCTTAAACAACTCAGAACATTTTTCATTCAGACAGCAAACAAATTTCCAAGCATAGTTCTGTTGTCAACTGAATCTAATACACAATCCATACTACAATTATCTAAACACCAATCTAACTTTGGCCAATGTCTCAGCCTTATAGCCAGAAATTAATCAGAATCAGCTAGAACAGATTTAGTCTAAATGATTTGATAGTCTCAAAAGAAGGAAAAAAGAGATGAGGTGGAAATGGAGAAGACAGAAAAAGGAAAAAACACCCTACTACTATGATTGTATAACATAGAAGACACTGTTGATACTGGATTTATTCACTGCAATAATCATATTGTCATCTGTCACCATTGTTGCAATATTCATCATCCATAGCTAGTAAAGCAACGAAGAAATAATATACATAAAGGAGAGAACAAAAATGTAGCCCTTAATCACTTAAGCAAATATACCTGTCAACAGAGAGGGAGATGACATGGAATTTATAAAATCTAAAATCCTATGGTATGCTCTTCAAGTGGGGATTTTCTTTAATGTTCTTGCTGGTGCTTATTCTACTGTCCCTTTGTTGTTAAATTCCATATGCAAAGTTTAGTAGAATAGGCATTGGGACATCACAAGGCATGACTCCAAAGATTAAGCAATGACATAATATATCCTGATATATCATGCCAGACTATGCAACTCATATGGGAAGCCAATCTGAAACTTTGAGAGCATTGCAACTATGGGAAGAATCTTTATATTGTACAAGATTCTCATGCAAATCTCTCTTTATTTGGCCACACTTGCATCTACAGCAATCCTCTAGAGAAGCATGAAGCTTTCAGCTTTTGTCATACTGATGTATTCATGTGGTTTATAATAATACAACATAAAGAAATAGTCAACAAGTGGTTTCAAAAACAGTAGTTGAAGAGTACTATGTTTACCATTGAATATCTTGTACAACAACTCTATATACCAAAATGGCACATACATCCAGTTACTTAAAGTTTCTGTTCTAACACCACAAAGTTTGAAAACAATAAAAGTTTGAGAGATACAACTCCCAAGTACACATTCTAATTCAGTTTACATTCAATAAAGGTTTCTGTCTTAACTCCTATGTACATTTTCTAAACAATGATTGAAATGCAACTGTAAACCTCAACAATTTGATCAGCTATGTGAATCCTTTGCCACCATTGAGCTTCACAATAATAAAATTTCACTAGTCAAGTAAAAGGCAAATATCTTCTTATTGTTTCTGATAACATCTTAGAATTTTCTCTAACTACCCTTGAACTACCAAGTTGAATACTATAAAACTCCTTTAAACATTTCCATATCACCATAAATCATTTTCAGCCATTTTGTCCTTAATTAAAACTACTTTTATTTGTTCAGGAATGTAAACATCTATAATTCTACTTCTCTAGCAGGCTATTCACCCATCTCAACAATCCTGAAACTAACATGTAAAATATAAAATCTTTGTGCACTTCTTTTCAATCTATTTAACCATATCCTCTCTTTGTGATGATTATGTTGCACCTCATATATGTGATCTTGAAACCATAAAAGGGAGGTCTAGTGTACAAGGCTCTCTCCAATGTGGGGCCGAGAGAGGTCAATGAAACATAGAAGCATAGAGGCTCTCAAACCCTGGTCATCCATTAGCAGAAAAAGAATCAGACTATGAAAATGCTGAACTGTGATCACTTAAAAAATGAGTGCTTAATTTTAAAAATTGAGACATATGACAAAGTCCTTTATGGTACAGACAAGGCAAGCAATGATGTCATAACTGAGCTGGAAAATTCACTTGACATATCGATGTTCTAATTGGACCAATAACTACTGGCATGTATCCATTTAAAAAACACATTAATAAAGTATTAACAAAGAAAACAAATATCTTAAATGAAATAATAAAATGTAATTTCCTCTTTAACAGATCAACATAGTAACATTCTTCAAATATTGGTTCAAACATGATAATAATAAATGCACAATCATTTGTCTATGAATGACATGTGGATGCTTATTTTCATCCATGAGAATCTGAGTATTCACTTAAAAAATGTATCTATGTTTAACTGGCTATATAGCATATCTAAATAAAATTTTTAATGGTGTGACAAGATAAATCATGACAACATTATTAACGATAGTTAAAATTAACTTCAAGTTAAGGCTCCAAGGAGATAATAAGCATATATTCATTGACAACATATTAGATATATATTAGAAAGGAGAAGAAAATATGCAGAACCTGGTTAGATGATGAATTGAGTTGTGAATTGCCTCAAAAAGATGACATCATAAACCAAATGCAAAAGCTAACCTCTTTAAGAATAGCACCATCCAGATATGTCCTGGTATGGACATGAAATCGGCCATCTTTCTTTGTTTCTTGAAGAGAATGACCACGCATTGCTTTTGAAACAGCAATTGCTAACTTTTCATGCTGATGTAGTGCATGTGAACCTCCAATAATTATTACCTCCTGGCCCGCATGGACCATCTTTTTGACCTGAAGAAAATAAAGGTTGACCATAACAAAGTAACACCAACACTAATCAAAAGAAAACCAAAGTACTAAGATTTTCATGAAATTTAATATATACCCTTTCATATCTCTGACACTAATTACCTTGTGGTGACCTAATTGGCATTAGTGTTGAATTTATGAAACTGCAGCAAATATATTTATAATTATACAATAAAAAGGGTCAATCAAAATGTACTCTTAGACAAGATTGACAAGATAGTGACATCTGGACTATATTGAAGAGGCAGAACCCAGGAGGCAGAATGGTTGTACTTGTAAGTTGTAATAAAGAAAGTTGATATCCAGGAGATTCATGTCAAAATTCTTGCAATGTCTCTTACTAGCCATTAAATATATCAATACCTGAACAACCCAAAAATATACATCTAACTGCTGGAGAAGGATATTGCTAAAATAAGTTGTTGTTGCCTCATTTGTAACTTCTTTCCTAATTGGTTTATGTGCTTCACACATGCAGTCTTCATAGTATGATTTCAACCCTTCCCAAAAAGGATAGTTTGGATCCCAGTTCACGACAGGACTGATAAATACCAACCGCTACATACCAGTCCAGGTAAAATTAGGTACCATGCTGATAAGAATAAATTTTAGACTAGCTTAAATGTTTTAAACACCTACAACTACAAGTTTTACACATTTGCTTGCTCTATGTAATTGAGCTATATAACTACAAAAAATAAAGTTAGAACTATTGCCATCCTTTTTTGACAAATGCTATTCCCAAATTTCATATGCTATATAAATATTTATTTATTTATTGTAAAATCTAACAAACTTTTACTAATAACCATTAGATCCATGATCTGATAGAACCTAACACTTTAAACAATTCATGATCCTGATTGTGACAACACATTCTAATCTTAAAAATAAGTGTGGCGATGTTAAATAATATATCAAGAAATGCCCTCCAGCATCACTGAAATCTTACTAATAAAATGTGATAAAAAGATGTTCAGGAAAAAAGATTAACTAACCTCCCTTTCAATTGCTTTAATATCTATGCTATAATTATGACCAGCTTGAAGAATGTTGTATCTGTTGTGGTTTTGCAAGACAATGATAGGTACAAGCAACCTTGTGGTCAAGTCCACAGTCTCAAACCTGAGCAAATATAAGCCATTATCATGTTAATTTAGATGAAATATATATGAACCATATGCATTAGCTTTGTTATTGTCAGAATTCAATAAAACAGATTAAGATCGTCAAAATTTAAATTCAGTTAGGACCTACATAGCACTTGTACAGGTCATCAAAGAATCAGCAGGCAAAAACTTAATTCAGTCACGAACTGATAAACATCATATCTTTACTATGATTTTACAGATTTTTTTTATTGCATACAATTCCTTCTGGCTTCTGTCCAGTAAGGCAAACTCCATAAAAAACTAGTATGTAATTATATAAGCAGTGAGCCTTTAGTGAATTACAGTTGACAAGTATGACAAAAGTCTACATTAATTTGCAGTACAATTATAGATGTGAAAAGCTTTGCAGTGTAGACCACAATTTGCAATTACACATCAAGGTCTTAAATACTGGTCTAGACTCTAGAAACAGCTCTTTCAACTAATTAGACTAGTAGAATACCATATACCAGGCAATGTAGCAATCTTACAGTCCAGTATCACCAAAAAAATTAAAAAATTAAAAAATTAAACCAATTGTACCGACCTACATAGTTTGGTACTACTGGTTTGTGTGCATTGGTGCTGATACCAAGGTTTACTGTACCGAATGATACCGCCTGGTACGGGCGGTACGTACTGGTCCGACGGCATATCGGTACTCGGACCGCCCGCTATCGAGCGAAACGAAAATAATAATAATATATATATATATATATATAATATATATATATATCTATATATATATATCTATATATATATATAGATATATATATATAGATATATATATATAGATATATATATATATCTATATATATATATATAGATATATATATATAGATATATATATATATTATATATATATATCTATATATATATATCTATATATATATATATATATATCTATATATATATATAGATATATATATATATATATCTATATATATATATCTATATATATATATCTATATATATATATAATATATATATATAGATATATATATATAATATATATATATATCTATATATATATATCTATATATATATATAGATATATATATATATATCTATATATATATATCTATATATATATATATCTATATATATATATCTATATATATATATAGATATATATATATATTATATATATATATATATCTATATATATATATAGATATATATATATATCTATATATATATATAGATATATATATATATATATCTATATATATATATAGATATATATATATAGATATATATATATATAGATATATATATATATATATAGATATATATATATAGATATATATATATATATAGATATATATATATATTATATATATATATATATAGATATATATATATAGATATATATATATAGATATATATATATATCTATATATATATATAGATATATATATATATCTATATATATATATCTATATATATATATCTATATATATATATCTATATATATATATAATATATATATATATAATATATATATATAGATATATATATATAGATATATATATATATAGATATATATATATATAGATATATATATATATAGATATATATATATATATAGATATATATATATATAGATATATATATATAGATATATATATATAGATATATATATATAGATATATATATATAGATATATATATATAATATATATATATATCTATATATATATATATATATATCTATATATATATAGAAAAAAAAGCAACGTTCGGACATTGCCGAGGCGACGCGACGTCGCCTTTTTCGGCGACGTCGCCGAGGCGACGTGACGTCGATATATATATATATATATATATATATATATATATATATATATATATATATATATATATATATAATATTTATTTAAATAAACGAGGCGACGTCGCCCCGCGTGGGGAAGGAAAAGGCGACGTCGCCGAGGCGATGCGACGTCGCCTTTTAAATAAAAATATATATAATCTTATATATATTAATTTTTATATAAATATAAACTCGGCGACGTCGCCGAGTTATATATATATATATATATATATATATATATATACCGAGCGGTATACCGTTCGGTATACCGCTCGGTATACCGTTTCGTACCGTACCGAGCGATCGTCGAAACTCCGGTACGGTACGAAATTTCAGACCTTGGCTGATACCTTATTATGCATACTAGTGATTTATCAGCAACCTAATCTCTCTCTTCTGTGATCGTAAAGTTTTATCATTTTCATTAACATTCAAGTCAATCTAGAAATTATCTGATTACAGTACATAGGCATTTGACTTGTGATATAATGATAAGAAATGAAAAATTTTCAACGTAGAGCTATTTTTTTATTGTAAATTTAAATTCCTTCACATCTAGTGACTAAGAAAGAAAAACTACAACAATTAGGTAGAAAAGCTCCACAATCTAATTACTTATAAGCAGTTGTAGTAGAAAAATTTTGGGGTTGAACTATGGTGATTGCTTGCAGTCTAATATTTGCTTTGTTAATCTGAAGAAACGGATAATAGTGTTTCATAATTTGTATGTAATATGTCCCTGGCAAATTCTAGATTATTCTGATTCCTTAATATACTATCTTTAGTAGTATCCAGCAAGATAACATACATAGGTACCTGATATCAGGAGCTATTACATGCTCAATGGTAGTTGAAATCAATGCTCCAAGCTGGCCCATGAAAATAGCTTGTGTCGAGTCTATGCTAGCAGCAACCAGTCCTCTCGGGATAATTAAATTAGATAACCTTGGCAATGATCTGTAACTAACACTTCCTTCTTCAGTTTCTATCTTTCCATAAGTACAAGGGCCTGCTGAAATATCAATCACCACAAATCTGGAAATTTTGGACAATGCATTAATATTTAATATAAAACATGAAAAAGCTACTTGGCATATTAATTGAATCATAAAACACATAAGTGCTGTGGAGAATAACTGATAAAGCACACATGTCAAATTACACAGTAGCATATAGAAAAAACATATATTTACGCATCTTCTATTGCAGGCCATAAAGCACACACAGGAACATGACAAGTAACCGACACCCAAACATGTCAAATCTTGAAAAAGCAGGACAAGAGATGTCTCAGACATGGCAATTAAAGAACATAATATTAATGTAAGCAAGTAATCTGTAAATAACAGAATATGAATCGAGAGACATGGAAGAGAACATAAATGACCCTTCTATCCAAATCAGCCTAGCAGAAGATATTTGGCACATAACAAAGTGAAAATAATGACTAACTACCAAAGCATTTACCTCCCGGAGCTCAACCAAACTTGAGATGCTCCTCCACCATTATAACGATAGCGGTAGATGTAGTCTCCCTCTTGCTTTTTCAGTTCTTCCTCTGTCAATTCACCAATTGGCCCATACATAAACCTATCATGATCAATTTCTTTGTTCCTGGGATCCATTCTGACCTGCAAATATAACACCAACAGAACCGTAAAGCATTCATCTCTATAGTTGTATCAAAATTCAAGAAATAAGTATATTCTTCAGAAATGAGTAAAATTTTGCCTAACAGAACTTGCACCAATGATAAAAGAAAGTTCATAAATAGAATCACTAAAAAGAGTAAACACTAGAGGTTGTCCTGTACCTTGTCAAAATTCACTATAAATATTGCTGCAGGGACAACTCTGTCCATTTCAGTTGCAGAATAACCACCACTTTCTACATCAAATATAAATGAGTATAGTCTCTGGAAAATTGGTTCCACCACTGTTGCTTCTACCTCAAATAGAGGAAACTCTCTGCCATATTCACTCTGAAACAAATCAAACAGTCATGATACTTAAGCAGATAAAAATATTACAAAATTTGAGACTTCACAAGCACACAGATGGCAAGTGGGATACATTATGAAAAACAAAATACTGATCAACCATGGAATAAATTGGTGACGCATGTTGTAAAGAAAATTCCGATCAGACTACCAAACAGAACAAACAATCACAGAGAGCATCAATGTTTTAACAGAAATTTTCTGGATTATAGCATTGACCAGAAGATGGAAGACCCCACGAAGACACGTATGATTCTAGAATTCTTACATTGGATGACTACTGTCTCAAAAAAAAAAAAACAATAAGTCTCATTGCAGTACAAGTATAATATAACATAAAATGTTACCTCTCTAGCAATTCCTGCAGGAACCATTGCCTCCTTCAATGCCTTTTCAAGAGCTACTAGTTCTGGTTGTCCAGCCTATAAAACAGAAGAATTATCAGAAGCGGGTTAAATAATATACTACTCATGCAAAAAATTCATGACAAAAATATGAAAATTAAGTAAAATTTTAATGGTGACGACTTCATTTTTTAAAACAAGGAGCAGTGAGGAAAATTCAACTATTAAATATAAAGCATTTGATGTGTTGGCCTCAGTTCAATTAGAAGAGATTTTTTATATTGCAATCATAAGTTAGTGCAGAAGTTTGTAGCACAAAATGGAAAACTATGAGCCCATAAAGGTTATGAGTCTCCATAACTAACACAGCCTGCATAACAAATCAGCTTGTGTGACATATGCCTAACCACATACAAATAAATAAGCAAGCCTGCCTGCATCACGCAAGCAAGTTATCCTCAAAATTTGAACTCAAATTTATTAAGAACAACCGAGACAAAATATAATTTTACAGGCGATTCATGCATAGATACTCAGAATCCTGCTTCCACCATAGAGTTCGCAGAAAAATTGAATTAATAACCTTATTTGATAGAGCTTCCCCAAATTCTGGAAGTACCATTCTTTCTGATCAAGTACAATGTGGAAGCGAAGTGAAGCAGCCTTGATGGATGAAGACCAACTCACAATCCACCCAGGGGGCAAGAGGCAAGTGTTAAGGGAAATGATCTCAACTCCCTTGAAGATAACTAATCTTTTCTTACCAAAACCCCTCGTTTTAGACAAATCATATGAAACTTCAAAATTCTAGATTGAGATCCAAAGAAGGACCAAGAGAGAGATGGAACCTGGATATATTACAGCTGGTAGCTGCAAAAGGGTACTATTCTAATGAAGCTGCTGTCATTTAGTCTCATGGACCTTGGGAAAGAAGAAAAAGGAAAACAAATCCACAGTTAAGAACACACATTAAAATATAACATTTCTTTCCTTTCCTTACTGGGCAAGAATAAGGATGATTTCAATTCAAAAAAGTGTATAACTATCAGAAAGAAGGATAACAAAGGGCCTAGCATTCAAAATCATTACTAAATTCCCCTACAAAAGAAGAGTGAAAAGATAACACAAGTTTCTATAATTGATCATATTTTTTAAATTCCAACCCAAATTATCTCATTTTCTATTTAGCTGGCTAAATTATTTTAGTAAAACAAATCTTCAATAGCGGAAAGGAAATAAGACAGTACTGACAAAGGTAACTTACAGGTATTGCATTATATATTATGTGATGCTCAATATCAATTGGTTCTCCTGTCTCAAGGCACGAGGGCCTGTGTGTTGGAAAACTACTTTTCAGGAAATCCTCAAGCTTGTGAGCATCTATTTTATATCTGTAGCCTCCATCACCATTAAAACCAATGAGTAGAATATTAACCTCAAGGGGAACCTGGAAAGGGACCTGCACAACAAACTCCAAATAATTAACAGTGTTGCCTAACATTACTTTACATTATCCATAGTGTTAAACTAAAGAGCAGATACAATCAAAGCAAATGATACTGATATGGATCATTCTCGGCTACTCACCTTAAAAATGCTCAAAATCTGATCCAAATCAATCGGTAAAGATATATCTTGAGAAACATTGTAAGATTCACTAAATATTTGAACATACAAATATTCCATGAGACCTGGCCAAGCTTACATAATATGTATTGCACTTCATATAACTGACTTCCATACTGTGCCACAATAAAAATTGTAGGCTTTCCAGTTATTTCCCTCATCAAGCACAAGTGAGAAAGGGCCTGAACTCAAATCACTTTATTGGCCACTATAACATAAAAAGCAGTGTACTCAATCATTACAATTGCCAAATACAGCACAATGCATTATCAATGGGTGCAGCAGGTACAAGCACTATGCAACAGGCTCACAATCAAACAAGTTAGCATTCGGACAATTTGGACAAGTGTAGCTAGAGATGGATGCAACACAGTCTAAATTCTTTTAGTTCGAGCTAAAACATACGTAAATCTATTGCAGAGTCTACAACAGCTAAGAATTCCATTTGGTAAAAGCAACTTGCTTAGAAACATGGGCACAAGAACCAAGTCTGTCCTGTGTTATTGAAAAGAACTTGCCTTTCATGAACAAATTTAAATGGATAAATGGAGATAAAGCTAAATCAATCAACAGATTCCTAAAAGGCAAGCATCTATTTATTGAATGATCGCGTCATCACCCGTCGACGAATTTACTGACCACATAAAAGTTTCAAGATTTTCTTCCAGACACACATCAAAGAACTACAACTCAAAAGGCCAACAGTACCTAAGCCAAAGAGACATGGAAATTGTAGTAGAGAATGCAGATTTTGATACCAGAGGTTCCGATCTGACCCAAAGGAAAGTTCCATCGAGAGGGGAACAAATAAGGAGGAGAAGTAAATACCTCCGCCCTCGTATGGAGCATGCGACGGACATCATCGCGGACGGTGCCCTGCACGTCATGGAAGGCGCCGTGGTGCCACTGCGGATGCCCTGGATCTCGCCGGAAAGGCTGCGCCCACGACTCCACCGCGTACGGGAGCAGGAAAGAGGCCAAGAAGAGGGAGGCCAAGAGAGGAAGGGAACCCATAGCTCCCAAGGTCGAAGCGAGACCTGGTAGAAGAACGAAGGAGAGCGAAAGAAAGACCAGGCTTAGGATTTTAGAGATGGGCTTCCGCCATCGCCGACTGCGTCGGAATCGGAAGCTTTCGGTGGCGGCTCAAATACGGTGGCTGTTCCCTTCGGTCATCTAAATACTACAGCCCACAACCAGAGCGGACCGAGCACGTGCATTGCACGTGATTCACGGGGTCGTGCTTGGCCCAAATCAGACCGAACCAGAGCGGACCGGCCCGGCTACCGGTCTTCTATATTATCTCTTAATTATAAATAAATAATTTCTAAATCTCTATTTGTAATTATCTAGTTGTATATTTTTATTAAATTTTATAGGATTTGTAATTTTTAACATTCAGCCTTTAATTAAAATTAATATAAAAATGAGGAATACTTGTCCAACTATTTTCATATTTCTTCTATTAATCAACTAATTTAAGAAAAACTTTTTTTCATTTCTTGAAAAACAAAAAAATCATAGAGTTGGAATAGAAATAAACGCCAAGTGGAATGATAAGTAAAAGGAAAAAAATTAACATGACATCATTAGATGATCTCAAAATTTGATATATAATATAATCATAACTTCCCAATCCCATGCGATATATAATATAATCAGAAATTTTGATATTTTTCTGACATATTGTGCACTGATTTGTAATTATTTATGCTTTTGCCAATGAAAGTGGCAAGCATCTATATTTCTAACATTTATGCTTGTAATGTGATTATTTGAATTTCTGATTTCCTTCATATGAGGCTTAATAACTTACAAGCCATGTGATATAAAAATATAAAATGCCAAAAAAATATTGATTTCAATTGTTGAGAAAGAATATAAATGCCATATTACTAATAGATTTTCCATCAAAACTAATTATTTGCTCAGTAATTTTATGTTTATCAATTTAGTGTTAAATAGATTTACAAATTATGAAGAAAATTAGATTGCATGTACCTCTTTTCTTACTTGAGCAAACAAAATAACTCAAAAGATACATATTATTATTGCTCAGTAAGCAAAGGCTACATTGGAGACATCAGAACTCATCGTCTCCCATGGAATCTCCATGATCAGCTTTTGTTGTTTCCACAGTACTCCCTTGTCAAACCCATTCAAAGTGCATCTCTTTGGCTTCCTGCTTGTGTAGACCAAAAGGTTTCCTCCACCCTTGACTTGTAACTCTCAGGCCAACTCCACCATCTTGTTCTTGTGATGTTCCTACTTCCAGTACAGTTCCTGCACTGTTAAGCATGTTCACCAACCCAATTGGTGCAACTTTGACATCAGGAGCAAGCTTCACAATGGGCACAAAGCTGAAGATTTCAAAGGATGATGCATGGATGGTGACTGCAATGGCATCTCATTCCTGTGGTATCAGAAGAAGCTCCCCAGCTTGGTTCAAGTAAACTGCAAACTCTTCAGCCTCACCCATTTCCATGGCTTCTTTCTTCTGGTCCCATTCAATGTCCTTTATATGGACTGCACAGGAAACTGGCCTGTAACATTGTGGATAACCTCTTATTCTCTGTTCCTCCTGATTCTTGGCAGTTGAAAGCTCCAATGACCCCCCCCAAACTGCAAGACTCGATTCACAACCTAAGATCACAGGGAACTACAAAATTCACCTTCTAGCTCAAGAAGTTTTGAACATTCTTTGTTTTCACTCAGAGGTTATCATTTACTTACCAACAATAAACAAAAAAGAGGATTATTTTCATATCCTAACAGCAGAAAGAGGAGTCCAAATTGTTCAATATCCTAGTAAAGAGAGATTCAATCAAAGAATGACAACTGAAATGGGAAAGAAATATATGAAGGCTCACTAGTTATATGAAAACTCAAGCGTTCTCAGAGAAGATTGGAGTATGACAGAAGGAGCTGAAGTTTTGTCAGCTAATGAACTCAGTTGAGCACATCTAGTTCCTAGCAGACATCATGGATTAATAACAAATTTATATTGATCCTTTAACATATATTCTTCATATACATTATATGAACTTTTGGTGTTTCTGCCAACTCTGTTAATACCATGTTCCAAGAAGCTGTCCTTTACTTAATCCTTTCAAACTGTGTTACAGAAAACAATTTAATAGAAGGAAATTACAGAATTAAATCCATTTGCCAGGTAAATTAGGATCAAGATCACATTGACATCCAAGAATATGAATATATTCTCAAGGGGTGGTGAAATCACCTTGTTAAAATTCCAAATCTTGATGACACTTTCACCATCAAAAAGTGGGTTCTTAAAGAGGCAATCTCTGGTAGGGAGAGCATGATCCTGGCGCCTGGGGATGGTTCCATCAGGGAAAACAAGGTTCTTTATGAGATCAATGTCATGGCTGCTGACGGAACGCTGGAGATGGCCGTGGCACCTGCATGAAACTTGGCATACTGGTGATCAGACTTGAACATGTCCCAATCTGGGTGAATATATGGCAACCTTGCAACCAATAGATCCCCATTGGATCTCCATTTGGGTGATGACACCAGAAATCATCACCTAAACCAAATGAATGATCAGTTAACAATCAGCAAACTACGAGGAAGAGATCCTTCAGACAAGCAGCAGTAAGACAATTCTTCAGTTCAAGTTTCATACCCACTCTTCCTAAAGATATCTGCCAAGTGCCCAGGAAGAAAAAATCATTGCACTGCTGCATGCTAGAAATAAATCCAAATCCTCCGAAGTTCTTCACAAGGGATTATGACAGTCCTCTGTAATAAGACTTTTTCAAGATCCACCCGGCCACCATACTCCTCGGAGACAAGCTCAAGCGTCTATAAACAAAGAGATCGATTTAAACCATCACTTATTTACTATAACTTGATTTTTAATCTGAACTTACATGCATCACGTCTACTTTGATGCTCAAGCGAGATAAGAGTGCATGAAATGACAAATACTCTAATAGTTTTATGCATTATGATATAAAATACTTAAAAGAATAGAGAAAAAAATTCAAAAATACTTAATGTCAATTAAGAACTTGAGTTCTACTATATTAATTATTGATTCATTCACTTAGAACTTATAACCTAGAGTGTTTGAAAGAATATGTTTTTATGATTGGTTTCATGAGAAACTCATAAAAAATATGGTGATGTATATTTGAATAGATATTATAATTGATATTTTTGTTTATGTAATGAAAATTATTTGTTTTTGCTATCCTGTTCACTTTTATGTATGTACATATTATGGTTAAATGTAATAATAAGATTGTCTTGATAAGACAAAATACAAGGATCATTTTGAACTACATTAGGAAGGGCTGATAGTGTTATGACACATAAAAGAAAATATGACATTGTTAACATACAATCGTTATGACAAATAGTGAAACATAATATGATATTATTATGTTTATTGAATTTATTGGTCTATTTTATAAGATTCATGTGCACATATAATTTTTTTTTAAAAAAATTCAGAATTAATTAAATAAAATTATTTTTAAATTATTTATTTTGATTTTAAATTTCTTTTATATCTTACCAATTACTAGGCCAAGTGAAAGAATGTTAGATTATGTGATCCTATTTAGTTAGATATGATATATTATAAATATGATTGAATTTTGATTACGATTATCGATCAATAAAAAAAAAATCTAATTATGAGATGTGAGAGACTCTCATAATTATCATCATAGACCCTCTATTCTCACTTACAAAAGGATATGATCTTTTAGAAACAACTAGTTATTAAGAGATTACAAATCTTCTCTAATTTCCCCTTAGTCCCTAATTCATCACTAATCGCTAACTAAAGATAAAAAGAGAGAAAAAAAAATATAAGATTCATGTGCACATATAATTTTTTTTTAAAAAAATTCAGAATTAATTAAATAAAATTATTTGTTTTTGCTATCCTGTTCACTTTTATGTATGTACATATTATGGTTAAATGTAATAATAAGATTGTCTTGATAAGACAAAATACAAGGATCATTTTGAACTACATTAGGAAGGGCTGATAGTGTTATGACACATAAAAGAAAATATGACATTGTTAACATACAATCGTTATGACAAATAGTGAAACATAATATGATATTATTATGTTTATTGAATTTATTGGTCTATTTTATAAGATTCATGTGCACATATAATTTTTTTTTAAAAAAATTCAGAATTAATTAAATAAAATTATTTGTTTTTGCTATCCTGTTCACTTTTATGTATGTACATATTATGGTTAAATGTAATAATAAGATTGTCTTGATAAGACAAAATACAAGGATCATTTTGAACTACATTAGGAAGGGCTGATAGTGTTATGACAAATAGTGATTGAATTCAATGACGATACATTTATAAAGGACGCGACACCGATGGAACTACAGCGTGCTTGGCTTCATCTTTAAAACAACACAACACATGTTTCACAAACTCATCTTACTCTTGTTTGCCAAAAAGTAAAGTTTGTATGTTGGCATCAATCTTGTATGCTGGTATCATCAATCACATACAAGTAAAAATGAAAAGACAGATTTAGCTGTAAAAGAACTTGGATACATGATTATATTTTGACAACACATAATGAAGAAAGATTTAGTCTCTTGGGAGTGGACCAACTCTCACACCTTACATAAAAAGGTAGGGAAACAGCTAAAGCTTGGATGAGGGCTTTGAGCTTCGAAGTGATATAAACTTCTGCATATCTGCAAATTGCTCCTTTGTCATGCCATTATAATAGCTGTGAGCTCTCTCCTGAAATTTTAGTCACAGAACATGACAATGAGACACGAAAAATAGTTTATGAAACAAGATAAGTGGACAGGCTTCTAAAGTGAACACAATGTATTGCCATTAGCTTAAAAAAGCTAGTAAGCCACACTTCTTGATTGCTGTGATGCAATGAGTCATGTAAGAAAGCTTATTTTGCCATTGGAATTTTGATGAACTGGAAGATGTCATGGTCCATGCAAATAGATGGGCTTTTCTAGGACTTGCATACATAGGTTGCTCTGTTCTGGATCATCCTATTTCGAGGTAGCCTCTCAACTTGATCAGGTGTTCTAACACATATATATCCATTGAGCATAGTACAAAAGAGACAAAGAAAAAGGCACACATTTATGCATTTGAGTATGGATTTTAAATCTTGTATAATAGGCCAAGATAGAAAAAGGAAGTATTAACATATCTCACCTTTTCGAGGGCAAGAGCATGACCAAGATCCAGTTTGGAACCATCATTGATTACTGATTTGTACCTCAACACCATGTCCCTGTTGTTTCTTAAAATGGCCTGTGCAACCTCTTTTGCTTTCTTCAACACCTCGCCGTTGTCCACGACATGGTTAACAAGACCCCATTTTTCTGCCATCTCTGCAGTTATAGCCATGCCAGAAAGTGATACTTCTCGAGCTCTGTTTATTCCAATGATGCGAGGGAGCTTCTGTGAAAGGCCCCATGATGGAAAAATTCCAAACCTGAGAAATCTTTTTATCAGACAAGAACTTGAATAGCCCATAACAACGAAAGGTTCCACGGCAAGAAGAGATTATGAGGAGACATCTAGAATCCGAGGGCTACCAAATAACAGGTTGTCATCCTCAGTTGAATGGCTGTTAGCATCAATGCAAATGACTTGCTAACAGGTACATGTAGCCTATAACAGCCATAAGTTTCTCATGGCTATGCATTCGCAATGGCAAAGACCTCCATGTATAAGGTAACAGGTACAAAGCTGACTACATCTATCAAGTATAGGGTAAAGAAAGTCTAATGAGCTGGGAGATTGTCAACATCAATTATAAGAATTTGATGAATCATGAATCACTTGGTCATCTGCACAATGCTAGTCATGCTTTAGGTTACCCTTGATCGCCTATTCACTCTCTCTATTGAATTTTATTCACAGGAGCTAGTATGACAAAGTCTTAAAATTGTCATTCACTTGTAACAACTGGGCAATGAGTAAGCCACACTAATTTTTGCAATTAAAATAAAATCAACAAATATTCCACTAGAAAAGATCATGCCCAACTGGTCAAAGGAGGTGCCATAAAAACTTGAAAGTGACAAGGTCTTCACATTCTCATTCACATTGCAATGGGTAAACAGTGAAAAAGTCACACATATTTTGCAATAAAAAATCCATTAGAAAATGATCATGCCCAACCGGTCAGAGAAGGTGCCATTGTGGAATAGATAGCATTAAAGCATGATTAAATTGAAAAGGGAAAAAGAGGACAGTCTTCGCATTCTGTAAAATTATTATCAGATTGACCAATATAAATTGAAGAACCTCAGTATCCCCATGCAATCAGCTTTATTCAGCTTATCACCTTAAGGTCCTTTACCATAATTTTTAAGGAAATCATGAATTAACTCAAAGTCTCCAAAAATATTTATTCTCCCTCCAACATCCAATCCTCATCCATTGTCACAAATGGGGGCTTGACCACCGCCCTTCATCATCATTGTTCCCACAATTGCTTATACCTCCAACTTGCCTATCTTTTATCCGCTATTACTGCTGGATTTAGTTCACCATATATAAAACTAAAAGGGATAATAAGCACTGGAATGAAAGAAAGAAACGGAGGGAAGAAGCAGAGAAGAATATAAAGAGAAAAATTGAAGGGGAAAATAAGTTATTGAGTTTGTAAGAGTAAGTGGCTGGAGAAAGAGAGAGGAGAGAGAGAGAGAGAGAGAGAGAGAGAGAGAGAGAGGATGACTGCCTGACATGAACATTTTGTAAAAGTAAACAACCATGTGGTGCTACACAGGCATATATGATATTGACAAAAATTGTGAACATGATTATGAAATCTGGATGATTTTTAAGAGCAGAGCGCATATACAACTTTACGATGAAATTGATTGACTTTGACTTGAGGATCTCAGCTAGATTGGCTGGTAAAGATCTTGAATATTGAGGACAAGTAACTAATTTGAACTCCATTTTCACCACTTATCCTTTGCAAAAGAAATAAAGTTTGACTTGGATGCCCCAATCTATTCAAGTATCAGTTGCTTAATTAAGATATATCTTACTACAAAGAAAATGTTAAAACCTCAAACAATATGTTGTAGAGAAAACATTACTCACAAATGAGGAATATCACGCAATGAAACAAAGAATTCAAAATTTTGTAAGGGTTTATTTTCCATGTAGGCTTCTTGAAAATGCATATGCTTGTACTCCTCTCCTCTAAACTTCATATTTGCAATAATGCCCTCTAAAATAGTTTATAGCTGCATGAATGTCACTCCCCTTAACATTCTCATTTCCATGCATTAAAATTTTTACCATTACCTAGCAAAAGGATAGTTATAGCTTTGAACTTTTGCTTTAGTATTTATCAAAATTTTCTCTTTTATGCCAAACAAGGGGCAAATTGTAGTGCTTCAGCTTACATCAAATAAACTAGAGACTTAATCCAGGTTGGTCGAAGATCAACCATGAAAGTTTTATGGACAGACATATACAAATATGATATACTTTTAAGAGAATTGATCCAGATATTAACTCTAGAGGGCTGTGTATGCAAGAATAGGTATTTTTCAGGGAAGTGGGTACATAGGCAAAATCCTATTAATGAAACTAGGGAAACATAAGGTTGGCAGAGATTTTGGCAATTTTGGCTCATACAAAACATTAGCCACCATCAAAATCATATTTGTATGAGAAAGTATTGTCCAGAATTTTTTATATTGGCTTGAATCGAACATCAATCATGACAAATGTATAGAAAAAGAAGTCTGCATGTTTAAAGAGCTAGGTAATAACCCAAGTAGCAAAAAAGTTTAATTTGAATGTATCCTATTCGAAAGATCATCCAGGTAGATCTCAAAACTTTTCTAAAGAAATGTTTAAAGTCCTTAAGCAAATCAACAAGAATAGTAAAGAAAAAGATCAAAAAGGACTTTTTTAGCTTAAGACAAAGACAATTAGAAAAAATAAATTTCAGTCTTATGATGGATATATTACAGAGAGCAAGATTCTCAGGATTGGCAGTTGGATTGGCTTATGGGATTGGGCTAAACAAAAATTTAAAATCTCATAAAAATAGCAAAAATTCATAAAATTAAAAATATGTGTCAAAGATATTCTTTTTAAAAAAACTTGTGTAATTCAAAAGACTAAAATGTAATTATAAGTCTTGAGGGACCAAAATGTAAAATTTCAATTTTGACCCATGTCTCATGGGGAAACTAATGTATGTTTCAAACTTCCTCAACCAAATCGAATGACATATTTAAAATGCAAAACTACACTTTAAAATTTCTTTCAAGACCGTCTTGATTTCCCACTGCTTCATCACCCTCTATATAAAAACCAAACTACCCTTAATTAACAACACAAGTTAGAGAACAAAAGAACAGAAAAAGAAGAAAGGAAAAGTGAAGAAGGAAAGAATACGAGAGAGGGAAAGAATAACAGGAAATAAATAGATAGGATGATTCAACCTGTAAGGCCAGCCCAAGTGCCCATAGGTTTCCAAGTTTTGTTCACAAACATGGACCTGTAGACGAGCCTGAATTTGTGTCCACAAGCTCCATAGGTTTGCAGGTTCAGCCCAGTTAGTCAGACTCCCCAAAGGAAATTGTTCTAAGTCTACCTATCGAATGACAATCATGCAGGCACATGGCACATATCATTTATTACACCAATCCAAATACAGAAATTTATATAGTAATAAAAAACCATAAAATAAAGTTCATCAATTATTACTCAATGAAATTACTATCAATAAACAGATTAAAAATCAAGATAATCATAAAAGATCTGAATTAACAGTAATTATTAATGTATGATCAATATCATGTCATTTTTATATCTCCAATGAATGATATGTTTAATCATGAAAAGGAAAGTTGGCCATAACCTTTAGGTGTAGTTTTGGTTCAATCAATAGGTCTCGAGTTCATATCATAACAATGACTAATTTCATTTTAATTTTTTATATATATTATAAGTCTCATGAGTTTGGGCTGGTTGTTTAGCGCATGGGTTAGCCAGCGGATTGCCCCTGGGCTGTCCATGCTAACATGGTTCATGGACTAGCCTATGGGCTTATGTCTGTGGGTTGAACCTCCGAACCAAAGGAGCTTGCAGACACATTGACTTGAGCTGATCTACGGGCCCATGTATGTGAACAAAACTTAGAGACCTGTGAGGCCTACCACCCTTGGACCAAAAACACAATTTAGAAAACCTACCAATTTCCTCTTTTTCTTTCCTTCTCTCTTTCTTTTCTTTCCTTCTTCTCTTCCTCTCTCTTCTTCTCCTTTATTTTCGAACTCTTGTTGTTAATTGAGGGTAGTCGGGTCTTTATATAGAGGGTGATGATGTGGGTTTTAAAAGAAACTATTTTTTAAAGCATAATTTTACATTTTAATTCGTAAAAAATATTAATTACAAATAGGTCCTTCAATTTGATTAAGGAGCTGGGGCTGTAGAAATTTATATTAGTGTGCCTCCAAGGCAGGACAGGTGTAAAAATTGAACTTTTACATTTTGTTCCTCTAAGAATTATAATTACATATAAGTCCTTCAAGTTACAGGTCTTTAAAGAGACTAAGCTTCTCTCTCTTCCCCTTCTCCATAAAGAAACAATATGGATTAGGTGATTCATATGGAACTAACACATACAACGAATCATGGTGAAAAGGGACTTCAGCTTCCATAAGAAATAACAAAGACATTCCATTAATTTGGTGTAACTATAAAAGATGTTTGGAGATCCAGTTTGTAGGGAATAAGAACACCAAACATGAACTCTAGTTGATTCTAGTATGAAAACTTTGATTTCCCTCCATTTGTTTTCTTCTACATGACTCAAATATATGCTTCCAATTCTATCTAGAACTGGACTCAATTATGTGAGCTTATGATAATTAACCATGAAAAAATGTCATCATCCCCAAATAAGCTTCATTCTTAGACATGTAAAGGACAATACAACACATAAGACTCCTGCCAAGTAGGTTGTAGAGAGCAATCAATGTACTCAACCTTTCTCCTATAAGTATAGAGATTGTTTCAATAACTCAAATCCTGGTCACATTGGCCACAAAGGAGTGACCTCCCGCTGATCTCCTCTTAGGTACGTAGATTTACAATTTCATCTCCCACCAAACATTCATAATTCACCCATCTCCCCATTGTTCTCTTCGGAGCCTGGCTAACATCTCTCCCACCATCGCTCCTTCTGTCAAGATCCTAACTCATTAGATCTAAAGCCTTCTAAGTTCTGAGAAGGTACCCAAAACCCCATCAAAGTAATGGGAGTCCTCATCAAACATGAAATATGGTAATAACAAGATTTCAGGAGTAATGCAGGCTCTGTATCAAAGAAAGAGTCATAGTTGTTAACTGATTTGCATATTTGCCTTGTCAATAGAACTGTACGCTCATCAGACCACGAGAGATCAATGACTAGGGGTTCAAAAATTATTCAATGGCTCCATTACATTTGAAATCAGAGGTCTTCATCGGGCTTAGAAATTGGGCCAACCTAGCAAAGATGTATTTGAAATCGTCAGTTGTCTTGCTCGTATTCGCATTAGGGCTCAATTAAGGAGGCCGACAAAATAAAAAGAGAAATTTTGATCTTTTCACCAAAAATTTCCTCCCTTTAGCTCAGCATCTAATCAAATAGGTAAAACACTACCATCCAATTAAGCCATTATACCAAGGACCACAAAATAGGCAAAAGAAACAAGAGGAACTACTGCCGGTTACCTAGTGTGGGTGTCGACGAACTTGGCGTCCTTTCCGGCGATGAGAATGTCACAGGCGAGGGCGATCTCAAAACCCGCGGTCACAGCATAGCCATTGATCGCCCCGATTATGGGCTTTCGGCAGCGTTCCATCTGGACCACGGGGTCGGCGACCACGTCCTTGACGTCGCCCTTGAACACCTCCTCGGCGGCCGTGAGATCGACGCCGGAGCAAAATGCCCGCCCCCTCCCGGTGATCACCACCACGCCCACCGCCGGGTCGGCGTCTAGCCGCCGGATGGAGGCAGCGAGCGACACAATCATCGGGCGGGTGAGCGAGTTGAGCGACTTGGGGCGGTTGATAGTAACGACGGCGACGCCTGCTGGGTCGCGCTCGACGACGATGAGCTCCATAGGTGCCGCTGCCTTAATCGGAGCGACTGAGTTGAATTAAGATACAAGGATGCACCGAAAGCGCCCGCTTTTGTATATATATATAGGAGAGGTATAACTAGACCATCGAGGGTAAATGGGAAAAATCTACCTCTGCACAACACCGTTTCGTAATTGGCAGAAAGCTCGAAACCAATATAGGCCCCACTACATATGTGTGTAGAGAAGGTATAAGTAAAACATTGATAGGCGTGCCTTTAAGTTAATAAAGAAAACTCTCTAGGTTTACTTACCCATCGAACTATACCATCTCACGCACCTCTCAACAATTGGCGAAGAACACGGAGCCAAACTGGGCCCCATCGACCGCAAACACGTAACGAATGATCTTTTAATCCAGATTGGCCAGAAGAGCTGTATCCTCATGTGGATAAGAAGACCTTCCTTGCCAGTAAGATATTCTTATGGTGCAAGGCACCAGCAAACAAGCCTTGATCCTTCCCAGTCCTTCGGGTGTCGGGTCCGATAACCTAAGATCCGAACCAACCTTTCATGGATCCACACGGTTCTGGATCCAGAAAAGCTTTATCAAATTGGATGCGGATCATGGTTTCATAACCATAAGGTGCATATATAACACGATACTAAATCAGTAATCGAAAATTATCAGATCCGGATCCATATTGGATTATCATGTGGATTTTGTTCTTACATGAACCCGACCCGATAACATTCTCCGAGACGGTTCCAGGTCCGGACGCCACAAGTAGCTTCGTTTCATGTAGGATCAGTGCCTCGTGCATCAACCAGCTGCCGCACATTCATGGGAGAGATGTCATCCAAGCCGCCACCGAGCAATCGTTCTGCTATCACCACATTTGCAGCGTCAGAAGGGTGGTAGGGATCCCAAAACACGTACTTGGATCTGTCGGCGCAGACCGCCGACGAAGGGCCGCACGGTGTGAGGCCGCCGTACCGCCCGTTGACGAAGCAACACGCAGAATCTGCAACCTCAAAGCCATAGCTTCCATGATACCGAATGATCTCTGTTACCATGCGGTAGACGTCCGCGTACACCAGCACCGCTCCCTCCAGGTTGGTGTTCAGCTCCGCCACCAGATCTCTCAACCTCCCGTTGTAGTGTCGAGCTAACTGATTGGGGAAGTCGACGCAGTTGTCTCCTGTTGCCGATGGGTAGACTTCCCTCAAGTATGGAGTGCAGCCTATAGGACCAACGTTGACCACGATGAGCTTCCTGGCGTCCAGGTGATACAGCCTCTGCGAGATCAGAATACGAGATGTCAGGAAACTGTGCTGCTCTGTGTGAAAGAGATGAACTTTGAGGCTGGAGAAATACGGTAAGCTGATGTCTGTATCTGGCGATCATGGCCTCGACGAAGACATCGGGAGGGACTACTGCTCTTTCCGGCACCGACAGCAGCGGCGTGAGGTAATTGTTGATGAAGTCATTGGCGCCGATGGTGACGGAGAACAGAGCGCTTCGCAGCAGCGCGGAAGCAGCAGGTGATCCGAGGCGGGCGACGATGTCTTCCCTCGTGTTTGCGAAGTTGTCGATTTGTGCGTCCAAGTTGATGCGTCCGACCTACAAACATGGAGCGTTCCTGCTACCATTCACGGTGTGCTAATAGGAAACCAGATATCAACCGATAAGCTTTGCATGCTTACAAAGAGATACCCCGTCTTGTTGAGGATTCCTGCTCCTCCAGAGGCATAGTTCACGCCCTTGAGCACCACATCACCAGCGGTGCTTGGAGCAAGAAAAGGAGGAGTGAACTCCATGAGACCAAGAGCTTGACCTGAAAGCTTAAAGCAGGAATTGGTAAGTCCAGTACGCAAGACATTAATTGCAGGATAAGGAATCAGAGAACACAGTAGAAGTTGCCTAGAATGTCAACGATCGTTCGGCCATTGGTGTAGCGGCCGGAGGGTTCATGGCCTGGGAAGTCAATGCCATTGGGTACGTAATTGGCCTTGGAGAAGGTGGCGATGTAGTTATTGTTTCCAGCATCGACCAGTGAGTCCGCGAAGACGAAGTTGGCTGGTGGAACCCTCACAGAGCATGTCGTTGACAGGAAGCAGCACAGCATCACGAGAAGAAACCCAAGTTTGTCAGGGTGGTAAGCAAGAAAGGACATGGTAAGATTGGGTAAGCAACAAAGTAGATGGAACAGTTACGCAGACCACAGGATCAAATGTTTGAGCAGCGTAGAATCTAACAGAAGCTAAAGGCAACAACAACTTGAGATCCGAGGTAGAACTCAATGTTCAAAGAAGAAAGCACAAGAAGGAAAACAGAGGCGAGAGAATGGAACTATTGGAACAGGGGAATGGATACCTGCAAGCAGGCCTTCTTATAGTGGTGCGAAGAGGAGATTGGCATTGAATAGCCGCGGATTCATCACCTACCCGTGATTGCAGACAACACGAACCAGTGAGATGGAGTGAGCAGAGCACAGAGAGAGAGATGTTTGCTGTCGTCAAATGCTTGTACTGCTTGCTTTGAAACGTAATGGCTACGTAGCGTGACTCGTTATAGGAGGAAACAGTGCTGGCAGCAGAAACTTTTAATAAATATTAAAAAGACCGAAAATATCAGTTTTTTGACACGAAGAAATGTATTTACGTTAATCTGAAAATGTTTAATAAAACAGATGGAATTTTAAGAAATGTATGACTAAGTTACAATTGTGTTCTATTTGTTTGTTTCTCTCAATAACTTAAGACACATTTATTGGACACGAAGAAAAGATCATTAAATTGCTGGAGCCAAAAGGCGGAGTTCATTAAGCCTCAATAGCCAACGGCTACCGAACCCTGCAATGTGTCGTCTTAAATGCTGGGTAAAGTTGTACGACAAAAGAAGGGTGTAGGGAGTCGAGACTTCTCATCCTATGATATTAAATAATACACATGGTGTCATTAATGTGCTTCATCCAGGATTTTAATGTCCATGGTTTTATCAGATCCATGAATCCACCATGCACAAACATTGATGTCGTTGGTATTATATATATATATATACATATATATATATGTATATATATGTATACATATATATATATATATATATATATATATATATATATATATATATATATATGTGTGTGTGTGTATATATATTATAGAATAATGGATCATAGGAGTGAATGAGAAGGCATTTCTATTGAGGTATTAGTATTACTACAAAATTGATTCTACAAATGGACCTTGAAAATCATGAAGTTTGTGACGTTATTTTTAAGAAAATTTTATAATTTTATGTACCAATCAAGCTTCGATTGGTATCAATGTATCCAGGGCCAATACATCCATACATATTGATGCATAAAATAAATAAATAAATAATAAAAAACTAGTATATGACTTATACTAATGTTAGAGGTTACCTGAATGAGTTAGGATGATGATTCAGATTCTATCAAAGTTTATTTTAAGTTAGTCTCAGTCTAAGTCGAACTCGTTAAACTAGAAAGCTAATATTGAGAATGACATTATGTTAGAACATACATAAGGGATCCCCTTTATGGATGACTCTAGAGATAGTTATACCTAAGATAGTCAATGACAAAAAAGAGATATACAACGTTTCAAACGGAGATATGGTATGATGTCCGACACATCAGACGATCATGTTAAATGATTACATCAATCATGAGGTAACATATGTGATCAACGTTAGACGATTGATCTGTCAACCATGTGGTAATATCGTATCAGCCATGTCATTGTTTTATTTGTCTATCAACTAATATATTACATATTGCATGCTTAGTATGAGATAGTGTTGGCGTTATTTATCCACATGCTAATAAACTTTTCAATCGGTGGATATCATATGTATCGTACAGTATTAGAGACCTATGTACAACTTAAGAAGCATAATATTCTAAAATTATGCTAAAAATTAAAGCAAAATTCTTATAGTCAACCCAAAAAAAAGAGTCATTGGCAAAATATGGAACCAAAATAATCCAGTAGAAAAATGACATGAAATGAAAAGATAAAAATCCTCGTTGATTCCATAAGATCGAAGATAGAAGATAGCAGAGAAAAATATTTCCTAGTCATTCGTTTCCTCATTCTATATAGCACATCAGTGACGTCATTTGCTTATATGGCACATAAGCTTACATGGGTGATAATGTGAAAGTACAAAATAACTTCGATATACATGTTATCATCTAACTAAAGTCACCATCACAATAATAAATCCTCATGAATTCTTATAATGTATGCATAAATTCTAATTATATTTTATGTTAGTCATCCGTGACAAAACATATTTGTAGTTAAAAAATATTATAAAAACACATATTTTTTCTACAATGCACGGTGTCCGAATGAGTCTTGGAACCTTCAACCCTTGATAATAATTGTGGACCTTAAAATATTTACTTGCGTATCTGAAAAATGGAATGGTAATAATAAGGTACTTAATATATCCCAAACCAAATTGGACTAACTATTTATATATTAGAACCCAATTGTGATACATACTTATCAATTTGATCCTAAATCCAATTATAAAAATTTTAAATATATTGTTTTCAATATATATATATATATATATATATATATATATATATATATATATATATATATATATATATATATATATATATATATATATATATATATATATATATATATAATGATAGAGAATCTACTATGTACTTGAACGAAGATTCAAGGAAACAAAAGCTTTTTTTCTATTATAAGCTTCCTTTTTATCTTCTAAGATCACAAACTCTCATCTCATCCTCTAAACTATAAAACAACATATTAAACCTAATGTAAGGGATATTTTTTGAGCTACTTAAACTGAGATTTTAAATTACTAACATGAGTGTCGAAGAGATCGAATTAGGAAACTCTACTCAACCTTAACCTTTGTGAAGATGACACCTTGGGAACATTGTATTTTCACCTCGGGAGGGTGATATTTCTACCTTGGAGACATCTCAAACATTCTTGCATACATAGGTATGGACTATGTCAACCCGACCAAGATATCAATGATATTTTCTCATAATATTTTGATACTAGAAGGAGGACCCAATGTTATAGGAATGTTCGCCTACCAACTCTCTCAATAAATGCCTATGCGAGAAAGCCCTATCAACTCATAATACTTTCACTCAAAGGTGCAATAACTATCCTTTATGAATGTGGATGCATCTATCTTGACTAAACGTCAATACAATATGAGCATCTATTTAATGACCCAATCTTCTTGCCCTTAAAGGCAACCCCAAGCCATCTGCTCATCCCCACTAAGGTATTCTTGAATCTTACCCAGTAAATGTAGATTCTAATAAATATGATGCAAACTATTATTTCGCTCTTGCCCTAGTTAGTCCAACAGGAGACACCATCATCTTAACTATACTTAGTAGCTTAGCTGTCACAGGCATCGATAATCAATATGAAATCCCAACAAGATAAAAGGGGATAGCGAAGCGATACTATGCCCTGATTCATGGATTATATGCCCTTATTCAATTGGTGATTCTTCCCGATAATAGATATTGGGAAATCTAGGGTGACATCACATGAGCAGCAGAAGAACAAAAAATAAAATCCTAGAACTTTTTACAGAAAATAAGTTTTCATCGTCGTGAAAAGATTGGTACGTAAAAACTCGCACAACAGAAAAAGTACAAGTATAAGAGAGATTGTATTATCTAGGGAGATTGTATATCTCTAAGTTCTTGTAGATCCATGAGAGAGGATGAAGGAGGTCAACTATTGTACTCTCTAGCGGTGATCTATATGATAGGGGTTGTGATGACACTTCTCAAATCACTACACAGTCATCCTCGAATCGCTGCCCAAATCTCCATATGCCCTTGCTGGCTAAGGAGGTGAAGGAGAGAGGAGAATATGAGGTGGTAGCCAAAAAGGCCTAACCTATTGCCCTTTGGTTCATTTCTATTTATAGAGGTCCATTGTCAACTTAACCCTAATGGATCCTGCCCTATTATGTATTGTATCTCTATCTAATTATCTAAACATATTAGATTAGTGAAGCTCTATCCAATAATCTCTTATTGGCTTTTATTGGATCTCATTTATAAGATCCAATCAATCAAGGGCTCATTGGATAACCAATAAGATATAAGCTCCATCAAATATCTCATATCTGAATCTCTATTCGTCGCAATACTTACCATATGTGTGTGACCCTCTATGCCCAATATCGAGCTGGCTGTGAGTTATTATTTCAGAACTCATTTTAGCTTAGTAAATTATTATCTCCATAATAATTTATTCGACTCACGACTATAAATGTACTAGGCTACTACATCGTAATTCTCAAACAATATAGGAGAATTCAATCCTTTGGACATATCTATCCTCAATTATCGTATATCTATAGGTCCTTATCCATCTAATATCTTAGAGACTGTATAATAAGCATGGTACTGTTGGGCCCATACGATTTTTACTCAAGTCTTGTTCTAATCGGATTCTCCCAGAAAACTCTTTCTCTTTCAATTTAAATGACCATAGCCAAGGATTTGTCTAAGTAAGAACACATTAAATATTTCTCTCATGATATTGAAAGTGGATGATCCTCTATCAAACTCAATAGCTCTTATAAGGTTGGCTATCACTCCCGATAATCGGCTATACTATATTTGAAACTTTCAAACTTATAAGTGTGGTATCAAAGAATGAAATACTCATACAAGACATTTTTAGTATCTCAAATCTAAGGACTAGATACACCACTGGGATGACAGAATCACTGTATGATAATAAAACATCATTGACCATCTAGCATTCTGTAATCAAATCAATCAGTGAACTCATCTCTAATTAGCACCTACACTGTATCCCTAGTGTCTCCATATGAGCAGTTATGAGACCAACCGCCTCCATCATATGGACAGGTATACAGCATACCAGTCTATTCGATTATCTCGATGTCCCTCTTGAGTAACCTATGACTGAGATTTTTTAAGGTCTGTGTTTAGAGGTGAATCAGTCTCATTATCGTGATCTCCTCATGATCAGATTCCCATTGTACAGATCTATGGACATCACAATATATATATATGTAACAAATAATATAAAGTGAAAAATATTAAATAATATAATAAGCAAAAAGAGTATATATCATGTCACACATGCTATCACTCACGTGATTAGCTTGGAGGGCACCTATGACTAGTAGTAGAGGCCGAGGATAATAACTTGCTCGACCTCTACAACCCTCGAGCTAATGTCAGCCAAGACTCTGAAGGTGGTGACAATGGAAAGTCCATCACCCTCGACTACCTCTTCAAGCGTGTTGATGATGCTTATAGTAGTGATGTTGCTGAGAGTGATGACTATGCCTCCTTGGAGCACCACATCCTTGAGTTTGAGGGGTGGCCCTTGAGGTGATCTTCTCTTTACATTATGCAAGACAACCACTTATACACCATGCTCACCATAGAAGAGACATTGATGTTCTCTATGGAGTTTCAACTATAATAGTTGGGAGAACCCGACTTACATAAAGAGAAATCTATCATGACGAAAGGAGGATTCAAAAGCCACTATGACAAAGGGATGATTTAATGCTTGAAATGACGGGAGAACCCAAAATCCGTCACGATGGAGGGAAGACTTGATGCCCACAATGACACAAGGACTCGAAATTCATCATGGTGGGAGGACCTAAAATTTACAACGATAAAAAGAAGATTTAAAGCCCATCATGACAGGAAGACCTGAGATTCGCTATGTTGGAGAAGGGACATAAAATTTACTTTGGCAGAAAGAAGATTTGAAGTCTACAATGGTGGAAACTATTACTTATAGGTGCCCTACAAGTTAATCACATGAGTGATGATACTTGTGACACGTTACGACGATCTCTTTGCTTATTATTACTAACATTTTATCATATATTATCTAGATATATATTGTGATATCCTTAGATCTGTGCAATGGGAATCAGATCGTAATGAGATCCCGATAATGAGACAGATTCACCTTTAAACATAGACTCTAAATCATCTCGATCATAGGTTACTCGAGAAGGACATCAAGATAATCAAACAGACCAATGCACTGTATACTCATTCATATGATGGAGGTGACTAGTCTTATAGTCGCTCGTGTGGGGATACTAGAGGTACATTACAGATGCTCATTGGAGAATGAGTTCGCTGATTGATCTGCTTATAGAATGTTGGATGGTTACTAATACTTGACGTTAGACAGTAATTTTGTAATCTTAATTGTGTATCTGATTCTTAGACTTGAGACACTAAAGAGGTCTTGTATAAGTACTTCATTCTTTAATATTAGACTTACAGGTTTGAAAGTTCCAAACATTGTATAACCAGTTCTCGAGAATGATAGCTAATCTTACGAAGACAATTGAGTATCAATAGAGGATCATTTACTCTCGGTATTGTGAGAGAAATATTCTATGTATGCTTACAAGCAAAATCTCTGGTTAGGGTCGTTCAGATTGAAAGAGAAAAGTTCTCTAGGAGAATTCGATTAAAGCGAGACTCAGATATGATTCCGTATAGGCCTAATGTTACCATGCCTAATATTAGTCTCTAGGATATAATATGGATGAGAGTCTATAGACATATGGTAACTGAGAATAGACAGATCTGATAGATTAGATCTCCTGTACTATTTGAGGATTATGGCACAGTGGCATAGTACATCCATAGTCGATGAGTCGAGTGAATTATTATAGATATAATAATTTACTATATCAGAAGAAGTTCTGAGTTAGATTGAGTTCTGACAGGATCGACTCACATCCAGCTCGGTATTAGGCCTAGAGGGTCACATATATATGGTAGATGTTACGACGAGTAGAGGTGTGGATATGAGATATTTGCACAACCTCAATTTGAATCCTTTGGATAAGATCTAATTGAATAATTGGATAAGATTTAATTAGATAATTGGATAGAGATCCAATTGGATAATTGGATAGAGATCCAATGAGAATAGGATCCATTAAGGGTTAAGTTACTTGCACCTTTATAAATATGAGAAGCCTTATGGATCATAGGCTAGAACTGCTAGTAGTCACCCCTCCTTTTTCTCAGCCTCCTCTCCTCCTCGGCTCTGGTAGCCTTATGGTGTGTGTGGAAAGGGAGATTCTACAGCAATCTGAGGAGCGTCATCACTATATCTGCTATCTAGATCACTGTTAGAGAGGAGTATGCGAGTTCTCCTTCATCTACTACATCAGATTTAGAAAAAATTTCAGGGATATATGATCTCCCTAGGTAATACTTCTAACATGATACATACGTTTTTTTTAATTTTCTCGTGTACCAATCGTCGCATAACGGCCAAGTACTTGACTTTGGAAAATCTGATTTTGTTTTTATTTTCCACTGTGCAAGAGATGCGAACCTATGATTTTCCAGTAGGAACACCCAAGATCTATTTCAATAAAAAAAGAACATGAAATCTGTAATGGTGGAAAGAATATTTGAAGCTCACTATGGTGGAAAGACCAAAAATCCATTATGGTAGACAAGGGACAAGTAATTTACCACAGTAGAAAGAAGATTTAAAGCCCACCATGGTGGGAAGACTAAGATCCGCTATATAAGGGATATGAAATCCACTATGACGAAAAGAAGATTTATAGCCTGCTATAGCAGAAAGACCCGAGATCCACTATGGTGAAGAAGAGATATGAAATCTGCTATGCGAAAAAAAAGATTTAAAGCCTGTAATGGAGAGAAGATTCGAGATCCATTACGGTAAAGAAGAAAATGAAATTTACCATAGCAAAAATAAGATTTAAAGCCTGCTATAGCAGAAAGACCTAAGATCTGTTATGACAAAGAAGGGACATAAAACTCATCATGATGGAAAAAAGATTTGAAGCTCACTATGATGGGAAGACTCGGGATTCGCTACGATAGAGAAGGGACATGAAATATTCCATGATATAAAAAAGAATGGAAACTCACCATGGTAGGCATTTAAAATCCATTATAACAGAGAAGGGATTTGAAATCTACTATGGCAAAGGCACAAGACCAAATGCGCCCGAGATACATGAGTTAGGAATATCTGGCTCGTGTCAAGATAAATTCACTACGATGGAAGCATAAGGCCAAATATACCTAAGATACATAAATCAAGAAAACTCAACCTACGCCAAGATAAATTTGCTATGTCGGAGGTGCAAAGGCAAATATGCCTAAGATGCATAAGTCGGAAAACCCAACGCATGCCAAGATAAATTTGCTATGGCGGAGGTGTAAGCCAATTGCGCTCGAGACACGAAAGTTAGGAAAACTTGTCCTATGCCAAGATACATTCACTATGGTGGAGGCACAATACTAAATACACCCGAGATGCGTGAATTCAAAAAACCTAACCCACATGAAGAGAAATCTGTTATGATAGAGATGCAAAGCCAAATGTACTCGAGATAAATAAGTCGAAAAAACTTGACCCGCCCAAAGATAAATCTGCTATAGTAGTGGCACAATGGCCAAATGTACTCAAGATGTGTAAGGAAAATTTGACCCATGTTAAAATAAATCTACTATGATAGATGTGTAAGGCCAAATACACTTAAGATATGTAAGTAAAAAAAACTCAACCTATGTGAATAGAAATCCGTTACGATGGAGGTGTAAGGCTAAAGGTGCTCGAGATGCATGAGTTGGGAAAACTCAACCTATGCCAAGATAAATCTACTGCAGCAAAGGCATAAGGCCAAATATGCCCAAGACGTGTAAGTTGGAAAAACCTAACTCGTGCCAAGAAAAATCTCCAATGGTAAAGGTACAAAGCCAAATACACCTGAGATGCATGAGTCAAGAAAAACCAACCTGCACTAAAATAAATCCGCTATAGCGAAGGCATAATATCAAATATGTCTGAGATGTATAAGTTGGGAAAACATAACTAGTGCTAAAATAAATCCACTACATTAAAGGCATAAGACCAAATGCATCAAGTTGTGTGAGTCGGGAAACCTCGACTTGCATCAAGATAAATCGGTTATAACGGAGGTGCAATGTCAAATGTGTACAAGACATGTAAGTTGGGAAAACTCGACTCATGCCAAGGTAAATCTACTACGATGGGAGTATAAGGCCAAAAGCACATGAAATATATGAGTCGAAAAAACCTAACTTATATTAAGATAAATTCACTATGGCGAAGGTGTAAAGCCAAATGCGCCCGAGACATGTGAGTCAAGAAAACTTGACCCGTGCTAAGATAAATCAGTTATCATGAAGGTGCAAGGCCAGATGTACTTGAGATAGGTGAATCGGGAAACCCCAACTTATGCCAAGATAAATACACTATGGTAGAGGCACAAAGCCAAATGCACCAAAGATACATAAGTCGAGAAAATCTGACCTATGTGAAGAGAAATCTGCTATGACAGATGTGTAAGGCCAAATGCTCCTAAGGTGCGTAAATCGAGAAAACCGAACCCGCGTTAAGATAAATCCATCATGACATAGGCACAAGGCCATATACGTCCAAGACGCATGAGTCAAGAAAACCTAACCCATGTTAAGATAAATCTGTTATGGTGGGAGCGTATAACACTAAATGTGCTCGAAATTTGTGAGTCAGAAAAGCCTAACCCACACTAAGATAAATTCGCTATAGTGAAGGTGCAAAACCAAATATCATCGAGACATGTGAGTTAGAAAAACTTGACTCGCACCAAGATAAATTCACTACGATAGAGGTGCAGAACATAAGTCGGGAAAATCTGACCTACATCCCGCACTAAGATAAATTTGCTACAATGGAGGCACAAAGCCAAATGCACCCGAGATGTGAATCGAGAAATCTTGACCCATGCTAAGACAAATTCGCTATGGCGGAGACTTGTAAAGCCAAATGCACTCGAGACGTGTGAATCGAGTAAACTTAACTCGTGCTAAGATAAATCTGTTATGGTAGAGGCATAAAGCCAAATGTACTTGAGACACGTGAGTCCAGAAAACCTAACTCACACTAAGATAAATCCATTGCAGTGGAGGCTAAAAGGTAAATGCGCTCAAGATGAATATGCAATACTTGAATTGGGAAAACCCAACTTACAAGATGAGATCCAAACGGTCCCATGCCAGATGAACTAAATGACATGCGTTAGAGTTTGGTGGCTCCAAGTTCGACAACTCAAAGATTATTTTGAGCCGCTTTTTAGACCTCGATTTTTATAGATAAGAGAATATTATTGATGGTTAATTGATCTTATATTCCCTACAAATACTAATCTGAAAAGAAAAAGAATATTAACATAAATTTGACTTCTAATGTCATTGACAAATGTTAACTCTAATTTTATTATATATGCAATTTTTCTCCTAACATAAAGAATTGAAAATTCTTTTATCCTTACAAAAACCCACTTAGCTACATTTATGCAACAAATGCGCCAAATGGAATTCAAACTCACTTTCTTCTGTCAAGATAGAGTTCAGATTTTTAGTTGCAGCGAAAATGCCAAATCAGAAGAACAACAACAGAAAGATTTTTACAACCGTATCTCTCCCACTGTGTCATCTGTCTATATTTGTACCACACTAAGTAGTATTCCCTTCCGCTGCCGATCTATTTCTCGCAAGCCTTGTATATACGTGTTTCCAAATACTTCAAATGAGGTGGCTCGTCCTCTTCCTCTCCGTCTTCTCCTCCATATCACTACGTGCTCCTGTGGCCATTGCAGCTGCCTCCATCGCGAGAACCATCGTCGTCGACCTCAAGGGCGGTGGCGATTTCAAGAGCATTCAGCAGGCGATCGACTCCATCCCTGACAACATCAACAAGTGGACGAAGATTCACGTCGCTGCTGGCGTCTATAGGTAACTTCTCCTTCCTCTACTTTATAACTTGAAACTTGAAAGAGCTGGTCGTTCTTGCGGTTGTGTAAGCAGGGAGAAGGTGAACGTGAGGAGCACCAAGAGTTACATCGTACTGGAAGGAGATGGAGCTCAGACGACGTCCATCGAGTGGGGAGACTACGACGGCGACTCCAGTGGCCATAACACTGAAACCAGTGCAACCTTCACGTCATATGCCTCCAACTTTGTTGCCAAGAGGATAACCTTCAAGGTTTCACTGATCTATAGCTCACATTCGCTGGCCTGACTAGCTAAAATATACTGTTCATGGCCGTGATGCGATCTTATCATTCTACTGTAATAATCTTCAAAATAGGTTTATGTGCATGAATTAGGAGTTCAAACGAACGATTTGATGAGTCTACATTTGATGCAGAATACGTACAATGGATTCGCCAAACTGACCCCCGCGGTGGCCGCTTGGATTTTTGGAGACAAGTCTGCCTTCTACTATTGCAGCTTCACTGGGTTTCAAGACACTCTCGCTGATACGCTTGGAAGACACTACTTCAAGGGTTGCTACATCGAAGGTGTGACCGACTTCGTCTTCGGATATGGCCAATCTATTTATGAGGTATCATTTTGATATTTAGATCATGTCTAAGTTACATCGATCCGACTCGACATGCGAATATAAATAATGCATGCCCTAATGATACTATCTGTACATACTCTCATATATCTCATTTAATTATAATTGTTCATATAAGCCTCTTTTATCTTCAATTTATTCCTCCTATTGTGTACTATTCAGATTGAAATATGTTGGTATTATATCTATTAAATTTGGAAGTTTTGACCTACAAATTTCGAAAATAGCTCTTTAAATCGACCTACTAATCAAATAAAACATGCATGAAACATGATTTATAGTTTCATATGTTGTGTCTGATCAAATTGTTGTGGGTCACGCAGCGATGCAAGATATCAACAGTTAAAAGCCTTCAAAAGCCAGGTTTTGTGACAGCTCAAGGGCGAAACAATGCCACAATGCCAGGGACAATAGTGCTTCGTGTTCAAGTGGGTGCACCATCTCAGGGCCTCAAGCAACTTACTTGGGAGGGCATGGAAACACTACTCGAGGGTGATATTTTACCAGACCTTCATGTCAGGCATCAGTGTTCCAGCGGATGGTATATTTGGTTTTCTAAAGGTTACGAGTAAGTAAACGAATGGTATTTCTTTGTTTGATTTTTATTTATCGAAAAAAGATGATCTATTCTAATTATAATTTTTATATTTTTTATTTATCATAGAAAAAATGATCCGTGCATGAGATTTACGACATTATCTTCTCGTGTACTATATCTATATAATTATACATATTCAGATTGAAATATGTTGGTATTATATCTATTAAATTTGGAAGTTTTGACCTACAAATTTCGAAAATAGCTCTTTAAATCGACCTACTAATCAAATAAAACATGCATGAAACATGATTTATAGTTTCATATGTTGTGTCTGATCAAATTGTTGTGGGTCACGCAGCGATGCAAGATATCAACAGTTAAAAGCCTTCAAAAGCCAGGTTTTGTGACAGCTCAAGGGCGAAACAATGCCAGTGACAATAGTGGCTTCGTGTTCAAGTGGTGCACCATCTCAGGGCCTCAAGCAACTTACTTGGGGAGGGCATGGAAACACTACTCGAGGGTGATATTTTACCAGACCTTCATGTCAGGCATCATTGTTCCAGAAGGATGGTATTTATATACATATATATATATGTATATATATATATATATACATATATATATATATACATATATCTATATATCTATATATATATATATATCTGATTTTTCTAAGGTTTCTTAGCAAGTAATCAAGTGACATTTTTACGTTCGATTTTAGTTTATCACAAGAAAAAAAATTGATCTAGTGCACGAGACTTACGACATTATTTCTGTATGTTACTAATTGCAATTTTTTACTGTTAATCTGAATTTATCTTTTTTCAAAAAGAGGATGATCCATAGACTTACGACATGACCTTTTTCTTTTGTACATCAGAGGCGTTGTAACGTTTGCAGAATCGGGATGCACAGGACCAGGATCAGACCTCTCAGGTAGAGTGAAGTGGGAGAAGCAGCTGAGTGACGATGAGCTGAAGAAGTTCATTGATATTTCATATATTGATGGGGAAGGATGGCTCGAGGCACAGCCTCCACTTGATTAGGGTGCACACATCTCGTTGCCCCTTGTCACTAATTGCACCTTACGGTGGCTTCTATCCCATCCACTGTGTGGTTTGCCTTTGTTGTTCTTGGAAGCTGATAAATAAGAAAATTCCTGGCTTTCTTGATCTTTTTCTAGCCTGAGTTGATGATGTTTGCGATGGAGGAAGACATTTGCTAAGTTATGATTTAACAACACCAATAATAATAAAGCTGAAAAGTCTTAATTACTCGAAATACATAAACATTTTATCATCATCAAACTCTATAAAATTACATCATTTTAATATTTAAATCTTTATATATAGTTTCTAATAGTAAATACTCAGATTTATACAATATCAAACACTCAGATTTTGCCATCATCCAACATCACATACCATCTTAGATGATACGATTCCTCATTTTATCACTTACCAAAGCACAACACAACAATAAGCACTCTAATCTATTCTATAAAACATTACTGGTCTAACAATGGCAAATATAATTTCTAGTGTGAAAAAGAAGGCCACCAGCCATATATATCAACAATGTTTAATGACAGATTGACAGAACAAATCACTTCCAAGTGGCTAAAATCTTGAAACCCTAATAGCAAATATATTTTCTAGAATAAACATGGAGGAGGAATTCATGATCTGAATATAACTTATAATTAGTGAAGGAAAGAACAACATCAACAACAGAGGTTGACTGATTCCTACTCTATTGCTTTCAGTGTGTTATGCAGTTACAGATAAAGAGTATTCTGTTGCTTATCATTGTTGGTCAACAACAAGAGCATCAAGCATGTATAGAAACATAAGTGCCAGCTCCACAAATAGCATCATCATTGTTCACTGATATTAACTGCAATCTTATTATTTTTCATCCTGTTTAGGAACTAAGAGAAAGAACAATAATAGTTTAATTCAATCAAGCAGTGCATTTGCTCATGTCAGTATCAGTTAAAATTGAATCTAGATGTATATTCTGAAAACAAAAAAATTGCTCTTTCAGGTTATTGCCCTCAGACAACAGAAGCAACATAGCATTCAACTAGCTTCTCCGGATATGCTTAACCTATCCATCCATATATGGTTATGGCAGGAGACACCTGCACGCATGTCAGCTGAACCAATTAAAATATGAGCACTTTGATTCCTCGGTCGGTCCTCAATATTCAAAAAGAACTGCCCACACTAATAATGCTGCTTAAACAACACCTGTGTGAAGGCAACAGGAGGATGACAAGATCATGCAAGGAAAAATGCCAATACATTATCATGTCCAAAAGTGATCGTTTTGTGTATAAAACATCTTCCCATGGGTGACGGTAGAGTGGATGCTTAGGCCTCTTCTGATCGAAAGTATGCCTGCGGTCCAAAATTGAAGAGTTCAACACAAATAAGAAGCAAGCATTCTGTCTAAACTTGGTAAATAGAGAGGCAAAAGAACAACGCATAGTTCCTTAGAATAGGAAGCATCAGATATGAAAACATATATTATAAACAGCACACAAAATAGAATGTAATGGCTATGAAGAGTATAAAATGCTTTTGAGATCCTCAGGAATTTGAGGAGGTTTAACTTCAGATACAGGAGAAATCTTCCCTTCTTCAACCTATCCAATAAAATAGAATGCAATGGCTATGAAGAGTTGACTTTTAATGGTTCTTGCCAAAACAATCTAAACAGAATCAGACAATCTTCTCAAGTGCACAAAATGGCATCAATTAATATCACAAAAGGAGTTGCGCCAATGCAGCAAAATAAGATACCAGTTTCTCAAAAGTTTCTTTGATTGCAGTCTCAAATGCTTCATAAGAAGTGGGAACAACTGCTCCAGCTTCTTTTAGAGCCTGATATTTCGCTTGTGCTGATTCCAACTCACCACCACTTTTTGCATCCTAGTTTATTAAATGCAGCACATGAGAAGAGAAGGTATCATGACAATGATTTGGATCATGACACTAGAACTGGTTATACGCATAAAACAGAGATTGAAAAGATAAGCTATGGCTCAAACGATGACCAAATCGCACTTCTGATTTGAACAGGCGTGTACATGTTCTGCTAACCCAAGCAACAACTGGTTTATGAACTTTTCCTTTTTTTGGAGCATCAATTACGGGAAAAATTGCTCGATATGCAATCAACAGCTGATTCAACCGGTGTTGATGATTACTGTAAAATAAGCATTTTTTTTCTTTTCGAAGCTTCAAATTAGAGGAAAAATTGCTTATTGGAGAAGTGCATGGAGATCTTCAAAGTAGTGTTTGAAACGAAATTTTTTTCAATGAAATAAATAATTAAGAGAGTATAGAGACCTTAGAAAGTAGTGTTTGAGATTCTTTGAATATAATAAATAATCAAGAGTAGATCAAGATGTCATGGGTCATATCTAGCCACAGGGATTGGGTTGCATATGGCCACATGGGTTGGGTCGACACGATCTAGTAGGTCAACCTAACTCAAGTCAGACTCCAATTAGACTAATCTTATCAAATTAAATTTTAATAATTTAAATTATTAAAAAAATAATTCAAACATATAAATTAAATAATTTAAATACATGATCTTAAATTTAAAATTAATTAAATCATAAAAATTCATACATAATTCTTGCAACATAGATATATAAAATTAAATAAATTAAAACTATTATGTTTATTTAAAAATAAAATTTTAATAATTAAATCAATCATGATAT
>CM017195.1:7897098-8044598 GCA_004837865.1 Musa balbisiana | reverse complement strand
TTCTATCCCATCCATTATTGCAGTTGCAATTTCCACTGTGTTTGATTGAGGGTTTGCCTTTGTTCTTCTTCGAAGCTGATAACTAAGAAAATTTCTGGCTTTCTTGATTTTTTCCAACGTGAGTTCCTGCTGTTTGAGATGGAGTAAGACATTTGCGAGTTCTGATTTAACAACACCAATAATAATAAAGCTGAAAAGTCTTAATTACTCGAAATACATAAATAATTTATCATCATCAAACTCTGCAAAATTATATTATTTTATTTTGTAAATCTTTATCTGTAGTTTCTAATAATAAATACTCAGATTTATAAAATATCAAACACTCAGATTATGCCATCATCCAGCATCATATACCATCTTGGACATACCATTCCTCATTTGATCGCTTACCGAAGCTAACACAACATTAAACACTCAAATCTATTGTATAAAACATTGCTAGTAAGCACTTTACTGTGGTTGAAGGTAACATTACATCCTTTATTTAGCTTATGCTCTAACAAACTTTATTTATTGTAATCAGCTTCGGATCTTTTTCTTCTCTACTTTTAGACATGGCGGATAATACCTCTACAACTAGTCACTCATCTCACATCACCAATAACTCTTTTATTTTTGAAAATACTCTTGTCTCCGTTATCTCAAACTCACATCCACAAATTATACATCTTATTATACTTAATTTTATTTTTTTAATCGATTATAATCTTATGGATTATGTAGAAAGCATTGTCACTTGCTTTCTGCAAATGATTAAATAGAATAATCTTAAAATTATTAATCATAATCACCTCATGTAATTTGGAGAAACTCTTTTTAAACTTTGTAAAAGTAAAAAAATCTATTTCTGACTATATACAAGCTATTAAAACTCAAGCTAATGTACTTTGCTATGACTAATGCACATCTTGATGATAAAGAGATCATTTTTCATATCTTAAAAGGTCTTGGTTCAAACTATAATGAGATCTAGGCTGTGATTTATCCTTGTGATAGTCCTATATCTTTCAAAGAATTTCATGATAAGTTTTTTTTTACTATGAAGCTTATTTTAAGTGAGAGTCACTACCTTCTGATACTACTAATAAAATTAATTCTAGTAACAAAGACAAGATTCATAACTAGTAAGACAACCGTTCAAACAATTATTTTAGAGACAACATGCAACAACGTTACAACAAAAGTATTAACAAATCTGGTTAATAATTCAACAACAAAGTCACATGTCAAATATATAACTTGCAAAGCTATATTGCTAAGAAATGTCTTCACTTGTAAGTTGCTATTCTATAAATGTTTCAACCTTCGTACCCATCTTATTATATATATCTTGTTGCACCATTACTAAGTTTTCATTTCATTAAGTACATTTGGTTATTTCCTATGAAGTAAAAATATGAAGTATTCATTATTTTTTAAAAGTTTAAGCTCATTGTTGAAAAGTTCATTCAACTATTCATTATTTCATTTTACTCTGATAATAGTGGTGAATTTTAAAAACTTTGTAACTTTTTTGAAATCAATGGAATCTCTCATTTTCTCACCTCTCTACATACTCATAAATATAATGAGACAGCGGAACATCACCATCATCACATCGTTTAAACGGGTCTCATACTCTTTACTCAAGTTTCCTTACCTTTTCAATTTTGATCTCATTCATTTGCCATGTCAATTTAACTTATTAATGGCATGCCCACTTTAATTGTTTCACCATTTGAAAAATTATTTAGATCCACTTCTAATTATAGTAAATTACATATTTTTGTGTGTCTATATTATACCCATAACAAACTAGAAGTCCGATCAAAACCATATGCCTTTTTCTGAAAAGACTATCCTCTATCGCTTCATGCATTTTTGGATGCCGATTGAGTAGGTAATAAGGATGATAGGATATCTACTAGTGCTTATATCATATTTCTTAGTCATAATCCAATCTCTTAGAGTTTCAAGAAACAATGTTTCGTTGTAAAATCTTCTATGGAGATGAATATCAAGCGGTTGCTTCTATAATTGCTAAACTTCATTGGATTCCATCGTTGCTATATGAATTATTTGTCATAATCTTTGAAACTCCATCTATATATTATGATAATATCGGTACAATATATCTATATGTTAATTTTGTATTTCACTATCGAATGAATCACATAGCTATCGACTTTTATTTTGTTTGTGACAATGCTCAAAATGGTAAACTATGTGTCTCTCATGTCTCATCTTCTAATCAACTTATAGATACTCTTATGAAGCCTTTATCTTACCAATAATTTCTTCTACTTCAGTACAAGATCAATGTATCTAATGGGAGCATCATCTTATAGGGACATATTGAAAAATATATTATTTTAAAAAATAAATCGTGATAAGATTATCATGATCCTCTTAATATTTTGATACTATGTTATCATGATTCTAAATTATAAAATGTATGATAATATATTATTATGATTCTATCAATAATAAAGATCATGATTGAGATAATTCAATGAATATTTTATATTTATTAATAATTAAAAAGATATAATTATCATATTTTATGATGCATATAAATTTATATTCATTATTCAGCAAGTCATTATTTCTCATAGAGAACATCATATCTTTACTAAATACAGTGATTCTGTTTTCACATTAACATTGGGGAACACCATGTCTTTACTAAATACAGTGATTCTATTTTCACATTAACATAGAAGAACACCATATCTTTACTAAATACAGTGATTCTGTTTTCACATCCAATGTTCTATTCTCCAAAATAAAGAACTCATAGCAGCGTGTGTTTATCCGGAAGACTTACGGTAAAGAATTGCATGCAACAAATGGAGAGAGGCTTCACGATCATCGTACAAAACAATGATGCCATTTATAGAAATGCTAAGATTTATATTTCCTCATTCCTTATATCACAAACAAACAATAGGTCAAACATAATGTTGTTCCTTATCTTTTAATCAGTCTTATTAGTCCAGCCATAGTGGCTGGAATAATTTTTAGATTTATTCTATATTTGACAATGCACTGATCTGCTGCATTTACTTTATTCTTTTTGCAGGTTATTAATTTTTGTTATAAAGCAAGACTGCAGACGGAGTAGGACAAATGTACAGCCAAGTCCTGTCCTTATCTCAATTAGGAGCATCAAATTTCACCGAAAATATTACTCAAAGGGTTCAAATTGCCTTAAAAAAGGGGAGGCTCATATGATAGGATGGATAATGGGTAAATATGAGAGCTTTCATTAGTCTTTTAGAGACTAGAAATGTAAGTAGCAAATTTAAGGTGGCTGATTCATTTTATTAATTTAGTCACAACCCACCTCTAAGAAGCAACTTCTTAGGTTTTCCTTTCTTTTGGGGAATCATTTGGTTTTTGTGCATCGATCTCGTCGAGAACGGTGAGTTGTTATAGGACAGAATGGATGTTTACAGGGGGTGGAAAGAAACGTTAGGCTAAAATTTGGAGCGTAATTGAAGCCAAAATAAATAAATTAGAAAGCAATGTTAGGGTAATTGAACGTAATAAGAATCTAAAACCTTCTCCTTTAGCGGAAACGTCAAATCTAACGAGAGAATGAATAGGTAACAATTTGATGGAAATAAAACCCAACCAACAAGATAAAGATCCAGAATGCTCCTACGTCGAATGAACTAAATGATACGTTTCAAACCCTTATTGCAAAAACATCGAAGGATGTTTTTGGGAGGAACAAATGATAGAATTACAATCATTATGATGAGGAAAGCAATCACAAACTCCCTTCTTATTCTGTATGGTAAGATCTTAAACCCAACTAATGTAAGGGACTCCTTTTGAACTACTCAAATCAACGTTTGAGAATATCATATTATTAATTTAAGCGTCAGAGAAATCGAATGAAAAAATCTCTCCCAACCTCAATTTTCATATAGGTGACACATCGGAAACATGGTATTTCCAACATCTCAAACATTCCGACACATATAGGTGTTGATCATGTCAGACTAATCAAGATATTAATGATATTTTTTATTATATATATATCACATAAATATCCTTGTAATAATCTCATGCTACAAAATACTAATCATACTTACCACAGAAAAGAAAAAGAAAACAAATTTTCTCTATTACTTCCACGAATTATTTAAAGGCACTACTAACATCAATTTGACTTTCAATGTCGTCATCGACGGATATTAACTCTAATTTTATTATATATGCAGATTCTTCAGCTTTGCAACATGAAAATTTTCTCCTAACATAAAGAATTGAAAACTCTTTTATCCTTACAAAATCTCACTTGGCTACATTTATGCAACAAATGCGCCAAATGGAATCCAAACTCTCTTTCCTCTGTCAAGATAGAGTTCAGGTTTTTAGTTGCAGCGAAAATGCCAAATCGGAAGAAGAACATCAGAAAGTTTTGTGCAACCGTCTCACTCCCACTGTATAATCTCTCTCTCTCTCTCTCTCTCTCTCTCTCTCTCTATATATATATATATATATATATATATATATATATATATATATATATATATATATATATATATATATATATATATATACCTCACTAGGTAGTATTGCCTTTGACTGCCGATCCATTTCTCCCAAGCCTTGCATATACGTGTTTCCACATGCTCCAAATGAGGTGGCTCGTCCTCTTCCTCTCCGTCCTCTCCTCCATATCACTACGTGCTCCTGTGGCCATTGCAGCTGCCTCCATCGCGAGAACCATCGTCGTCGACCTCAAGGGCGGTGGCGATTTCAAGACCATTCAGCAGGCGATCGACTCCGTCCCTGACAACAACAACAACTGGACGAAGATTCACGTCGCTGCTGGCGTGTACAGGTAGGTTCTCCTTCCCCTACTATATACCTTGAAAGAGCTGGTCGTTCATGTGGTGGTGTAAGCAGGGAGAAGGTGAACGTGACGAGAACTAAGAGTTACATCGTACTGGAAGGAGATGGAGCTCAGACGACGTCCATCGAGTGGGGTAACTACAGCGACTCCAGTGGCCATACCACTGACACCAGTGCAACCTTCACGTCATATGCCTCCAACTTTGTTGCCAAGACGATAACCTTCAAGGTTTCACTGATCTGTAACTCTCAGTCTCTGGCCCGAGTAGCTAAAACAGCCATACAAATCTATCCATATACTGTTCATGGCCGTGATACGATCTTATCATTCTACTGTAATAATCTTCGAAATAAATTTATGTGCATGAATTAGGAGTTCAAACGACCGGTTTGATGAGTCGATTTTTGATGCAGAATACGCACAATGGATTCGCCAATCTGACCCCCGCGGTGGCCGCTTGGATTTTGGGAGACAAGTCTGCCTTCTACGACTGCAGCTTCATTGGGTTTCAAGACACTCTCGCTGATATGCTTGGAAGACACTACTTCAAGGGTTGCTACATCGAAGGTGTGGTCGACTTCATCTTCGGATATGGCCAATCTATTTATGAGGTATCATTTTGATCCAACACTAGTTCGTAGGGATGATAATTTTGGATCATGTCTACGTTACATTGATCCGACTCGACATGCAAATTCGAAAATAACTCCTTAAATCGACCTACTAATCAAATAAAACATGCATGAAACATGATTTATAGTTTCATATCCGGTGTCTGATCAAATTGCTGTGTGTCACGCAGCGATGCAATATATCAACAGTTCAAAGCCGTCAGAAGCCAGGATATGTGACAGCGCAAGGGCGAAACAGTACCAGTGACAATGGTGGCTTCGTGTTCAAGTGGTGCACCATCTCAGGGCCTCAAGCAACTTACTTGGGGAGGGCATGGAAACAGTACTCGAGGGTGATATTTTACCAGACCTGTATGTCAGACATCATTGTTCCAGAAGGATGGTATATTTGGAATGCTAAAGACGAGTAAGTAACGAATGGTATTTCTATGTTCGAATTTTATTTATCAAAAAAAGATGATATATTACTAATTATAATTTTTTAATATTTGTTATTAGTTTATCATTAAAAAAAAATGATCTGGTGCATTAGATTTTTACCACATTATCTTCCTGTGTTACTAAAACTATATATATATATATATATATATATATATATATATATATATATATATATATATATATATATATATATATATATATACATACATACATACACAGATATATACATATATATATATATATGATTTTTCTGAGGTTTATTAGTAATAATCAAATGACATTTTTACGTTTGATTTTAGTTTATCACAAGAAAAAAAATGATCTAGTGCACGAGACTTACGACATTATTTTCCTATGTTACTAGTTGCAATATTTTACTGTTGATCTGAATATATCTTTTTTCAAAAAAGAGGATGATCCAGAGACTTACGACATCATCTTTTTTGTTGTACAACAGAGGTCTTGTGACGTTTGCAGAATCGGGATGCACAGGACCAGGATCAGACCTCTCAGGTAGAGTGAAATGGGAGAAGCAGTTGAGTGATGATGAGCTGAAGAAGTTCATTGACATTTCATATATTGATGGGGAAGGATGGCTCGATGCACAGCCTCCAGTTGATTAGGGTTCCCACCTCTCGTTGCACCTTATCATTAAGTGCAACTGACGGTAGCTTCTATCCCATCCACTGTGTGGTTTATGTCCTTGGAAGCTGATAAATTTTCTGGCTTTCTTCATCTTTTTCCAGCGTGAGTTGATGATGTTTGAGATGAAGGAAGACATTTGCTGAGTTACGATTTAACAACACCAGTAATAATGAAGCTGAATAGTCTTAGTTACGCGAAATACATAAATATTTTATCATCATCAAACTCTGTAAAATTATATTATTTTATTTTGTAAATCTTTATCTGTAGTTTCTAATAATAATTACTCAGATTTATAAAATATCAAACACTCAGATTATGCCATCATCCAACATCATATATCATCTTAGACGATACGATTCCTCATTTTATTGCTTACCGAAGCTAACACGACATTAAACACTCGAATCTATTATATAAAACATTGCTGGTAAGCACTTTCTTTCCTAACATACCACTGAGAGAATGCCACCAGCCATATCAACAATGTTTAATGGCAGATTGACAGAACAAATCAGTTCAGGTGGCTAAAATCTTAAAACCCTAATAGCAAATATTTTTTCTAGAATAAACATGGAGGAGGAATTCATGATCTGAATGTAACTTATAGTTAGTTAAGTAAAGAACAACAGAGGTTGACTGATTCCTACTCTGTTGCTTTCAGTGTGTTATGCAGTTACAGATAAAGAGTATTGTGTTGCTTATCATTGTTAGTCAACAACAATACAACAAGAGCATCAAGCATGTATAGAAACACAAGTGTCAGCTCCACAAATAGCATCATCGTTGCTTACTAATATTAACTGCAATCTTATTATTCTTGGTGCTGTCTAGGAACTGACTTCTGCAGTTTATAATCTTACATTCTATTATTCAAAAATTTATAAAACACAAGACTAACTCAAGAAACGTTAATCATCACTTATAAATCTACAAGTACAAGAATTTAGACAATCACAAAATTAATTATTTATCATAAGTTCACATCATCATAAAACTATAATTTCACATTCTAAAATTTCAAAAAAGAAAGAAAGATCTTTTAAACTTTTACAAGATACATCAATTCAGATTTATTGATATCATTTTATTACAAGCAAAATGTACTTATACAACATCATGTCAATCATTAAAGACTTGCCCAAAAACCTTTTAACTTTTCTACTACCTTAGCCCTGTCATAGCATTTCAGTGAGTAACAAGTTAATCAGAAATATTTATATAGTAACAAGGTAAGCTATAAAGTTGTCGTAGCATTTCAGTGAGTAACAAGTTAATCAGAAATATTTATATAGTAACAAGGTAAGCTATAAAGTTCAGTAGGTGATTAATATATCAATGACGAGAGGTAGTAGCTCATATGGCCTTAATGTCAAGGTGTAAGATAGTAGCACAAGAATTCATAAATATTATTTCATTAGATAGAATAATCATAAATGTTATTTAGTTAGAAACATACTTTGCTCTTAACAATAGAATAAAGAGTATTTATAAGCATATCAATGGTGTAAAAATATTTATGAGCATATCAAGAAAATAACTAAGGAACATAAGGTGAAGTGTCATATTTGACATTATATTCATTTCATTTATATCCAAAATACATAAACAATACTTTGGATAGCAAATCAAAAAGCACAAAACATAAAGTGAGATCATAACATAATATGGTCCATTTATTTTTATATAACCATTAACATAAGTCTCTCATATCTAGAAGCTCCATCCACTCATGCCTTATAAATAATTAATAAATAAGGAATATTATACTTTCACCCTCTTAAAAGAAAAGTTTAGTCTTCTAATATGTCATACTTTAATCGATAAAAAGATAAGATAAATTTTTTTCATTTCCTCCTATAGCTCCAATACATAAACAATACTTTGGATAGCAAATCAAAAAGCACAAAACATAAAGTGAGATCATAACATAATATGGTCCATTTATTTTTATATAACCATTAACATAAGTCTCTCATATCTAGAAGCTCCATCCACTCATGCCTTATAAATAATTAATAAATAAGGAATATTATACTTTCACCCTCTTAAAAGAAAAGTTTAGTCTTCTAATATGTCATACTTTAATCGATAAAAAGATAAAGATAAATTTTTTTCATTTCCTCCTATAGCTCCAAAGTGGTTTCATTAATAGAATGATGTTTCCAAATCATTTTAACTAGAAAAATGATCCTATTACTTAGTGATAGGGATAATCCCAAACACTGCCAGCTTCCCCCCATCACGTGGGCTAAAAGACAACATCTAAAACAAAGGCATGGGAACCCGGGGTTTTATCATCTACCCTGGATTCTGGAAATGGGCCCACATGATCCACTCCTGACTGATACATCAACATAAGCCATACCTCTACACTAATAACAGATGGCATGGTCCACCTTCACCTACCTTCCTTCTAGATGAACAACAAGGGGACCATGCCCTACCTAACCCAAAGAAGCAAGGAAGCTTGATCGGAGGCGTCATCCTGACAGTTCGCAGACATTGCCCTTGGGAGCACATGTTGACAAGCTGCCTGCATTAAGTGTTTTCACCACTTTAGGTAAGGGGAGCCTTGATGGAGGCCCGTTCGCTCCACCCAGTGCCCAAGTATAAAATTCATGCCCTAGGCCAAGCTGGGGCAGACAGGCAAAATAGACTCTTTACTCTCTTAATTCACTGTTGATATTATTATCTTCCTCTCCCTCTGCTTTCCTAACTTAAGCATCGAAGGGGTCAAACTAGGACACCCCTAGTATAGGCATGTTGTACAGGGTCATCGATGTAGCCTGGAGGCACAGCTAAAAGGCTTCCTAGTAGAGGAGATAGCCTAGCTTTCAAACCAAACTTCACCGCTCGAAGACTGAGCCGCACCTAGCATGCTACCTCTTCTTATAGCTTCTTTCATCCTGCCTGTAATACCTACTCTCCATGTCAACCAGGAGGAGTCACCAGAAGGGACTTGTACTTGACTTACTAGTTGATAGTCTCCATGTGTTAACTTTTTGATGTTAGAAAGAGGGCTGAATGTCATAGAAATATTCTTCCGTGACTCCTCATGATAAGTGCTCCCCAGGAAGGGTCCCTCCCCTTTAGGAGGTCGATGCGTCGAAGAGGCAAATCGATGTCATCCTTAAGGAACCCACCATAGAAGAGGAAGGCACCTCGACGTGTACTGTGTCCAAAGAAAAATGCACGAGGATGGAAGGGAAACCCTTGATCTCTTTCAGGGGTGAAGAAGCCAATGACAACACCTAGGACAATCCACTATCTATTTTGATACGAATATCAATTGCTCAGGTGAAGAGGGTCATGGTCGACATTGGGAGTATTGTCGATGTGCTATTCGTCGATGCCTTCCAAAAGCTAGGATTGACTTGGAGTGACATATGCCCAATGACGATCTCGCTTACAGAGTTTATGGGAAACTCAGTTCTCTCTCTTAGGATGATAACTCTTCATGCTACCTTCGGGGAGGAGCCGTAGGACAAGACCTTGCCAATCAAGTTCATCATGATTGGTACTTCTTGACCTATAACACAATAATTAGTTAGCCCACCCTCAACCAACTGAGAGTAGTAGTGTCGACGTACCACTCAATGATGAAGTTCCCCACTCAAGGGAGAATCAGAGAAGTAAGAGGGGATCCTTAAGGATCAAGACAGTGCTACCTCGTCACCACACCTCAAGGCATGAAATTCGAGGAGTTGCCAATGGATCCAAGGGACTTCAACAAATTCACCCCCTACCACGAGCCCGCTAAATAGTTGATCAAGATCCCCCTTAATGGTGCATGTCTAAACTAGATCATCCAGATTAGGACAGACCTCTTCGCAAAACTTCCCCTCAAATTAATGGATATCCTTTAAAGGAATGCCAACATCTGCACTTGGTTGCTAAGTGATATGCCTACCCTAGGGTTGTGCAGCACTACTTGAACATCCTCCTGAGGGCACAACCAATAAAGCAAAGGCCTTGAAGGTTTACTCCTGAACAACAAAGGGTGATCTAGGATGAAGTGGGAAAGCTATTGGAGGTGAGTTTTATTTCTGAAGTACAGTACCCCCAATGGCTCTCCAACATTGTCCTCGTTAAGAAGGCTAGTGGGAAATGGAGGATGTGTGTCAATTAACTGACCTCAATCTGGCATACCCAAAAGATAGCTACCTCTTGCCTCAGATTGACTAGCTGGTGGGTGCCACCTCGAGCCACGAGCTCCTCACCTTTATGGATGCATTCTTCGACTACAATCGAATAAAGATAGCCTCCCAATATAGAGAACACACCTCCTTTATCACCAACAATGAGATGGAATACAAGGCCCTCCTCTTCAGGTTGTGGCTTATGCTAGAGCTCTATGTGCCAAAACCTGACACATTTAGCGACTTGCAACTAGTGGTGAGTCAGATCAATGGGGAGTATGAGGCCTAGGATGGGACCATAACCAAAAACTTAGTAGAAGTGCACCGACTCACCACCCGCTTCCATCGGTTCATCATACAAATAGTTCCCTAGACCAACAACACACAAGCGGATGCTCTAGCCAAGTTAGTCTCCACTCGGCCCGACACAAGAAATTGCTTAATGGTGGAGACCCTAACAATTAGAACCATCGAAAAGAATAACATAAGCAACTGGGAGACAGAAAACAACTAGATAGATGAAATCCTGTGTTACCAATAGGATGAGACACTACCCGATGACCCTACCATAGTGTGAAGACTAAGGCACATCCAGGCTTGATATTGCATCCTGAGCAGGCAATTATACCGATGGGTATATAGCTAGCCCCTCCTGTGATGCCTATCTCTGCAAGAGTCTAATAGGGTCTTGGTTGAGGTGCACAAAGGGATATGCGGAGAACATATAGGGGGACATACCCTAGCCTTCAAAGTACTTCGACTAGGATACTACTGGCTCACCATGTAAAAAGATACTACGATTCACATGCAAAGGTGCTTAGGATGCGAAAAGCACTCATGGATCCAACACCAACCCCCGGTCCCACTAAGCCTCATCGACATAGCCTAGTCGTTCGCGTAATGGGGAATGGACCTCCTGGGCCCCTTTCCCCTTATATCTGGCCAACGTCGATTTCTTATCGTTAGAGTTGACTACTTCACCAAGTGGGTTGAAGTCGAGGCCCTTACCTTAATTTTTGAAAAATAGGTGGAAGGATTCATGTGGAGGAATACTATCACTTAGTATAGGATCCCAAAATCCCTCATCATGGATAATGGGATAGTTTAATAATTTAAAGTTCAAAGAATTCTGCTAGTCCTAGGGGATCTAGCTAATTTCCGCTTAGTGACATACCCCACAACCAACGGGCTAGTCTAGGTAACCAACAAATCCATCCTTGAAGGATTGAAGAGATAGATTACTAGTGCTAAAGGTGTTGGGAAACCTGGAGCAACATCACATGCCCAACGAAAAAATAAAAAATAAAAATATTATAATTTCCTACAAAAAAAGTTTCTCATCGTCATGTGAAGATTGATGTGTAAAAACTTACAAAATTGAAAACAATACATATGTAGAAGATATGTTACCTAAGGAGATCGTATATCCTTGAAAACCTACAGATTTGTGGAAGATGATAAAGGATGTCAATTATCATCCTCTCTAGCGGTGATCCACATGACAGATTCTATGAAGATGCTCCTCAAATCACTGCACGATCCTCCTCTCCACACGCATCACGTGATTAAGAAGGGGTCGGTCTTTCTTACTGTCCACATGCCTCAAACTAGGACTGTCAGCTAATAAGGAAAGGGAGAGAAGAGAATAGGAGGTGGTTTCCAAAAAGGGTCTAGCCTATGCCCCTTTGGTTCTCTCCTATTTATAGATGTTATTTTCAACTTAACCCTAATGAATCCTTTCCTATTGGGTATTGGATCTTCATCCAACTATCCAATCCTCTTGAATCAGTGGATCTCTATGCAATAATCTCTTATTGACTCTTATTAGATCTTATCCACAAGATTTAATAATTTGGGGCTTATTGGATATCTAATAAGATAGAGGCTCCAGCGAATATCTCATATACGAACCTCTACTTATCGTAACACCTACCATATGTGTATGGTCCTCTAAGCCTAATATCGAGCTAGCCATAAGTTATACTTATTAGAACTCATTCTAACTTAGTGAATTATCATCTCTATAATAATTCACTCAACTCATCGATTACAGATGTACTAGACCACTACACCATATTCCCCAAACGATACACGGAGATTCAATCTATTGAACCTCTCTATCCTCAGTTACCATATATCTATAGTTCTTTATCCATCTAATATCCTAAAGACTATATACCAAGTATAATGCTATCAAGCCTATATAAAATCTACTTGAGTCTCACTCGAATCGGATTCTCTTGGAGAACTCTTCTCTCTAAATCTGAATGACTAGAGCTAGAGATTTACTTGAGTAAGAATAAGTAAGATATTTTTATCAGAACACCAAGATCGGATGATCCTCTATTGACACTTAATTACCCTTGTAAAGTTGGCTGCCACTCCCAATGACCGACTGTGCTAAATCTGGAACTTCCTGACATATAAGTCCGATATCAAAGAATGGAGTACTCATACATGTTATCCTTGGTATCTCAAGTCTAAGAATCATATACACAACTAGGACGATAGAATTACTATTTAACAATGAGGTATTATCAATCATCTAGTATTTCGTAAGCGGATTAATTAATGAACTCATTCTCTGCAACATGCAATATAAAATAAGAAAATACCAATAATAATAATAAGCAAAAAGACTACGTAGTGTGTCACACATGCCATCACTCATGTGATTGGCTTGTAGGGCACCTATGACTAGTAATCTTTTACTTGATCTATAGCCAATCACCTATGTGTCTGATCCCCATCAGACCCCTGTGATACTCAAAGACAATATGAGACAACGACTTCGTTAGTGGATCTACAATGTTATCTTCTGATAGAACTCTTTCTATGGCTACATCTCCATGGGCCATGATCTCTCTGATCAAGTGGAACCTCTTTAGAATGTGCTTTGACTTCTAATGAGAGCTAGGTTCTTTTACTTAAGCAATCATCATATTGTTGTCACAATATAAGAGAATCGACTTCTTGCTGCCTAGCATAACTCTTAGCTCTATGTTGAACTTCTTCATCTAAACTTATTTTTTGTTGCTTTTACCGCAATAATATACTATGCCTCTTAAATTGAGTCAGTAGTAGTATCTTGCTTGCAACTCTTGTAACATACTGCTCCTCCGTTCAGGGTAAACACATATCCTAAGTTAGACTTGTTATCATCGATATCGAACTGGAAACTTAAATTCATGTAACCCTCAACCCTAAGGCTACTTCCTCTATATACTAGTCAAAGATCCTTAGTCATTCTTAAGTACTTAAAGATATACTTTACTACCTTCCAATGTTCCAAACTTGGATCCACTTGATATTTAATTATAACACTTAGAGCATGCACTATATCAAGCCTAGTACATAACATAACATACATGATAGATCATATTGTTGAGGTATAGTATATCCTATCCATGTTTGTCCTTTCTTTAGGAGTCTTTGGGAATATAGTCTTAGAAAGTGATATCTTATATCTCATCGGTATGAGACATCTCTTGAAATTTTTCATGTCAAATCTTTTGACAATGATGTCTATGTACCTAGATTGGGACAATCTAAGCATCCTCTTGGATTCATTTTTATAGATATGAATCCCCAATATATATGATGTTTTCCCTAAGTCCTTTATAGAGAAATATATAAACAGCCAAGCCTTTACTATAGAGAGCATTTTTATATCATTCTAAATAATTATGATGTCATCCACATATAGTACAAAAAAGGTAGCTCTTTCACTTATTTTCATGTATACACAAGGCTCATATTTGTTCTTAACGAAGTCATAAGATCTGATCGCCTCATCAAATCTTATCTTTCAACTTCGGGAAGCTTGTTTTATTCCATAGATGGACTTAAGCAACCTACACATTTTATTTGGATTTTCTTTAGACACGAATCCCTTAGTTGTATCATACACATCTCCTCCTTAAGGTTGCCATTGAGGAAAGTAATTTTCATAATCATAGTATGCTGCAATAGCCAGTAGAATTCATATAGATTTTAGCATAGCTATGGGTAAGAAAGTTTCATCATAGTCAATACCTTATCTTTGATTATTATCCTTAGCCATTGGTCTTGCTTTATACGTCTCCATATTTTCATCTACTCTGATCTTATTCTTGAAGATCCACTTGTAACTAATGGGTACGATACCCTCAGGTGCATGAACTAGATTCTAAACCTTGTTGGAGTATATAGAATCAATTATAGAATTCATGGCTTCTTGCTACTTCTCAGAGTCTATACTCGAAATTACCTCCTTATAGGTCTAAGGATCAATATCCTCAACATCATTTCTTTTGATATGTCCCACATATCTTTCAGTAGGATGTGGTACTCTGCCAGACCTACATAAAGTTAGAACTTGTGTGCTAGGTATTTGAATAGACTCAAGCCATGAAATAGCTTGGGTTAGGTTCATCAACCTCGCTCAACTCTATCACGCTCCCACTATCTCCACCAAGAATGTGTTTCTTCTCGAGAAACACTGCTCTCTTGACTACAAAGATATTTTAGTCCTCGAGGTGATAAAAATAATACCCCACAAGTTTCCTTAGGGTATCCGACGAACTTGCATTATTCTATCTTAGATTTCAACTTATCAGGGTTACGTCTTCTAATATGGGCAGAGCAACCCCAAATTTTAACAACCTTAAGATCGAACTTCTTCCCTTTTCATATCTTATATGTTATAGACACTACCGATTTAGTCAGAACTTTGTTTAAAAGGTAAGCTGTAGACTCTAAAGCGTATCCCTAGAATGAAATGGATAAATCAATGAAACTCATCATAGACCGCACCATATCTAACAGTATGTGATTCTTCCTTTCCAATACACCATTGAGCTGAGGTATATACAGATGTATCCATTGAGATAGAATCCCATGGTCTTTGAGGAATCAGGTGAAGTTTGTACTCAAGTACTCACTTTTTCAATCTGATCGAAGAGTCTTGATATTCTTTCTAGTTTAGTTTTCTACCTCATTCTTATATTCTCTAAATTTCTCGAAGGCCTCGGACACATGTCCATACCTAGAAAAATCATCAATGAAAGTAATGAAGTAAGAATGACCTCTTATAGCCTAAGTCGATATAGAACCACACACATCACTATATATCAGATTCAGCAACTCAATGGCTCTCTCTCTAGTTTCACTAAATGGAGAGTTGGTCAATTTTCCAAGAAGGCAAAACTTATAAGTTAAGGGTCATTCGGATTAAAAGAGAAATAGTTCTCCGGAAGAATCTAATCAGAGTCAAACTCATGTAGAAACTATACAGGCCTAACAACACCATGTCAGGTATACAGTCTCTGAGATATTAAATGGATAAGGTAATATAGGTACATGATAATTAAGGATACATAGGTCCAAAGGATTGAATTCCCTTGTATCGTTTGAGGACTACGGTGTAGTGGCCTCGTACGTCCGTAGTCGATGAGTCGAGTGAATTATTATAGAGAGTTTTGACAGGTATGACTTACAGCAAGCTCGATATTGGGCTTAGAGGGTTACACACACATGGTAGGTGTTGCGATGATTAGAGGTTCAGATATGAGATATCCGTTGGAGTCCCTATCATATTGAATATCCAATAAGCCCTTGAATTATTGGATCCTATAGATAAGATCCAATAAGAGATTATTGGGTAGAGACCTACTAAACTAAGAGGCTTGGGTAGTTGGATGAAGATTCAGTACCCAATATGGTAGGATCCATTATGGTTAAGTTGACAAGGGGCTTCTATAAATAGGAGGGAAGCAAAGACCCATAGGCTAGTGGTTCTTTTTAGCTACCTCCTCCTATTCTCCTCTCTCTCTCCTCCTTATACTATAGCCCCTGGGGCGTGTGAACAACAAGAAGGGGCAGCCTCTTCTTGATTGTGTGGTGCCCGCAAGAAAGAGTTTTGAACAATGATTTAAGGAGCATTTTCGTAGCCCTTACTATGTGGATCACCGCTAGAGAGGGGGATAATTGACCTTCTTCATCCTCTCCCATAGATATATAGGTTTTCAAGGATATACGATCTCCCTAGGTAATTCTCTTACTCGTAGTTTTTCAGTTTCGTGGGTTTTTGCACATCAACTTTTACACGATGATAAAACCTTCTTTTCTATGGAAATTCTGGGATTTTATTTTTCTATTCTTCTATTGTGCATGTGATGTCACCCCAGATTTCCCAACACATATAATACTAAGCGAGAGTAGAGTCATCTATGTACTTCATGTAGCAAGCGATATCATCCTCACTCGCCTCTTCCTTAGGCATGGGTATCATTGTGTCAAGGACATATGTAATTTTCTCTATCATGAGAATGATTCTCAGGTTGCAAAGCTAATCCATGTAGTAGTTTGGACCAGTGAGATGATTAATATCAAGTATGCCATGTAAGGGATTTGAAAATGATATTTTTTGAATATAAAGTTGCAACAAAATAAATAACATGTAGATTTTGCATAAAAGTAAACAATCAAGATAAGGACTTCTATCTTAATCTACTCTCACTATTTTCTTACGAAACATGTAACTTCCTTCGACATATGAATTGGAGACCTCCGACGGATCTCTAGTGGAGATCGGGATTCAATCAGCATCTTAGTATAACCTCAAGGGACTCAATTAATCACATTAAGCCCAAAAAGGTAGACAACTGTTGTCGATCACAAATTCTTGTGATTCTCGTCCTGTTCGACCTTCGATACATCATGGTCTCGAGGGACTAACTATGATGTTTAGTTAACTCATCACCATCGTTACTATATGAGTCTAATTCGATGATATGCCTTTGAGAGACTTGATCGTATATCCTCAGGTCATTGGTGATATCTTTATGTCGTAGACAAGATCTCGAATCGCAATATAAGTGAGTCTTGAAGGACTCGACCAACTCAACCTATGTCGGGAATCAAGTTCTCCCTATAACGATGGAAGGTCACGTGAGTCAATCTAATGGATTATATCCTATTGCCAACCCTAATGGATCCTGCCCTATTGGGTATTATATCTTTATTTAATTATCCTAGTATATTGGATACTAGATCTCCATCCAATTATCTCTAGCTTAATGAAAATTGGATCTTTATCCAATTATACACTCTAATCTCTTATTGGGTCTCACCCAACAGATTTAATAAAATAAGGGCTTATTAGATATCATATATTCAATCCTCTATTCGTCGCATCATCCACTATATATGTAAGACCCTCTAGGCTCAATACCAAGCTGGCCATGAGTTGCACCTATCAAAACTCCTTATGACTTAGAACTCCTTCAGATTCAGTAAATTATTATTTCATAATAATTCACTCAACTCATCAACTATAGACATACTAGGCTACTATGCCATAGTCCCCAAATAGTACAAAGAGATCTAATCCATTTGACTTATCTACTCTCAATTACCGTATATCTATAGTCTCTCATCCTTCTGATATCCCAAAGACCGTATATCGGGCATGGTGGTGTCAGACCTATACGAAATCTACTCGAGCCTCACTATAACCAGATTCTCTCAAAGAATTTCTCTCTAAATATGAATGACCTTAGCCAGAGATTTGCTTGAGTGAGAATACATGAGACATTCCTCTTATAACACCAAGAGTGGATGATTCTCTATCAACACTCAATTATCCTTGTAAGGTTGACTATCATTTCCGATGACTGATTATGCTAGATTTGAAAATTTCAGACCTACAAGTCTAATATCAAAGAGTTGAGTACTCATACAAGGCATCCTTGGTGTCTCAAGTTTAAGAACTAGAAACACAATTAGGACTACAAAACCACTATCTAACGATGAGGTATCATTAACCATCTAGCATTCCGTGAGCGGATCATTGAGTGAACTCATTCTCAAATAAGAACCTGCACTATATCCCTAGTATCCCCACACAAGCAACTATGAGACTAGCTACCTCTATCATATGAACAGGTATATAGTATACTTGTTTGTCCAATTATCTCGATGTCCCTCTCGAGTAACTATAATAAAAAATATTTAGAGTTTATGTTTATAAACGAATTAGTCTTATTATCATGATCTAATTATACAGATTCAATGACATTATAATATATTTATCATCCAATATAAAGTGAAAAAAATACCATAATAATAATAATAACTAAAAAAAGTGTGGAGCGTGTCATATATGCCATCACTTATGTGATTGGTTTGCAGGGCACCTGTAACTAGTAGTAGGAATATAGTTGGCATAGGGGACTAGGTCTCAATTGCCGTGATAGGCTAAGATACGTCAATAGTTTTAGGCTTGCCTCTGCTAAGAGGGAGCAGCTCTCTACACCCTCCTCTAATAGAGAGGGGCCCCCTAAAGGCTCCTCGTAGCATGCTCAAGCCTTCAACAAAACCACGATGGGATATCCCCACCCGCAAAAGGAGCTGACCCTTATGGCGAGATCGGTCTAGCAGAAGATGTTAGGACCGTTTCAGCACTAAAGGGGAGGTAAATTAATGCTTTTGTAAAATCACATAGATTTGAAAACTTCGTTCGATGAAATCGTATCGGAAAGATATTTAACTTAAAAATATACGAAAGCGTAGGGAGATAAGAAATCAGTTTTTAATATAAATGAAAAGCATAAAGTAAATACAAACTAGATTTATAGTAGTTCGGTCGTCGTGACCTATGTCCACTCTCAATTCCCCTTAACTCGAGGCCATTGACTTCCACTATTGATCTGGGCGAAGATCAACTACCCTTACAACTCTTTCTCTTTTTCACAAGTTCAGGAGAGAACATTTACACCTCTATTTTAGACCTCACTCATTCCTTAGAAAACTTTTAACTCTACTAGGAAGAGACTCTAAATCCTAGGAGAGTTTTCATTTTTTTCTCAAGTATTCTTTCCCCTTTTTTAACTTAAATTCGTGCTACTTCAGGAATAGCTGAGGTGTTTATAGACCCCAAATAGCTTAAAAAATGAAGCCAAAAAAAGGTCTCATCTCGAGTTTCTCAGGTCCTGACAGTACCACCGCTTACAGCATTGCCACTGGGCGATACCACTACCTAACACAAATTGGGAGATTGTGTCTGGGTGGTACCATAGCCTAGTTTAGCGGTACCACCGCTTGATAGCCTGAAAAAGTGTGCTCTTGACATTTCTAGCTCATAGGTGGTTCTACCTAATCTTAAGTCATTGAATGAGCCTTTCACTTAGCCCAAAACAATCCAAACTCATGCCCAATGGGTCCTTAATTGAGTTGGTATGGTTACACCCGAAACTAACTTAATACGACCTAACTACAACCAATTAAGACAACCAATTACAAAACTAAAATTTTATGTTATCCGACATGTCATTGGTTCATCCGGCACTTCGTCCGATCCTTCAGCACATCGTCCTCTCCTTCAACGTATTGCCCAATCGGCATGTTGACCTTCCGTAACTTCTGATCTATTTGATACAATGTCTAATCCTTTGGCTCAATGCTCGAACTCATGGCACGAAGTTCTTCTGTAGTCACGTCGATCGATTCTCTAATCGATATCAAATCTTCTGACATATTCACTCCAGCCCAATGTCCGATTCTCTTGCTTTAATCAATTTGTCTTTCCATGATCGAAGATAGTCTTATGTCACTCAAACGTAGATTAGATCATAACTTCATCAATTGATTTTATCATAAAAAATAAGATTCAATAATCTCTCCCTTTTTTATGATGACAACCAATTAATGATGGAGTTTAAACTAAACTCTCCCTATCAATATGCCATATTGAAATAATGTGTCATGTCAGAAAATGATAATTGTTAACTTGCATATCATTGCATGCATTATAAAATCATGAGTATCGCATCATCATTTCAAGCCATAAATATTTCAAATCATCATGGTATCAAAATATCAAAGTACATTACATCCTACCATGCATGATCATAACTTCACATTATATGCATTATCATAATATCATGAGTATTTCATGTATAATTTTATATCATTATCATAACTTCTCTCCTTTTGTCATCAACAAAAATGAGAAAAGTGCAACTATCAAGTTTTTTGAAACATGCAAGTTTTACATCACTTTAGAACATGCATGCTAGCAAGTTTTAGAAATGGCAAGTTTAGCAATATTTGCTTTTCTTGATATGTGCAAGCTAGCAAGTTTTTCTCATTGAAATGTGCAAGCTAGCAAGTTTTGATATGTGCAAGTTAGCAATTTTGCTTCTTTTGAGATGTGCGAGCTAGCAATCTTTGTTTCTCTTTTGAGATGCATAAGCTTAGCAATTCTTTACTTCTCTTGAGATGCACAAGTTTAGCAATTTTGCTTTTCTTTACGATGTTCAAGATAACAAGACTTTCTCCCCCTTTGTCATTATCAAAAAGAAGGGAAGAATACAATGTTGTAATTCTTTTCTCTTTACATTAAATTTTAAATCATGATAAATATTAATAACAAGATAAATTTACATCAATAGTTTAATCATAAAAAACGAAAGATCAAGTCATGAATATCAAAAGACCATCTATCATTTTTGACAAATCTCTTCTTTTGTAAATAGAAAGAATGATAGGAAACGATCTTAATAAAGATCGAGAAATCAAGATCATGATCCGAAAAATGTATAAGAAGGGTTTATGCATTTGGGAGATTTAACAATTTACCTAAATTTAACATTCAAGCTAGTACTTTTGATTCTTTGAGATGTTAGTAATTTTCTTTCTCCCCTTTGTCATTATAAGAAAGAAGAATAGGGGAATAATATACTGGTGCAATTCATCTCCCTCTTAAATCAATGCTCTAAGCATCATATAAGGTATATAATCATAAATATAAAGGAATTATACATAATGAAATTATGTCAAGAAAGATATAATATCAAAGATCATGTGAATATCAAAAGACATAATTCATTTTGATCTCCTTTAAAGAAAAGATGAAAGGAAATCTTGGGAGATCGAATAGTAAAGGAAATCTTAAGTTATGAATTCCGAAAAAAATATTCTATTTAGTAAATAGTAAAAACAAACATAAGAGAATAAAATATCTTGATTCATGTATAAGAAATCTCAAGTTGTCAAGATCATAATTCATATATTAAAAAATTTTCAAGTTATAATTCCTAGAATTCACAAGAAAAATCATGATTAAAAAAAATCCTCTTAAATAATAAGAAGGAATGATATGAGAGCATATAATAAGAGATCTTGATTCATAAAAGATTTCAAGTTATAATTCTGAGAAATAAAAAGAAAAATCATCATTCATTTAGATAATACTCCTCTTTAGTAAATAACAAAAAAAATCTTGGGAGATCAAAGATCTTGATTCAAAAAATCTCAAGTATCAAGTTCATGATTCGAATAAAACTCATTCAAATTTAATTTATCAAATCATCAAAATCACTTTCTTAAGAGGTTCAGAAAAATAACATAAATAGATTCATTAATCTCTTTTTTGAAAGATTCAATAAGCTTTTAGGGATCGAGACATATTTAAGAATAATGTATTTTCTTTTTTATTTCAATTTAAGCGATTGATTTCATACAAGCATGCTCAATTTTCTTTTATGCCAAATTCATGTATCATCGTTTAAAATCAAAAAACAAAAAATCATTATATTAAGCAATGAAGTATCTTCGATCAAAGTATTTATTATCAATAATTCTAATTCTAATGCTTTTTCCTTTATTCTTTCTAGTGAGCTTTATAAAGTATTTTGGATCTACAGTCATGAGTATTCACAATCAAAATTTTATTTTTGCTCCTAGCTTTTAATTGTAGAAATGTCTACAAAAAGGGTGGGTTTGCTCTAGGTATCCATTTTGCTTTGTGTCTCTCGGATCCACCTATTTTAATTTTTGGCATTAAGACATTCATGGTTCCTTTTGGAACCTAAACCAATTTATATGAGTCATACTTTTTAAATAAATATTTAAAAGTAAAATGACCACATCTATCATAAAAATTACACTTAACCTTAGGGGTAACATGTAATGTTAATCCTTTAATAAAAGTAGCTGGCTTTTGTTAAGTGTAATTACTCACAAAGTCGATTCATTCCTTTCTACGAATATGACACTTATTAGCAAGAATCATATTTAATGATTTGCTACCAATTTTAAAATTTTCTAACGTTTATTTTAGTGATATATTTTTATTTTTAACTAAGAGAGAGAGAGAGAGAGAGATAGAGAGAGAGAGAGAGAGAAGACACACACACACATACACAGATATATATACATACATATACATATATATATATATATAATCTTTAATGTTATAAAGTTTAAAATTATTTCATGTATTTGAAAAGAAGCTGTTGTAGAAAATTAAATTTCAATATATATGAGGCCAAGTAATATGATGCAAATTTCTGACAATCCTCTTCCTCAACCTCAGCACCCATAAAAAAAGCCAAAAGACTCAACTCTAGTCCTATTCAGGTTGGTTGAAGCCTTATCATGACAAGCCAAGGGTCAAAGCAACTCTTCACAATGGGGACCCTATAGTCATGAACAAACCTACCACAAGAGCAGAATAAACAGGGCACCCAAGTATCATGTCAGCAGCCCAAGATCACTTGAAAGCTTACAACAAATGATCAATAGATTGGATTAAGATCATAACATACTTACAATCTAACATCAAACAGATTTATGGAAAAGGAACAACTGTACTACAACATAAAGAGGGAAAGAAGTCACATATAACCTAATCAAAAGGATCCACAACCTAATTAACCATACATAAATAAAAAATTACATTATATTTCTGGTACCCAGAGTCACCCAGTCCAAAAACTGCATAGTGAAGTCCTTCCAACCACTGATTGCTAAGGTTCCTCTGCAAAAGAAACCTCCAAAACACCTACAAAAACACAACATCGTATCTAACCATTGCAACAGATCACTTCAAAGTTCAGACTACCATTGTGAAAGAAGTCCAACCTTCATTGAGTCTGGTATATCCCCCTGTCCTGTGGTAGAAACCACGAAAATTACAATTTCTTCATCTGGTAAACAACTCTGCATACAATAAACAAATAAAAATTGGTCGGAACACCACCAAGAATAACAAGGTGAAAGAAAATTGTGGTCTTTTTATGTTAAATCAGATCAAGACATGAGATGGCCTTATAATGGGTTTACTGACCACATCAAAGTGGTCAATGGGGAGGACTTGGACAGAAGGGCAGCCACCGCGTTCTGCCTCCCTACCGACGCGCTCGGCAGCATCCATAGCATTCCCAGTCTGCGAAGCATAGAGAACTAGCAGATGGCTCGACTTCTCCTCCTCTTTTTGCTAGTGATTGATGTTCCGACAAATGACTGTGCTATGCAGGAAGGCCATGCACCACATAGCATATATGCAGTTTACATTTTTTCGTTAGTTAGAGGTGCATATAGTTAAGGAAAAAGCAAAACAAGTAGAAAACACATATTTAACTTAAAAACATACAAAAGTGTAGGGAGAGTAAGAAATCAGTTTGCAATGTAAATGAAAAGTATAAAGTAAATGCAAACAAGATTTATAGTAGTTTGATCATCGTAACCTTGTCCACTCTCGATTCCCTTCCACTCGAGGCCACTGACTTTCACTATCGATCTTCTTTCAACAAGTGAAGATTAACTAATCTTACAACTCTTTCTCCTTTTTACAGGCTCAGGAGAGAACTTTTACAACCTCTCTTTTAGACCTCACTCCTCCCTTAAAAAACTTCTAACTTTAGGAGGAAGAGACTCCAAATCCTGAGAGAGTTTCTATTTTGTTCTCTCAAATATTATTTCCCCCTTTTTTACTCAAATTTGTGCTACTTCAAGCAAGAATAATTGGGGTATTTATAGACAATAAATATCTTTAAAAATGGAGTAAAAAAAATCTCATCCTAGGTTTCTTAAGTCTTGGCGATACCACCACCTATGCTAGGCGGTACCACCATCTAGTCTAACGGTACCATCGCTAGATATCCTGGAAAAGTGTACTCTTGACTTTTTTAGCTCATAGGTGTTTCTACCTAACCTTAGGTCACTAAATGAGCTTTCCACTTAGCCCAAAAAAGTCCCAACTCAGGCCCAATGGATTCCTAATTGAGTTTGCATGGTTTCACTCGAAATTAACTCAATTATGACCTAACTACGACTAATTAAGACAATTGATTATAAGACTAGAATTCTATATTGTCCGATATACCATTGGTTCATCCAATGCTTCATTCGATCCTTCAACACATCGTTCTCTCCTTCAACATATTGCTCAATCGGCATGTTGACTTTTCGCAACGTCTGATCTCTTTGGCGCAATGTCTGATCCTTCGGCTCGATGCTTGAACTCATGGCACGAAGTCCTTCTGTTGTTACATCGATTGATCCTTCAACTGACATCTAATCTTCTAATATGTTCACTCCGGCCCAATGTCTGATTCTCTTGCTTTAATTAATTTATCTTTCCATGATCGAAGATAGTCCTGCATCACTCAAACACATATTAGATTATAACTTCATCAATTGATTTTATCATCAAAATCCAAGATTCAACAAAAGATTCCATAGACAGATCCAAATTGACCCTCACTAGGGTTCCCTGAGCCATCTCTCATGAGCTCAATAGCTCTATGAACGGAGAGACACCCTCCCACGGATTATGTTTGCAAAAGAGAATAAATTATATTTATAGATAAGAAATGTATCTATGTAATTATCGATGACCCAAATAGTATCCTGCTTTCTAGATGTCCTTGGTAAACATAAAATAAAGTCCATGATAACGCATTACAATTTCCATTCAGGAACATTTAAAGATTGCAACAAATCTCCAAATCTTTGATGTTCCGCTTTGGTTTGCTGATAAGTCAAACACTTTGAAACATATACTATAATTTTTTTTATGTCAATGATTTTTGACCCTGTAATTTTTATAAATCTAATAAATAAGATATTTTAACTATTTTAAATAATTTTATAATTATATTCATCGATGATATATTAGTATACTCACGAACTAAGTAAGAGAATAAAAAACACTTCCAGAAATATATTATCAATACTTTAAAAAAAAGTTATATACAAAGTTTAATAAATGTAAATTTAATTTAATAAAATTACCTTCTTAAGCCATATGATTTTAAGAAAAAATATCTCTATTGACCTAAAGAAAATAAAAACCAATAATTAAATGAAAAATACAAATGAAAATTCTCTCAAATTGTTAATCCTCTTAACAAATTAACCTAGAAAAATATGAACTTTAAATGAGGTAAAAATTACGAGTAAAGTTTTTAAAAATTAAAAAAATGATTAATGCCCCTATTTTAACTATTCCACGTGGTAAGAAAAAGAACATTAATTGTTTCATTCAGTCAAGCAGTGCATTTGCTCATGTCAGTATCTGTTAAAATTGAATCCATGTATATTCTGAAAAAAAAATTTGCTCCTTCAGGTTTTTGCCGTCGAACAACAGAAGCAACATAGCATTCAACTAGCTTCTCCGGATATGCTAAACCTATCCATCCATATATGGTTATGGTAGGATACACCTGCACGCATGTCAGCTGAATCAATTAAATGATAAAATATGAGCACTTTGATTCCCCGGTCCTCAATATTCAAAAAGAACTGCCCACACTAATAATGCTGCTTAAACAACACCTGTGTGAAGGCAACAGGAGGATGACAAGATCATGCAAGGAAAAAAGAAAGGGAGCAGCGAAAAATGCCAATACATTATCATGTCCAAAAGTGATCATTTTGTGTATAAAACATCTTCCCATGGGTGACGGTAGAGTGGCTGCTTCAGCCTCTTCTGATCGAAAGTATGCCTGCGGTCCAAAATTGAAGAGTTCAACACAAATAAGAAGCAAGCATTCTGTCTAAACTTGGTAAATAGAGAGGCAAAACAAAAGAACAATGCATAGTTCCTTAGAATAAGAAGCATCAGATATGAAAACATATATTATAAACAGCACACAAAATGAAGCCTCCAATTTGAGCACATTGATTAGGAGATAGATTTTCGTACTTTAGCTAAAATTTCAATGAGATAGATTCATCTATTGTCTAACATCTATATGGTATCGATTCACTGCAACGATTAAAGATGGATTATTGATCAAGCAGCTGGCTTCAATATAAAGGAATTTGTAAAATCTGTTTTCATTGCTTACTTGTTCCAGCTTTAGTTTCATCTTATTCACAAAGAATGCATCTAAACTTAACTTAGCCAAAGTTGATGGAACAGCAGGAATGAAGAATGACAAATAAAAGTAACTTGACCAATGATACCAACTCACCCGATCAAACCAATTGAGCGTGCCAACACAAAGAGACCATTTAGATATCCGATCTCAACAATCTCATCAATTTCTTGTTTGCTAAACATTCCACTGCCAGCTAAAAGATCCAAAAAGAGTGATCCAATAGCACCATCAACATTCAGAACCAAGTTGTTTGCCTTTGAGAGGGTGTAAGTCTCAACTTGAACAGCATATTCCATGTACTTTACAGATGGGAAATGAGTGTGTGCATACTGTTGCAGAAGCTGAACTCTCTTGTCCCTGTTGTCTCTACTCTTGATCCTATTAGCAAAAAGAAAGATTTGAGACTTGTGGCATGCGTACACAAAGTATCAGTTGGCTTAAAAAGAACAAAATATTCTTATAGTGGAATCCGAAAAAAAAAAATCCTAAGATCTAAACTTCTGATAAGCATATTTGCCAAAGCATTCCCAATAGAATAGTAGTATATCAGAATATGCATCTGACAGTGGCATGAGAACATAGGAAGAAAGTTAAACAATACATGAATGAATTAACATCGTGAATCCCTGTTGACAAAATGGTAGGCAAATAATTAGAAGCCCAGATGTCAATTGTTCTCTAACAGATACCTGTGCCCTATTCCTGGTACACGAATTCCCTTCTTTTTCATACCTTCAACAAACTCATATGGAGTGAGGCCCTGGGAACATACAAGTTGTAGATATTCTTCAGTTCTATCATAGCTGAAATAAAGCATCAAGTTGTAATTGGCAAGTCCAGATGCTAACTATATACACTCACTTTGTCACATGCATCTTTAAAGTATCGAGCAGCATCGTCAATTGCACCACCAAATCGAGGACCAATTGTGAGCAACCCTATATTCGAAAAGTGACTTTCAAATCCTATGACTATAATCAAAGCTCTTTGTATTGCAATATGCACAATTAACCGACAAACTCACCTGAGACCAAACTTGAAACTAAATCCTTTCCAGCTCTTGCCGTAACAATAGTGTTATGAGCACCAGAAACACAAGGACCATGATCAGCACATAACATGATGCAGATCTGACAATTGCAGAAAGCCATCATGAGTGAGATCAAAGGGCGATAGATAACGAAATTGGAAATTGTGTGTCTTCAGTCCAATGGATGTCTCATACTGGACAAAATGGCTAAAAAATATGATATGCATTTAGTTAGCACGACTAGGGGAAATTTTGTTTAAACAAACCTCAATGAATTGTGTGCAATAACGTGGAAGACTACGCTTGAACCATAAAAGAGAAATTACATCACCCACACCATAACCATGCTGGATAATGGTAGACATAGGTACACCAGCATAACATGGTTCTTCACCTGTTGGACATGAGTCTCAGAAACAGAAAATTCATTTTGCATGAAAAATCATAAATCATTAATCAAACCTCTATCATCTGAAATAGTGGAGATAATATGAGTAGGAGCCCGGACTTTCCCACTTTTGATTGCAGATTTCAGATCCTCAGGAATTTGAGGAGGTTTAACTTCAGATACAGGAGCAATCTTTCCTTCTTCAACCTATCCAATAAAGTAGAATGCAATGGTTATGAAGAGTTGATTTTTTATGGTTCTTGCCAAAACAACCTAAACAGAATCAGACAATCTTCTCAAGTGCACAAAATGGCATCAATTAATATCACAAAAGGAATTGCCGCAATGCAGCAAAATAAGATACCAGTTTCTCAAAAGTTTCTTTGATTGCAGTCTCAAATGCTTCATACGAAGTGGGAACAACTGCTCCAGCTTCTTTTAGAGCCTGATTTTTCGCTTGTGCTGATTCCAACTCACCACCACTTTTTGCACCCTAGTTTAGTAAACTCAGCACATGATAAGAGAAGATATTATGACAATGATTTGGATCATGACACTAGATCTGGTTATAAGCATATAACAGAGATTGAAAAGATAAGTTATGACTCACAGCATGACCAAATTGCACTTCTGATTTGAATAGGCGTGCACAGGTTCCGCTAACCCAAGCAACAACTGGTTTATGAACTTTTCCTTCTTTTAGAGCCTCAACTAGCGAGTACTCATCTCTCCCCATAACTAATTAGATCCACAGTAATATTGAAGAAAAATAAATATCAAAGGAAACATGCACAAGTTTCTATCGAGATACGTGTTTTAACCATTATATATAGTATAATATATATATATATATATATATATATATATATATATATATATATATATAATAGATATTATTATTATATATATATATATTATATATATATATATTATAGATAATATATCATATATACTATACATATACATATATACATAGATCATATATACATATATACATATACATATACATATATACATATACTATATATATACATATATTATCATATACATATATATATACATATACAATATATATATACATATACATTATATATATACATATATATATATACATATATATATATTATATGTAATTATTTCTAAAACAACAATACATGAGAATGTGATCTAGAGGTCATGCTAATGATCTAGTGTACTGAAGAGGAGGTGGTCTATGGTATATGAGGAAACTAAATTCAAAATGAATCACCTGAGGGATGTTGTTAAACCGCAGGACATGATCAGAAAGAGTTGAGCCAGGGAAAACATCTCCTCCAATTGCAATGCCTGAATATCTCATTGAACACCCAGAACTCAGACTATGACTGCAGAAAACAGACTATATCAAACTTGGAATAAACAGAAAAGAGCACCTTCATAAATTCCATCTGTGACACGAGCAATGGTGTTGTAAAGCTCATTTGACATGCCACCCTGTGAACGCAGAGTAGAGTTAATAGAGTTAATATGCCTCCACAGTGTGCAGATAAAATAAAAAACAAAATTCATGTTTATCTTTTAATAAATTCTTGTTGCAGCATAACCATCAAAAAGGGAACCAAAGTTGACATTGTCAACTAATACGGAGATTGATGTACCATATTTAACCAGAATGTGGACATTCTGGATGCCTGTACATGCACGAGTTTTAAATTTGCCAACTAGCTTGGTTTGTGTTACACGGGATAGGATTACTTGGTCTTGGTATGTTAGTGCAGTATTACTTGGGACATTGAACATTTTGGGGGCAGAATTAATTGGTTGATGTTGGGAGGAAAATATATTATTCATTATTTTGGGTAATTTTGGTAACTACAGTATGTAAGAAACTATGGTCATACTAAATGATAACTAATAATAGATAAAATCCTGAAAGTTTTATAATAATTGGTTCTTTTATATACTGATTAGTGCTTCACTTGTTTAAAATTTTTAAAAAGGATTCTGAAATGGTTTCCTTTGTATTTTTTTGTCCTTAATTGGTTCACATGTATTATACTGAATGACTAATGATGTAGGTCCCTCAAGTTTGACATTTTGAATTATGTACCATACTAATCCAAATGAAGTCTTTTGAATGGGACAAGAATCCCAGATTAAATTTCCAAGAGGGTAGGGGGATCCTGAACTATAGAATAAACAATTTATAGCACTACAATAGCATCTAGAAGTTTTATTCTGCATTAAGTTTCTAAATTGATCATTCAGATTATCAAATGGAAACACTTTGATATGATTGTTTATAGCAACAGAGAAGCATCTTAACGCTTCTTGTACCCTGTGATGTGATTGTTCAGGAGTTCTAATTTTTTCCATTTGTTTATGACTAGAAGGCTGAGCATTTTTGCCACTTCTTCTATTTCGTTTATAATTCTTAAGAGGACCAAACGGAGGAGAGACACCAGCAGGGGGAGACAATGATGATGTATCATGGAGGAAGAGGCGCCGTGGGGGAAGAGTGGTGAGCAAAAGATAGAGAAAGAGAGCACATCAGAAATAAAGAGAGAAAGAAAAAAAGAAGAAGAACCATCACAAATAAAAGAAATGGTACCAATATCAGGAGGTTGGTTTACTGATCGATACAATTTGGTATCAGTTTTCTTACTATTAGTAAGCCTGGTAGAGTGAGTTTACTAGGAGATTGAATACCGAGCGGTATGAACCATGTCTCAAACCAGGGAAATGGCTAAATTTGGTCAATTGGGCAAATGGAGATATTAGTATCTTTTCAGAAAGTTGTATTCATTAAAGCAATCCTACTTATAAAGAAAACTACCAGAAAAATATTAATTGACATGAAAGAAGGGCCGAAACAACCAAATTTCAGCTTAGTTAATCACACATTTCTGATTAAGTAGACATTAAATTAATTCATGAGTCAAAAGATACTTTTTTGTATGGAGCATTTGTCAGATAGGCACCAAGATTGACAGATAAATTCAAAGCAGTGTAGGCTTGAAAAAAATGGAAAAGATAATCCTGGAAAAAGGGTCCAAATTCAGCCTTTTTGTACTTGGAGAACTCAAGGGAGCCATCCAAATACCAGTGATGAGGAATATTGTTCTATCATCATTAGGATGTGTCAACTTCCACAACAATTAACACAATGGATCCAAGCAAGGAAAAAAAATAAGGAAAAATAGATAGGGAAAATGACAGCATTTTCATCAGAGAGAACGTACCGATTTAGACACAAACCCAACAGATCCAGGCCTGTAAAGCCTGCATTGGATTATATTGTCAATTGTTCCAGCAGTGTCACCAATCTTAAAAGCTCCAGCTTGAATGCCCCCAACAGTGGCTGGACCAATAAGTACCTGAAATCAGCTTTCAACAGATATTAAACAAGCATGATAACAAATATTGCTCAGGGCCTTTGCACAGTACACAGACTAAATTAACCCATTAAATCTTTCACATGTGTACTTATTAATAATGATCAATCTAAACACTGAAATTTCAGTTTCAATCTAATCGAATGACAAAGTCTTTACAAAACTTGTTTGTGTTTCTAACCTTGTTATTAGCTCGTGCAAAAGCAATTAGCTGCTTTGTATCTGACTCCGGAACACCTTCAGCTATAATAGCTACTACTCTGATTGTTGGTTGCATCAGAGCTGACATGGAAGAGGCCGCTGCACTGCATTCACAACAAAAGCATAGGATTAAGAAAATGAACATATTTTCAAGCACAGAACAAGACAAAGATCACTAACCTTCTAAATGATGCAAAGTTGATAAAAACATCGGCAGTCGGGTGCGCAGCACATGCTGCTTCAATCCTACAGAAAAATCACAAGAAATGGCAGCAAAAAGGTGATGTTTCACTTACAACAAAATATATAGCCAAAATCAAAGCTTAAGGTGTTTAAGGGATGTAACTCAGCAAAGAAATTACCAAGCAATTAGTTATCCATCTAAACCGTTTATGCTGTCAACAGGTATGCAAACATATATACAAGTTTGCTTACAATCTTATGATCAACTACACAATCATGCAATGATGCCTTTGGACCATAGTTTAACCATTAAAACATGAATGTGGTCAGTGAATGATTTAGTAGTTAACATGAAAATATTACCACTTTGATGAAGTACACAACTCTCAGATGCATATGAAAAATGCAGTCCCATCATATTCACAACTTCACATTAGACCTTACTGTTCATAACTTATATGTTATTTGCCATATTGCAGATCTACAGTATGTACATGACTTAGAATCAATATAGGGTTTACACCAAAATTTGAACAATGGAAACAATAACCGCTCTCAATATAATGAGCCACATATAAACCAGAATCAAAAGATGTAAATGTTAACATCCATAGTAATCGATCATTTTATTGCTAAGCCAAAAGTTAAGCAATCAAATCATCATGCTTAAAAGCTATGCCTAGTTTGTTGACATCAGATATCTTACTTACATTGAATGAACTGGGATCGCAATTTCCTCCTGACCAAAAAATAGCTTTTGAAACCCCTCGGAGCCAGGATTAATTATTCCAGCAACAGAAGGTGTTTCCCTTCCTATACACAAGAAATGCCAATCAATTCTTACCAAAGTGGAAATTTAACTATTAATATAAAAACATATAATTCATGAAAAATGAAAATAAAGTTAAACGAACCACAGAGGAAGTCAAAGTCAAGCATCCTTTGGATTGGAAGTTGCTTATAGTTGTAAAAGAGAGCCTGAGTGTTCCGTGAGAAAATTTGTCCAGTAGCCATTATGTAAAAGGAAGAAAAAGGGTAACCTGCAAATGAATAGTAATTAGTTCCATTATTACAAAAAAAAAACCTAGAATTTCCAATATGGAAGAAAATTGTAATATTAAAAGTAAGGAATCAGATCAGAGTCTTCTGCAACTGCAAACAGTTATGAATAGAGAGAGAAAATGCATGCACTAATATGAATAGAGAGAGAAATAGGACTGTGGACAACTTCAGTTCTTGGAGAACACCATATCTTTACTAAACACAGGGATTCTGTTTTCACATACAATGTTCTATTCTCCAAAATAAAGAACTCATAGCAGGACGTGTTTATCCAGAAGACTTAGGGTCAAGAATTGCATGCAACAAATGGAAAGAGACTTCACCTACATAAGGCGATCATCGTACAACACAATGATGCCATTTATAGAAATGCTAAGATTTATATTTCCTCATTCCTTACATCACAAACAATAGGTCAAAAATAATGTTGCTCCTTATCTTTTAATCAGTTTTATTAGTCCAGCCATAGTGGCTGGAATAATTTTTAGATTTATTCTATATTTGATAATGCATTGATCTGCTGTATATACTTTATTCTTTTTGCAGGGTCCCATAAAGTTATTAATTTTTGTTATAAAGCAAGATTGCAGATGGAGTAGGACAACTGTACAGCCAAGTCCTATCCTTATCTCAATTAGGAGCATCAAATATCACCGAAATATTACTCAAAGGTTTCAAATTGCCTTAAAGGGGAGGCTCATATGATAGGATAATGGGTAAATATGAGAGCTTCATTAGTCTTTTAGAGACTAGAAATGTAATTAGCAAATTTAAGGTAGCTGATTCATTTTATTAGTTCAGTCACAACCCACATCTAAGAAGCAACTTCTAGGTATTCCTTTTTGGGGAATCATCCCATGTGGTTTTTGAGCATCGATCTCGTCAAGAACAATGAGTTGTTATAGGACAGAATGGATCTTCATAGTGGAAAGCAATGTTAGGCTAAAATTTTGAGGGTAATTGAAGCCAAAATAAATTATTCAAAAGATCTTATGTCATGGGTATCTTCTATCAAGTTTTAACATGGACTCTTATTTTTCATTGGGCATACTTTATAGTTTATACAAACAATTCTTGTTTGTACCTCATATTGACTTCTGAGAGAGAGATAGACCTACTCTTTACAGTGATGTGCCAGTGAAATCATTGCCCACAAGAAGACAATCTTGATTGATGATGATTGGAAGACTTGGTTTCTTTACATTTGAGTAGATATTATAGAAATGAGTACAAACAAAGGAGCAAAGCGAAAAAGGCTAGGAACAAAAGAAGTACAAAAATTGTGTCCTAGTGCATGAGCCTCCCCTACTATGTGGCAAGGTTTGCCATACCGAAGCGTACCGCCCGATACGGGCGGTACGTACCGGTCCGACAAGTTACCGGTACACGGACCGTCCGGTACCGCTACAGTGCTACAGTGCTACAGTACTATACTGTAGCATTGCTATAGTATGAAAAAAAATATATAATTATTCGGTACACCGGTACCGTACCGTACCGAGCCCGGGTCGAAATGCCGGTACGGTACGATACGGCGAACCTTGCTATGTGGTATTGTTATATATAACCTTACCTGCCCTCCATGGGGGAGGCTGCCTGCATGATACAATATGATGTACATATGCAACCTTTCAGTAGGTAAAAAGAAAGAGAAAAAGAAAAAGAGAAGGACCTGTGCTTTAGTTGATTTATAAGAGTAACATGTAACATATTATTCAAAAAAGATGATTAAAAAGATGAATAAAGTTACATATGTATAGTTAAGGTGATTTTTGCTATGACATGCATTTATTAAAAATGACAGAATGAGGGATATTTAATAGTAATTTTCATGGGATTAATTTTGTATAGACCTAGGAAAATAATAACCACCACCCAAGAGAAGTTTTCATGCAGACGATGCTAGAGTTTAGAAGGATACTTGTAGTCATAGTACACAAAAAATAAATTAATTTGCAACATAACTCTGAAAAATTTTGATGTTTGCAAAATATCTAAAGGAATGTAGTAAAATGTCTAAAGATATAACAAAACATCTTTAAAGAAAATTCAATAAACACCAACAGTTGAGGTACAAGTTTGAAACTTTTCATTCTCTTTTGAGTTCAACATTAGCTTTGGTGCAGATGGCTACACTATAGAACCTCAAGAATTTAGATTGATAGAACGTCGCATATCAGAAAGACAAATATATACAACTAATTATAAACCGAAAGATATTAGCTCAAAGCACGTTCTAAAATCAAAATGTTCGAAAAGGGATGTATGTGCGAACTCCTAACTAATCTGCAAAAGCTTAAGCACCAAAATCCAACTCAAATAAAAAGGTAATAAGAATCTAAAATCTTCTCCTTAAAGCGGACGCCCGATCTGATGAGAGAAGGAACAGGTAACAACTCGATGGAAATAAAACCCATCTGAAAAATCCTATCAACGCGAGGTACAGTAAAGTCCGAGATTCATGATAAAGAATCCCGAACAAACAAAAGACCAGACAATGTGAAGACTTAGTACGTCCAAAGGGCGATCCAACTCGATTCCGCAGGTGACTCAACAGATGGACAGATCTCTGAATTGACAGAACCAATTGAACACCGTAAAGTTCGAATCCGCGATTAAAATCCACGACTTATTCGACGAAAGGGAGAGAGTGGAAGTGAAGCGCATGGGTAAGCAAATGTACCTCGGATCTGTTCGATCGCCTCCTTCCCCGCCGGGGTTAGACTAGAAACGATATCACAGGAGGATGAAGCGGAGCATTGTGTTACACAAGTAGAGGGGAGATGGGGGTGAGAGATCACGTGATCCCCAAACGCACACCTACCTCCCATGAGGAGACACGTGCGGCATTAATCTGGCTAACCAAACCGACCCGACCGTACAAGTGGAGTCAATTAAACCAAACCGTGCACTTTGGTTTGATAAGCATAGATAAAACGGAGAAATCATGGAATATTTGAATATTTAGAAATAAATCTCTTCTCTAAGTCTGCCCTGTCATTCTCAATTTGACAGAAAAATATCTATCACACAAAACATTTAAAGCTTTGCAAGTGGACTATTGGTAAGCCTGTTTGTTCTATCAAATCCATGGGTTCAAGGGCTCTCACAAGGTCACGGCTCGGTTCAATCGAGCGAAAGTGCGGTTTGAGTGGGTCATCGAGAGGTTCCGGTTGGGTTGGTCGGGTTCCGAGGCCGAACCGGTAAACTCCCGAACACCAATGTCGTTGAGAAGAAGGGAAAGCGGGCGCGCGGCCTTTGGCGGAAGGTAGGTGGGGAAGAAAAGCTACTCAAATGACATAAATGCCCCTATTTTTAAATGCATTAACTTTCGCGCCGTCATGTTGGTCTTGTTAACTCTTCACATGCGCGTGATGAATCTTCAGATCAAGTTGGGCGAGAAGAGTCACATCTTGTTGTGTTAATATTCGTTGGATGAGATTCGTGTCACATTAAATGCCTTAAAATCCACCTAAATAATAGTTTTCATTTGCTTATTGCCTTTATGTTATTGATTCGGGAGTCGATACGGTTTGATTCTGTCCCGAATGCGTAAACTCATCTTACCGACCCACGTGATAGTCTTGAGGGATGATTGCCTTCTCAATATGTTAATTGTTCGTTCGAGGTAGACTTTGTGCTAAGCTGATGTGGTTTTAAACTTCTTCGGGGTTTTGAAAATGAATTGAGACAAACTATCAATGTTGAAAAAATTTTCGATCAAACCCCTTCGATAGTAAAATTAATAGAGAAAATAAAATAGTAAAAAAAATTTTCCATCTCCTTTTTCTAATTTCAATGACTAGCTTTTATACTTGGATGGTCGATTACGAAAGGTTGATCGCTCCTTGCAATTTTTCACAGACTCATTTATGTCAATAACTAACTGGTACCTTCTCTTATTAGCGAAAGACGACAATAGTAGCATCGTTTGTCCAAGCTAGTATTCGTACGGAATAAAAGGATAATGACGTTTGCGTCAGAGTGATCGAAAAAGAAAAAGATGAATTTTTCCATCAAAGATTAATACTCTCGGAAAAAGGAGAGAATAATTTCGCCGTCGATGATTAATATTTCTTGTAGTCGAGCATGCGACTTTTCCGATAACTATGATTGACGAGCGGTCAAAGGTAGCTTCTCCATCACTCAAGCGCAAGGCAGGAGAGGTGTGTGGGCTCTTGTACCCTAATTACTGCCTCGGTGAAAGTGAGTCCCGGGATAAGTATGTCAAAGCTAACGTCCTTTATTTCCTGCCAATGAGATATAAATGTACAGGGACTATATGTAGAGATTTACCATTAGATAACTTCGGGCTTTGTTCCGACAATGGGACGTTGGCAATCGCGTTATTTTCGAAAAAGATAAGGGCAGTTTGGATAATTTGACATTGAGGACGCAATCAAGGGGCTTTCAGTCCATTCCGCCGCCGGCGGACGTTGTGGCGTTATATTAACTAATCCCACCGTCTCTGTCGTTGTGGCAGCGTTACGAAGAGTTAGGTGAGTCAGGGCATCAAATGTTCGCCTTTCCCCTCACCATCAACACGCCTACTACTTGAGCTGAGACTTTTAGTTCAAGCGAAGTATGATTGATTTGATGCACTTTAATATTTAATCGGTCTGATTCAACCAATGTTGATGATTACTGTGAAATAAGCCTTTTCTTTTTCGAATTATCAAACTGCAGGAAAAATTGCTCATTGGAGGAGCAAGAAGACCAAAGTATTTGGAACGGAGATTTTTTTAGTAGAATAAAAAATTTAAGATAATAAGAAAACCTTGAAAGCAGTGTTTGGAATGGAGATTCTTTGAATATAATAAATAATTACGCAGAGGGCTGATAAAAAATGGAAGCATAAGATTCCTAATGAATTGGCTTATATGAAAAAAGCCTTTTTGTTTGGAAAGACCGAGTGGACCAGTTTTGTAGATGAAGTTTATTTTTGACTAGATGATAAAATTTAGGTATTACGCTTAAAGTAAATTGATGTGTACGGACATGAATTTGGAGAATTGAGGACTATTAATTACCATTTTAAAAGTAAAAACCGTGGAGATTGAATAGTGGAAAAATCGTACTCACATCTAAGAATTGAGAGGAGGTTAAATACTAGATTCTTAAATGAGTATGATCTATCCCGAATACCGATTTGAATAGGATTTATGATGATATGAGAACTATAACAATTCTAATCAAGAAATATAAGCAGATGGGAACAGAAAAGCAACTGAAGAAAATCACATGTAAATAAATTTGACATTCATGGATATATTAAGACAGCTATTTACATTTAGAGTTGGTGGGAAGACTTTCAGATTCCAATACAAATTTTGATGATATGCTATGACCACGTTTATGTGACAAATTCCTACTAATCATGTGCTGTTCTTAAAAAGTTGCAACCAGAGTGGGGCAAACAAACAGTGATATATATATATATATATATATATATATATATATATATATATATATATATATATATATATATATATATATATATATATATATATATATATGGAATTACCCATTCAAACAGTAATTGGACATTGAAATGCAAATTAGTGTATACAAAAAAAAATTCTGACAAGAAAAATATTAATAAGATTAATATATTCTTAAGTAGCATCAAATTGTGACATAAAGTCATTCAGCCCAAAGAGGAAATACATAATATATTATCACATATCAATAAATCTACCAGTGAAGAAAAAATTCACCACAACATATTAAATAAAAATGGAATATTAAAGATATATGTGCAAGAGATACAAAAGAAATTATACATGCATGTAACTGACAGAATAGTCAAATTACGTGTCGCTTCAAAGCCAAATAGAGTGTCTTCTGATAAAACTAAGTGGTTTATGTTATCCGAACATAGCATCAGTTGTAAGTTTCAAGACTTAGTGAGTCTTTTTACTGTACTTATTACTCATAGTGTACACGCAACGATCAACAATTTAAAGAAACACGACAAAGCAGGACATTAAACTCATAAGAACATACCATTGTGTGTGAATAATCCAACTTTGCATCCGAGGCCTTTCTTGATTTGATCAACGACAAGCTAGACTCCAAGAACCACCACTGATTTGTCAGAAAAACGAGCGGCAAAACGAAATTAACATCTTAACAGTCAAAGATATAAAGAACTCATTAAATCGAAGCTAATTCATCGCACTTAGGGCGGATTCGGGATCCTAACCTCGACGAATCCACGGCAGCCATGGATCGCATTCGCCGCAGCTGGTGCGGCAAAGAGAAAGACGACAACGCAGAGGACGAGACCAGAGATCGCCGTTGCTATTGATCTGGATATTGGACGTCGGATTCACATGAGATCGAGAAAGGGAACAGAGGGGTCAAGAACGAGAGCTCCGGACGACGGATCTCCTCCCTAAACCGTCTTCGTCGAGTTCCATCAAAAACCCTAACCCTTCGACCGAATGAAACGAGCACCCTATCGCTTATATAGTGTCTCCAAGATGAGACCAGTAGCTCGACTACTAACGGTTCAATTGATTCAAGTCTGTTTAGAAACCTACAATAACCGAATTCCCAAACACATCACTTCAATAAATTGATTTTTTTTATTTGATTCCGTAATTTTAAGTTGAAAATGATGATAATAACAAATAAAAATATAATGAATATATCTAATCACAATATAAAGAAAACAATAAATATATATGGATCTAATACCCACTCACATCATTGCATTTGACGGATTTTAGTGTCTGATCTTCTAAATACATTATCACTAAAGTACATTGGATCAAACGTCAATTTAATGAGGTTTACCAGTACATGATTGACTTACCTGTTAATTAGTTAGTATCATACTAATCATTCGATCACGCTCTTTTATTAGGCATTCGAGATATTTCATAAAATTATATCCCTCCGTCAGAAGTCCTCAAAATCGAGCCCCGATTCAAAGAATACCAAAATAGGGTTTTCTTTTTCAGAAAATTGACCTTTTTCTTATAAGATATTATTAATTCATGCATCAATTGGTCTTTGTTTATTTGTCTTCATTAGCCGTGCAGTGCTGATTTTTCCTTGCAAGCAACTTTGGATCGGTCTATGGTCAACGGAAGAATTTGACTTAGGAGATCACAAATTTGCCCCCGCAGGCTTCCAATCCAACCTGTTAATTCTCAGATCAATTAAGAAGAAAATGAGGGCTAAAATGTCATTTCAGACGTCGGCGGCCTTCCCGATCCGGCGGTCGCCTTTCAAAATCCCCCCATAGGCGCCGATTCGGCGGCCAACTCCTCCTGCCAATTCCTGGCCGCGGCGATGCTTCGTTCTCTCCTCTCCCTCCTCCTCACCGCGATCCTCCTCTCCTCGAAGATCCGGTTCGGGAGCGCCCACGAGCACCATGGCGAGGTAGCCGAGGGGAGCTGCGAGTCGAGCCCCGATGTCCGAGTCGCCGCGGAGTTCCGGCCCGGGTTGATCACCGTCGACGGCCATGCCGACGACTGGAATGACATCGAGGCGTCTGAGTTCGCCCTCCTCCCCGCGCTCGACTTCGACGAGGACAAGGCCTACGGTGGCGGCCGGATGTCTGTCAGGGTAAGCATCTTCTTTCTTCGATTCTTTGCTCTTCTTTTAGATGTGAAGGGTTATTCTATTGGTAATTTGATTGCCTTCGTGAAAAAATTGCCGGAAAGAAGAAGAATCGCTAGTGCTGATCGTTTCAAACTGTTCTTTAGATTGTGCAGAAGGTTGTTGTCGAGCTATACTTTCTTTAACAGAATTGAGAGGGAAAAATAATTTACATGCCCGTCGGTATCTTGATTCTTAGCTTAGCGCTTTGGTTTCTCGGCTTCTGCATATTCTGTGCTTGATTATATTCAACAACGAAATTCCATGTGTTATTTTTATGCCTGCAGGATTGATATGCTCGATTTAAAGCATCAGGAAAGGAGTAGCTCTTGAAATAACTATCCCCATGCCCAATATCTGAAATTTAATATTTTGAATTTTGATATCATATTTTATCAGAAAAAAAATCTTGCTATGAGATTATGCTTTATAGATTTCATATGGCCTTTGATTGTTTCATAATATAACTGCTGCCGATAAAGGCTTTTGAAGCATGTGATTAGTTTATTCAGATGAAAGATGTAAGTTGTTGGGCCCAAGTTGTATACGGAAGAAAGTGGTTGTACTATGTGGAAACTGAAGTATTCAAGATAAGAGCATCTGGTTATCTACTCGATGAACAAAAAATTGCAGTGAAATTGATGCCTAAGTGTGTCAATTTACTCTTATAAGGACGTCACATGCCTTGGTATGCAACCTGGTGCCTGATGATCCTTGAATGAAACAAGCAATCTTGCAATTGTTTACTGCCTGCTGACAAAACCTTGCTCTTGAGGAACTTGTTAAATGGTGGCAACTTCAGTATGTGGCTAAGGAAGTTATTCAGATTGGAGATTAGGGTATCAATCAAGTATGTGGCTAAAAAAATCAAGTGATGAAAATGATAGATTTATGTGGAAACAATTTGTAGTAATATCTTTTTTGTGTCCTATTCTCTTGGTATCTGATCAAATCCAAATGTGAGTGCCTAAGCAGATTCTGATTAGAACTCCAAATGTGAGAATCAACTGCAATTCTACACGTCAATTCTGATTATAGAAGTGCATTTGCCCCAGATCAAAGGTTCATTCTCTGACACATAGATCAGCAGAGGTAGGCTCCTGTTGGCACTAGTCATGGTGGTGGTGGGAGGGGTCAACATCAATCATTACTCATTAGTATCATAAATAGGAGGGACTGTATCAAAAGCCAACTTCAGTATCCTGATTCATATGCATAGCTCCTTTTTACTGGGAATCTCAGTAATATAATAATGAATAACTTACTTTGCTGCATCCTTATTCTATCAGTTTTGCTCGGTGAAGATTTGTGGATTTCAGAGGTGAGCGGAGCTAGGACTAAGTTTTTTCCTTTTTTCCTCTTTGATACAATTTGTTCATTACCATAAAAATTAGAGACATGTGAAGTCTGGTCCTGTTATCTGAAGTTGTTTAGGAACAAAGGATTTTTTTTTTTAATGTTGGCGTTAAATTTGTGTTCTCTAGAAACTAAAATGTATTTTTGCTAATCTATTGCTAAAACCTGGAATACATGTACGCAATATGTTGTTAATTGTTGTATCTTGTAGGTTTGCGATGTCTAGGGTTTCTTGCTTTCTTCCAACATGTAGCATAATTCAATTTGTTTAAGCTGTTAGTTACATCTTGGATTGCTTCTCATTATGTTCCTTAATTTCTTTGGTCTTTGGCATGGTAATTATCATTCATGTGTCCCAAAATATATCTCACTCTGTTTAATTGACAGGAAATTATATTATTATGTATTTTATAATGTAAATTAGAAAGAAACTTTATACAAAGAAATGTGATCTTTCTGAAGAGTGATTTTAAGTCTAATTTGTTTACCTATTCAGTGTGTTGTACAAGTCATGCCTTAAATTTTGAAAATATCTTTGAAGTTTTTTTTTTTTCCTAAAGCTCGTTTATGTACAAGTCTGCCTTTTGTATAAATAATATCAACACTTCATCATAGTTCTGTGCTTCCATTTCTTGAGTCTATCTACAAAATCTGGATTTATATGCATGTGCTCGAGTTAGTGTTGCTAGTATAGCTTGCTGCATCATGAGTTCTGTTTCATTTTTGTGTTTGTCAAAATTTTTTAGGCTGTGCATGACGGTATTAATGTTTTCTTCATGCTGCAAGTTGATGGGGAGTATGCATATCTAAAAGGGTAAGAACTATTGCTTTTATGGCTTACTAATTGTTTTATCTTCTAGTGTGGTTGAGAAATAAATATGATTATTTGAGATTTTTTGCCTCCTGCGTTTTCCTTTATTTCTTTATTTCTTTTATTCTTTTGTTTTTTGTAATTTTTCATTAACTAAATTTTCATAATGTTTAATTTGATTATCAGCTTGCTACAATGTTCTTCCTAACTTCTTATTTTAAAATTTTAATTGTTTGGCAATTTGCCAATGTCATTATTTGTTCTAGAGTGATGCTATGCTGTATTCCTTCAAGTTCTGTTATATCATTTTTCCGTAATCAAAATATTGCTCCTTTACTTGTGCGCAACCTTTTCATCATTTCGAACACCTACTCCAAGTTTCAGGGCAAAGGACAACTAACTTTGAGGTCATTAATTTAGCTGTTGTTATTACTATCTCTGTTATCATTGTATCGAGAGACTTGCAAAGCAGCTTAATCGCCTTTTTGCCCTATTCTTTTATTAACATATTCTCATTGGAAATCATTCTCTTTTTGATCAGTTTCCATGCAACATATCACATAAAAGCACAATTTTTCTTGAGCTCTTCCTTTTTAAATTCTATAAAATTTCTTTTTTGGTGGGACCAATACCAGTACTTGCTTTATAAGCACCATTTAAGCTCCTTTATTCTATCTTAAATCCATGTCATCATGTTGTTACACACTCAAGGGTCTACGTGCTATGACAACAAACTGTTAAATCTCTCCATCAAATACTTTGAATTTTCAAACATGTATATAATTTGACAATATGCTTTCTAATGATTTTTTTTTTCATTTTCGTTTGGCTGTTCAGAGAGAATAAAAGATGTCCTTCTGTTGCTCTCATGTTTCAAGTTGGGGAGAATGCTACATATCAGAATGTAAGTTTTCTGGTTGCAACTTATTCTTCTATGTTATGTTGAATTTTGCAGAAAGAATAAGAAATTCAACATTATTTCTGGTTTAAACGCTCGTGGTGACCATCCTTCCTTTGTGTTATTTGTTGCATAAGTGGTTCATGATTGTTTAGCTTCATACAGACGTTGCTTCTATTTTCTTTTTTTCAATTGAGATGCCCGATACTGTAAATATCCTTGCTTTTTTTTTTGTCTTTTATCCATCAATTGTAAGTGTAAAAGTTATGGTCTGTTTCATTAGATGGGAGGATGTTCTGACTTGCCTGGTACATGCACCGCCAATAGCTGTCGTGGCCACGAAGTGGACATTATGCACTTTTCAATTGGCAATGCTATTCCTGGACGGCTATATGGTGGCAATCTCATGGACAATATAAATGGTACCGGAAAAGACAGGTAAGGTGTAGTCCATATCTGTTATATTTTAGCTAAATGATTCAATTCAATTCAGGCTTTGAGCTATTGTGTTCTGTGTTTGTAGTTTCGGTCACCTGGTTGATACATATGCATGGAACCCTCATTGCCGATACCTTGATGGAACTGGTCCTAAAGGTAATTATACTGTTTAGTATTGGTAAATAACAAGGGAACTGGTAACACATGATACGGGTTGAATATACTCTGATTCAGAATATTCAATAACAAGAAGAGGAAGCTGTAGATCCCAACAAGTTGGGCCTGGCTATATTCTAAAAGATGGGTTATCCAGTTTGAATTTGAACATCTATCATTTAAGTTCAACCTTCTTTTGTTGCCTTTTAAGATGACCTCTTTTGAGCATGACTCTTTTTAATGTGCATAAGCTTGGTTCGTCCATCTCATGATGTCCTACAATGCTTTATCACTTCATTTTACTATTTCTTTTGTTGCTTTCCTTGTGTTTGTCTATTTTCTGTCCTTGTCAGTGAGAATTGTCTAAGTTTGCAATTTGTTTATGGTCCTTAATGTCTTTCTTTCCCATCCTTATTTACCTTATCAGGCATTTAATTTAATGCATTGACATTTATTTTATTAATACTATTTGTGGTCTTAAGCTAATTAAGTGCACTGTGCATCAGCCAAAATAACAAATTGTGGACTCTTCGTATCCTTTTTTTTAATGGATTATTAACAAAGCATTATTGTCTTTCTATCGACTTTCACAGTTTTTCCTTCTGTACAAAAGCATCTTATCTAAATATCCTCATTATCTCAGCAAATACTTCGAATGCCCGAAATGATTGGCAAGGAGCTTGGTGGCACAGTAGTCTAATGTTTCATTCAGGTATGGTCGGCTAATTTTTCATTTGTCATACTCGCATATGTTGAATTCTTTCTACAAGATGTGCACATGGATAAGCTTTTTGATATCTGTTCCTGACTTCCAGTTGCATATTCATTTTGAATTTATTTCTTGGGTGACGATACTATATAGTGCTTAATGTGATGATTGAAGGGCAGCACAGTGCATGATTGCCGACCAGTCTTGCTCTGCAAAGGATTAGGCAGCAAAGTTAAATGCAGATTTATTATTTTTTAAGAAAAATCAGCTCAAATACCTAGGTGAAGATCACTACCCCAGAACCAGATCTCCAGAACAATACAAACATAGAGAACCGGAAAAACAGTCCAGATGTTAGATTAGAGGGCTATTACGATAGGCCACATGGATAGAAAATTCAAGTCTTGAGTAAAATCTGACCATTTTAGTTGCAATATCAATCTCAGAAGTCTAGCGTCCTCAACATCGATAGCCAACTAACTAAGGTTCCTATTTATAGTATGACAACTACACGAGTAACATGAGCACATGTTAATATGAAATTTTAATTACATCTTGTTTGTCTTGGAAAACAGCTATTCCAATAATGCAGACATGTACGTTGGAGGGAAGGATGTCAAGATGACAATAATAAGTTTTTTAATTTTGAGTTATCAGCCCGTATAGCTACATGTCCGAACCATACCAGCATACAGACACATGATACACCTATATGTATCGAATTTCAGAACAACTAAAAAAATTAGAAAAAAATGTTACTGTCCAGTACAAGCTGAGTACCAGTATTGCAGACCTTGATTGATAGTAGAGGAAATGAGAGTGCGATGCATGTATTTAAATTTTTAAGGTGGAGTAAAAATGTTTAGTTCACAGGTTTATGAATTTTCGCCAAACTATGATTACCATATTAGTCTATACTTAAGATTTCAGGTGCTTAGGTAAGTTGTATTCCTCTTTTTTTTTTTTTTTTTGTCCCAATCAAATATCTTTTGCTGTTTCAGTGTTGATCAAGGCTTCATGATCTTGTTCCTTATCATCATGTTTGAAGTTGTCTTCTGATAGTGTCCTTTTCTAGATTGTATTCACTTCTCAATAAGTTCAAGACAGATTATTTCTACAGCCTCAAACATCGAGCCCAGCATTCAAGAACATTAGATGTAAAACTTGCCCTTAATTTGCAACACGTAGTAATGCTACTGATTTACTAAATTGCTTTGTTGAGTAGCTCTTGCTGCTATTTTGCTCAAGTTGTTTTCTCCATCATCTGACCTGACACAACCGTGTTTCATCCAGGCATGGTGGAGGAGGACAGTCCATATGGAAAAGATGGCGAGAAGGGCACTTACTTCTTTGAATTCTCGAGACCCTTGAGGACAATGGATCGATTCCAACAGGTGCAGAGACGTCCATTGCTCATATTGCTACTTATTTCCTGATCTAGGATGCCAATGTCAATGGGAAGACAATCAGATTTACTCTCTTGGCTGCAGGATGTCCAATTCACAATCGGACAGGCGAGCAAGGTGGCCATGGCCTTCTGGTACCCGACCAGCGGCAATCCTTGGAGCAAATCTGATCATTATTCGGCGAGTTGCAATTGGCTGCCTTTGGACATTGCCTTGGCTTCCTCTGTATCTGTTTCTCGAGCGTCGAGTGGATCATGGGATGCTGCCACTGCCTTCGCCATGCTACTCTCCGTAGTTTCCCTGTGTGTTGCAATTTTCATAGGATACCGGGTTTCCAGTACCAGAGATGTGCCCTTCACACCCATCGATCGTCTGTAAGGAGGAATGAAACATGAATGTTATGACTGCATCAATAGACGGGCAGTGCGGGTCACTGTGTATGCGTTATTATTATTATTATTATTATTATCATGTAACAGAACGTGTAAACTTATTGATTTTGTCAATGGCAAAATGATCATTTCATGCGGGTGAAAGAAGGCTATTGGCTTAGACATCAAATAGAGTCGATGCTACCATTTGCAGAGGACAATAAGATCAAGTGCTATGTCCTGTTGACCGGTAGAGGTTGAGGATAAGGAGTGGGTGGAGGTACTCTGCTCCCTCATGACAAAAGAAGGGGAGGCTTTGGGTGGGTTCATCTCTCACGATTGTGATGTTGATGAACCATGCCTTGTTGCCTTGTCTACAATCATGGCGTGAAACTCAAGTGATTCTCATCTTAACTTACCCCATGGTTGTGCCTCGTCAACAAGCTTGCCACCATCAATCTTCAAAGACGACCTCGTTGCCTTGTCCATGACCTCATTGATTGTTTTCCTAAAGGTGAAGGTAAGAATGAAAATGGCTTCACGAGGAAAGTAGCTGTTAGATAGGCAACTATCGACAAGCAACTTGGCCTCCTTTAATCCGAAGCCTCCTCCACCTTCATCGAAAAGGGTCACTTGTCTCCTCCACCTTTGCTGCCAACGAAAGACATGCCATGGTCGCAAATCGACCAATCCATGACTTGTCGTCCCCAAGTCGGAGCAGCCCATCGCCCACAGCGCAAAAGAGGAAGCACCAATGAAGATAGTTAACAACAAGCAACACCGTGAGAGCAAAGAAGGTGTAGCAACCTACTCCACCATGACTTTCCTCACCGACAATAAATAGGAATCAACACTTCAATCGTGAGGGATGCACTCACCCAAAGCCTCCCCTTTAGCTGTGAGGGAGTAGAGCTCCTTTGCCCACTCCTCCTCCTCAGCCTTGTCGCCAAGAGGACATAGCACTCGATCTCACGGTTCACTACAAATGATAATATCGACTCTATTCACTGCCTAAGACAATGGCCCCATATTTTCACCCACCTAAAATAACCATTTTATCATTGGTAGATATTTTCACCCGTCTAAAATGACAATTTTGTCATTGGTAGACATTTTCACCTGTCTAAAATGATCATTTTACCATTGGCAAAATCAATAATTCTCAAGTGTTGTATCTTTCATCGATAAAATCAATGATATTAGGATAAATTGAATTAAATATTTTATTTTCATAACTATAAGGATATCAATATAAAAATTTTAAATCTAAGATTGAAAAACTAAAGAAATCTAACTATAAGAGGTAATCTTTAATTAGCCGCATGTAAATCCCTTGTTTTTTAAAAAGCTGTATATTTGTTTCAAAACTCCCAATTGCTTTTATTTTTAGAGTCAAAAAAGAAAAAAAAGAAATTGGAAAGATAATTGGAAGAATGACTCAAAAAAGGAAAGTCCATTTCAAATTAAATTCCTTAAAATTGACCAAAAAAAGGAGCAACAAAAAGTTGAAGGCATGAATTAAAAAACAAATAAGATGAGCACCAAAGATATGATATCATTCCAAATACAGGTTATTCAACTGTGTTTCAACATCCAAAAAAGGAAATTCCATCTACAATATTTATAGAATCTTAAGATTTTTGATGCGTTCATGTCAGAGGAAACTCGTTCATTTGATATTTAGGCGATCTTCAGAGTCAGGAAACAACTTATCTGCTAGCAGTGGTAAAGTTACATACATCGAGATCGATCTGCCCTAGACTCTGTATTGGCAAGATCCATATTACCTGGACAACCCTGTCTGCAAATTTGGAATTTGAAACCAAGAATTTATATTCTTCCATTGAAAGGTAAAGATCCACAAGCAATTCTAGGGTAAATAGTATAACAACTACAGATGAACAACTAGAATAAGTTGGATCACATCTATGCCAGCACAGATCAAGAACAGAGTTCAAGGTATCGACAGCTGAAGATAAAAGTGTCACACGAGTGGAGTTCATAAAACATGCATGAACATGTTAACTCTAGATTATCTAGTCATAGCCTTTTCTTCGCATTGATGGGCTTAGTATTTTTTTCTGATATGATCTTCACTACACTGGTCAGTGCCCGAAGCCTGTCCCACACATTGAGACCATAGAGAGCTTCCACGAGAGATTCTTGAAACTCAAAGGCATTCTCTGCAACTGGGTACTGTTGAAAATGTAAAACAGTAAGTGCTTCAGCAAAGTCTGCAACACCTTTAACCTGTAACAAGGTTTCCTATAGCTGACCTGGATGGGTTTTGGGATCACGGTTTTGATATATGGCCACCACCTATCCTCAACCACTGACTTAACTAGACAGCAAGCTCGCAAGCCTTCAACACCAGCAAATCTTCCAAATCCACTGTGCTTTACACCACCAAAGGGCAAAGACTACAGTGAAAGCAATACAGCAGAAGTTAGAAAAACTGATGCGTCTGATCATATTTGCACCGAGAATTTTTCATGATGACAATACAAGATCAGAGTTTCGATAATGTTAACTGAATAAAAATATGCAGGAATTTTAAACTGTCTATTCTTGAATGAAAACCTCAGAGCTTCTGGGTTAAATATACTTCATCAATGAAAATCTTTGATTCCACAGGAACTTGAAAGAGTACCTCGTTCCATCCAACTATAAGTCACAACAAATCTTTAAAGACCAACCACTTGGGGAAAGATATCACTACAATGAGTCCTCCTGTTTCCTTCACCATAGTTCCAAAAACCTAGGGAGAAAATATACTTTATAGTTCATTTCGGTGATCAATATGCCTTGTTGCCTGAGCTAATCAACCACTGATATGGTACATGTCCTTCAATACCCTGCCGATGCATCTGCATGGCAAGTCATGGACCATATAAATTCACTTTAGTGGCGTATGCGAGTCTCTGATCACACTGGCAAGGTGTGATATGCACCAGCAATAATCTGCCACACATAGTGGATTGGTATGCCTCTGCACTATGCTGATATATAACCAGCATGGTACCAACAGGTGCATGCTCTAGCAATTTTATCCTTGCTTACTCCAAGCTATATGATCAAAGAGACTAGTCCTCAGAAAAATTGCTCTATTATCTACTGAGCATAAAAGTTCCATGATAGTTGAACATCAGCATGTGTAAATATTCAATCAAAAGACAAGTCCAAATATCTCCAAAGTACATATACAAAAATATCATGCAAAAACAAAATAAAACAGAGTACTAAATGAGACATATATCTGTCATGAACATGACAAACATTAAAAGATTGAGTACCTAAGAGTATCTTGGTAAGCTTTGATAATGTATAGATATATGCTCAGGCAACACTAGAAAGAAATTTGCTTAGGAAGCAAGAGCAGAAGTATGCCAAATTATAAAAATTACCTGGCACATGTAAGTTGAAGCAAAATCATTGATTGCTGCTACACCACAGTGCAACTGGGAAGCAATTGCAATTGCACGCTTCTGGTTCCCAGAGAAAACAGCACAACCAAGACCATAATTTGAGTCATTTGCAAGTTTGATAACCTCTTCATCAGAACTAAATTTCATGATTGGGATGATTGGTCCAAAAGTCTGTTAGATAAAATACTTAGAAATTGTATGATGGAACACAAGTGAATGCTTGAAAGATTTTAGTTACCTCTACTTGCATCAATTTCATTGTATGATCAACATTCACTATTACAGTTGGAGGGAAAAATTGATCTACTGCATCTTCTCCCAGATGGCCAAAGTTTCCTCTACCTACAATTTCAGCTCCTTTTTCCAGAGCATCATTCACAAGATCCTGAAGCTTTTCAGAGTGTTCTTGGACACATATAGCACCCATATCATACCTTCCAGATAGCGGAGGCCCCTAGAAAAGATAATAAAATAATAAAAGGATTTGATTTCCTCTGAAATTTTGACTAGTCGTCTAATAGCCAGATTCTATAATGACGAAACAATTTGCTGAACAAAAAAGAAGCATCTAGCTCTTGTGTTACATAATCCAAAATGACAATTCAGGTAGTTACACAATGTTTACAATTAAAAAATAACCTATGTTATATTTCAAAATTTGACCAGGAAAATTCCACTTATCAACCAGTCTGAAACTGTTTCAGATATGATGACCTACAAATTACCTACAGTGGCTCTGGGATGCCATTAGAGGCTGTTTGTACTGCAGATAAGGGGAAGGGGAACCTATCATGACACTATGAAACTGCTATCATGAACAAAATCTTCTAAAATGGACATGTGTTAAGGCTTATTACTCAAACTTAAACAACCACAAGACTTCTAGCCATGTCTAAGGAACACATGGGAATTTCATCCAAATTTATCTCAGATATTCAAATCTAAAGTCAGGAAGGATGATGTTTACAAGAAGCCAATTATGAAATTGGGTGGCATCACAGGGTCAGACTAGTAAGGACAATGGGAGCCGAAGTGTCATATTAGACCCAAGTTCATTGTAATCTTAAACTAAAATTAGGTCCACTACTGAAGTGTACAGTTCAGGTCAGTCAAAAACCATGACTAGACACAAACCATTCCTCAGGACTAATGCTCGCAGAATCACCTAATTCAAGCTTAAATTTCAAGTTGGCATAGACCATTTTCTTACATCAAGGACTTTGCAACAATTGAAATAATCGAGATAGTGCTGGAAACCATGCCTCTTAATTCCTCTCATCATCAACTTATGTAACAGACAAAAGAAGGAAATAGATATCCTATTTCAACTTTTTTAGGAATACAGATGTTAATGATAAAGCAAAGTATGCACCTTCATTCAGAAAGCAACAAGACTATCTCTGTTTGTCGACCAATACTTTAAAAATTATATAAAAGATCTCCCATTATCACTTCTATAGAAAAGAAAATATCAGAAATCACAATGAATGACAAGATTGCACTTCATCTGTTGTTTGCTAAGCAAGACAGGTTATACTTACAACAGAAACTGATTTCACAAGAGTGACTATCTGATCAACAAAATCAGGATAGATTCTTTCATGAACATAGAATCTTTCAGCACCAGCACAATTTTGTCCACTGGATTGAAGAGCACCTCTCATGGCAACTTGCACAACCTAAACATCAAAATATTTTTTTGCAGACATATTAGGGGCTCTGGCAATTTGCAAAGAACACCTCACTTAGAAAAGAATACTGTATGTTAGAGGAAAGAGCTATAAACACAAAACAAGCTTTCTGCAAAGGGCATGAGTAAAATTAGAAAATTTCATACAGTAGGCAAGTCGATGTCTTCACACACTATGAAAGCATCTTTCCCACCAAGCACGAGTGTGACTGGTATTAAGGTCTCAGAAGCCTTCTGCATGATCTGACATAAGAAAGCCAAAAAGAGAAGTATGAATAGCACAATTAAATAGATCTCATAACCATAAGTCATGGTAATGAACCTGAAGAGACATTTGGTTTAGTTCATGTACAAATTTTGTTATTTATACAAGATAATATTGATCAGAAGCCTAAACTTCTAGGTACAAGTGTTGCTGCTACATGAATTGAACAACTCATCAAATCTGCAGGTTCTACGAATCAGAACTAAGAGGCAAAAAGAGCATAATAAATATCTCTAATCCGCTGTCCAGTGTCAAGTTAAATTCTATTATGTCATCTAGCAAACTTGTGAGTTCGAAAAAAAAACAGCATGATTTTTTTTTCTAGAGTATATCATCTTAGTGACTTGAATACAGAGCTAGTAGTGCAGTGAAATGGAAGTTATGAAAGTTATATCTGGGAAGATGGACAATATTAAGATTCTTCCAAAGCAAGAGAAACACATTTAGTCACCAACAGCTAGCAAATGCATTATCGGATAACAGAATCTGAAGAATAAAAACTTTTAGCAGCAGAACTGTTATACGTGTGTGATGCTCAAACATGAAAAAAAATTACGCATTAGGTAAGAAAAGCAATTGAAGACAATAGACAACTACCAGCAATAATTGTAAGCAATTACCATCTTGCCTACTCCAGGTGATCCAACAAAGATAATTTTGTCAACTGAAGATACAAGAGCTTGTCCAGTTTCTGTAAATCTGGAAGGCAAAAAGCAAAGCTGCAGCATTAAATTAAGTTGTATATGATTCACTTTCAGCACAACTATAAATTCCTGAAAGCCTTTGGATACCCTGTTATTATATGAACCAGATTATCTGGAGCTCCAACAGCAGCAAGGGCAGCTTGAATGATTCGGAAATAAAAAAACCCAGACCAACTTGCGTGCTCTGAAACCTACAAGTCACTTTTCCATTTTAGGCAAATGAAAAGGTGATAATCTACAACAGATACTTGGAATTTGGAAATATAAACAACTTGGCATGCACAAACTTTATCTCAGTAACAAAGACACGTGATGTCACAAACGATCGTCGCGCACCTGCAACAACTCCGTTCAACGAACCATTCGTCGCTCTCATCTACATGTATAGTTGCTTGGCAGCATGTTTTGTCTTGGTTTTGGGTCATTTTGCTTGTAAAAATGTAAGTTCGAACAAGTTGCAACGTTACAAAGTGACCGCTCACTGAACCGAGCAAAACAGCCCCAAAACAGCTTCGTTTTCATGTGCCACGGGCTGTTTTCTGCAGTCCCCCTCCGCTCACTAAAATGTCAGCCATCTCAGCCCCTTGGAACCACCCAGGTGGCACAGGGCTGGATGGGGCTTCGGTATAGTACCGGGCGTTGAATACTCTTTCGCAAGTTCGCACGTTACCTTGACGGGGACTTGTTGTCACGCTCGGCACTCGGTGAGCAGCTGTTTGTGGGCTTGCAGCTGTTCGTTCAACCTTCTAAAGTCCTTGTTTTCCCCCTCTCCCTCTTTTTTCTTGTGCACGCAAGATGCTCGCTGAATTGCTTGTAAAGCTTCCCCTTTTCGCAAGACGTCGAGACTTGTCCATCGCTCGTTCTTCGAACTAATCAACTTTCTCTTTACAGGTCCTTCGGGACCTGCGAGAGGTTGCAAGTGGGCTGATCTTTGCAGACGCAAATCGCAAGGGTGAAGCGCGACTTAGGCAATGCAAGCTAAGTCCGCGTCTTTGCCGCAGGGTTGCCCGCGACTTAGGCAACGCAAGCTAAGTTCGCATCTTTGCCACAAGAGTGCCTCACGCCTTAGGCTTGTGATATCAGAACGGGCAAGCGCTTTGAGATAGCAGCGAAGGAACTTCGTAACTTCGCCATGGCAAAGCATCGTGGCGAATCAAGCAAGACGGGGCAAGCCGGAACCTTGCCCCAAGCAGCCGCAGGTGGGCTGCAAGTGCACACTCACTCTCATGCTATTGGTGCCGCTCAAGAGGAGCGTGGCAGAGAACATGATGAGTGAGAAGTTGGCTACTCTCCGCAAGCGGAGGAGGCGCTATCTGGAGCGCCAACCGAGAAAAAGAGTCATAAGGAGAGACTCACAGTGGCGGAAACTTGTTTGGATGTTCTCGAGACGAGCTTGGAGGAACTCTACCATGGCCAACGAAGGCTTGTTGGGGTAGAGAGCTCGCAAGAAGAAGCAAAGTCCAGGATCGACAAAGTTGAGGCCCTAGTCGACCGATTGTCAGATGACACCAAAGACTCCGTGCAAACACCTGCAGGAAGTTGTGGCGGAACTCACTTCGAGGGTGACCATGCTCACAAGGGCACTAAATGCGGGAGGAAGCAACACTCGCATTGCGCCGCCACAAAACTTGAGGGCACCTGAGCCTCATGGTTATGGAGGGGCAGAGATGCCAAAGAGCTCGAGAATTTCCTATTCGATATGGAACAATACTTTCAAGCTACGAGGCCTAATTCTGAAGAAACCAAAGTTTCTATAGCGATCATGTATCTGAACAGAGATGCAAAATTTTGGTGGCGAACCCGTTGAGAGGAGATCCAACAAGGTCGGTGTCGAGTTGACACATGGGAGGACTTGAAGCGGGAGTTGAGAACTCAGTTCCTACCGGAGAACACTGAGTTCGTCGCAAGAAGGAAGTTCAGACAACTCCGCCAAAATACTTTCATCCGAGACTACGTGAAGCAATTTTCTGCACTAATGCTGGATATCCAAGACATGTCCGAGAAGGATAAGCTGTTCAGCTTCCTCGATGGTTTGAAGCCATGGGCGCAACAAGAATTACATCGAAGGAATATCGTCGATTTGGTCGGGGCAATTACTGTCGCAGAAACGCTCACCGACTTTGTTTCCTCTGAAGACCCGGGAAGAAGGAAACAATCTTCAAGCAATCGCCCTCCAAAATATTCTCGAGGGAAGGAGCTCGGGGGCGAACAAAAAAAGAAGGGTTCCCACAAAGGGCCAAGCCCGAAAGGCAAGCCCTCGAAACCCGGCGGATGCTTCTTGTGCGGAGGGCTGCTCATGATGAGGGAGTGCCCACAAAAACAGGCACTCAATGCTTTAACAGCTTCCATGCATCCCCCCAAATCAGACAAGGGCAAAGCTATCGCTCTTAGTTCGAGTAGTTCTGAATCCAGCAGCGACAATGAGGAGTCGCAAGGACCCCGGATGGGAGCAATGTGTTTGTTGAACGCCATGCGGGGTCAAGTGGGGGAGTCTATGAAGGCAAGGCTATAAAAAGCAGGAAATGGTGAGCTGATGTACGTAGACATCAAGCTCAATGGCCAAGCGACCCATGCAATGGTGGACACGGGCGCTACCCACAACTTTATTGTCGATTGAGAAGCAAAACGACTTGGACTGATCTTGGAGAAGAGCCCAGTCGAATGAAGGCGGTGAACTCGGAGGCCAAGCGAATCTCCGGGTTGGCAAAGGGAGTCCCCATCAAGATTGAAACATGGAGCGGGAGCACAAACATGATGGCGGTACTATTGGACAACTTCTAAGTGATCCTTGGAATGGAGTTTATGAACACGGCGAAGTTGGTGCCTATGCCGTTCCTAAACACCCTATGCATGATGGGAGGTGACGACCCCTATGTGATTCTTGTTTCTCGGAGAGGAACCAAAGAACCCCAACAGATATCGACATTACAACTAAAGAAGGGGGTAAGAAAAGGCGAACTAACATTCATGGCTACTATGAAGCTAGAGCCACTCGACGATAAGGCCATTCAAGAACCTGCTGTGGTGGCAAATGTCCTGAAAGAGTTCAATGACGTTATGCCACCCGAGTTGCCGAAGACTCTTCCACCACGCAGAGGCGTGGATCACAACATCGAGCTGGAGCTAGGAGTGAAGCCTCCAGCGAGACCACCCTACCACATGGCCCCGCCAGAGTTGGCAGAACTCGGGAAGCAATTAGGTGAACTGCTAAGCGGTGGTCTCATCCGTAGCTCTAAAGCACCATTTGGAGGTTCAGTTCTCTTCCAGAAGAAACAAGATGGGAGCCTTCGACTATGCTTCGATTACCGAGCCCTCAACAAAGTGACAGTGAAGAACAAGTATCCCATCCCGCTCATCGCGGACTTGTTCGACTAGTTGGGCAAAGCCAAATATTTCTCAAAACTTGACCTTAGATTGGGGTATTTGCAAGTACGCATTGCTGAAGGGGATGAAGCGAAGACTACCTGTGTGACCAGGTATGGAGCGTTTGAGTTCTTGGTGATGCCTTTCGGCTTAACCAATGCTCCGGCCACGTTCTGCACTCTCATAAATTAGCTATTCAAGGAGTATTTGGATAAATTCGTGGTCGTCTACTTGGACGATATCGCCGTCTACAGCCAAACGCTCGAGTACGTCAAGCACCTTCGGACAATTTTCAAGGTTCTCAGGGAGAACACTTTCTTCGTAAAAATGGAGAAATGCTACTTCTCCTAAACGGAGATCTTATTCTTGAGGCACTGAATCGGGGATAGCTCCATTTGGATGGACAAATCGAAGGTGAAAGCGGTTGCGGAATGGCGAACTCCGAAGAAGGTGCCAGAGTTGAGATCCTTTCTTGGTTTCGTCAACTACTATCGACGTTTCATAGCGGGGTATTCGAAGCGTGCAACTCCACTGACGGAATTGTTGAAGGAGCAGTCTTGGAGGTGGTCTGATAAATATGAAATTGCATTCCAAGATCTGAAGGCTACTGTTTTAGAAGAACCGGTGCTCAAATTGCCATACTATGGGGAGCCCTTTGAAATCCATACAGATGCATCAGACTTTGCTATTGAGGGAGTACTCATGAAGAAGGGTCATCCAGTGGCCTACGAGAGCCTCAAGCTCAACGAGACCGAGTGGTGGTATCTAGTGCACGAGAAGGAGATGATAGTGGTGATCTATTGTCTATGAGTTTGGCGACACTACCTTCTCGAATCGTGATTTGTGCTGAGGACAGATAACATCGCTCTGAGCTACTTCCAAACTCAGAAGAAACTTTCCCCAAAGCAAGCACGATGGCAGGACTTCCAGGCTGAATTTGATATAGTAATGGAGTACAAGCCAGGAAAGACAAATGTCGTGGCCGATGCATTGAGTCGGAAAGTAGAGCGCGTGAATGCTGTACAATTGGAGAGTAGAGGCCAAGCAAGTCAGTTGCACTCCAACTTCCTTTCCAGAATCAGGGATGGACTGTATGGTGATCCCCATGCAGTTACCCTGATGCAGCTCATCAAAGAAGGCAAGGCACGACGATTTTGGGTTCAGGAGGGACTCGTTTACACAAAAAGGAATAGGGTTTATGTTCCTCGAGTGGACAATTTGAGACATGAACTCTTAAGAGAGTGTCACGATTCCCTTTGGGCTGGACACCCAGGTATTCACCGAACGTTGGCTCTCGTAGAGAGGGCCTTCTACTGGCCGAAAATAGGGACTGATGTGGAGGAATATGTTCGAATGTACCTCACTTGCCAACAAGACAAGGCGGAGCAACGGAAGCCAGTGGGACTTTTGGAGCCGTTGCCCGTACCAGAAAGGTCGTGGGAGAGCATTTTATTGGACTTCATATCAAGCTTGCCACTAGTAGGGAGACTCGGATCGATACTTGTGGTAGTCGATCAATTTTCAAAGTATGCAACTTTCATTGTTGCTTCCCTACACTGTTCAGCAGAGGAGGCGGCCAAGCTGATGATGAAAGATGTGGTGAAGTATTGGGGAGTCCCGCACAATATCATCAGTGATCGAGATGCTCGGTTCTTGGGACGATTCTGGACTGAGCTATTCAAATTATTAGGATCCAAGCTATACTTCTCCACAAGCCTCCACCCCCAGACAGATGGCCAAACCGAAAGGATAAACTCGCTCCTGGAGCAATATCTTCAGCACTACGTGAGTGTCAACCAACGAGATTGGGTGAAGTTATTGGATATTGCCCAATTCTCCTACAACTTGCAGCGGAGTTCTGCATCCAACAAGAGCCCCTTCGAAATTATTACAGGACAACAACCGTCAACTCCTTACACCATGGCGATCAGGTATACTGGGAGCAGTCCATCAGCCTACCACTTCGCAAAGGAGTGGCATTGAAATACAGATATTGCGTGGGCTTACTTGGAGAAGGCGTCAAAAAGGATGAAGAAGTGGGCAGACTTGGGAAGGTGACCGCAAGAGTTCAAGGTCGACGATTTGGTGTTGGTAAAGCTCCAACCAGCATCACTCCAATTCTTTAGGAACAAAGTCCACAAAGGATTGATGCGTAAGTATGAAGGGCCCTTCCTAATTATCAGTAGGGTAGGCAATGTCTCCTACAAGTTGCAACTACCGGCGTGGTTCAAAATTCACAACGTTCTTTATGCCAGCAACCTAAAAGCCTACCACTCGAATCCGCAAGATGCTTCCCGAAGTGTTCCAACTCAGCTACCCCCCACCATAGCCTCCTATGAGAAGCGAGTTGAAACCATTCTGGCGGACCGCAAAATAAAGCTACCTAAAGGAGCTGAGCAGACAGAGTACTTGGTGAAGTGGCGAAAGCTTCCCCGAACTGAAGCTAGTTGGGAGCCTGAAGACGCCCTATAACATGAAGAAACAATCATCAACAACTACCAACAAGCGTCGACGAGGGCGTCGACAATTTAAGTGGGGGAGAATGTCACGAACGGTCGTCGCGCACCTGCAACAACTTCGTTCAACGAACCGTTCGTCGCTCTCATCTACATGTACAGCTGCTTGACAACATGTTTTGTCTTGGTTTTGGGTCATTTTGCTTGTAAAAATGTAAGTTCGAACAAGTTGCAGCGTTACAAAGCGACTGCTCACCGAACCGAGCAAAACAGCTCTGTTTTCGTGTGCCACAGGCTGTTTTCTGCAGTTCGCCTCCGCTTACCAAAACGTCAACCATCTCAGCCCCTTGGAACCACCCGGGTGGCACAGGGCTGGATGGGGCTTCGATATAGTACCGGGCATTGAACACTCTTTCGCAAGTTCGCACGTTACCTTGACGGGGACTTGTTGTCGCGCTCGGCACTCGGTGAGCAGCTGTTTGTGGGCTTGTAGCTATTTGTTCAACCTTCTAAAGTCCTTGTTTTCCCCCTCCCATCTTTTCTCTTGTGCACGCAAGGTGCTCGCTGAATTACTTGTAAAGCTTCCCTTTTTCACGAGACGTCGGGACTTGTCCGTCACTCGTTCTTCGAACTAATCAACTTTCTCTTTTACAGGTCCTTCAGGACCTGCGAGAGGTTGCAAGTGGGCTGATCTTTGCAGACACAAATCGCAAGGGCGAAGAGCGACTTAGGCAACGCAAGCTAAGTCTGCGTCTTTGCCGTAGGGTTGCCTCACGACTTAGGCAACGCAAGCTAAGTTCGCGTCTGTGCCGCAAGGGTGCCTCACGCCTTAGGCAATTCTAGCTAATGCCGTGACAGTGAGGTGATCTCTTGATGACTTGGTTAGAAAAAAAATATATCCAGCAGAGAATGTATCAGAAGATAACTGCAGTAACCCACTTTAGTTTAACACCAATAACGACACGGACAAGAAGGCAAGAGAGACACACCAACAGATGTGCCCTTTGCATTTGGAGATCCACATAAACAAAGATTAAACTGAACTGCAATCTATGTTAACAAACATTGAACTTCAAAAAACCAATTCTTCTTGAACAAAGAAGTCCAGATAAATCTATATCAATGCCATTCAACTCAAGTCATTAAAGAGGAAAAAATAATTATTAATTAGGCTAATATATCAACTTTAGCCATTGGGAATGTGTTTTCTTTTGCAAGCTTGACAATTTCTGAAATACAGAAGCACTAAAACCAAGCCTACTTTTCTGTGTTAGAAACAATGTAGAACAGAAAGACTCCTATCAAGAATAAAATTTTCCATAGAACACATGTTTGTTGTGGTGAAAGTTCAAGCAAAAACTTCCTTCAATTTTGGTAGAGTATAAGCAATATTTTTCTAATATTTGAAACCATCCAGAACTACAAAGTCATAAAGTTAAAAGGTATATTAGCCTTTGAAGGCAAAGCACACCTTACAGACATTGTAAGAAAGACCATGATAACTGAAGAATTTCTGAAATATATTCAGGTACACACTTCTGTAAGGTAACTTAAAATCATGAAGGAGCAACAACATCCTAATTAAGTAATATACCTTTATCACTGCAGCATTTCCTGAGAATACTGCCGCTAGCATGGGGTTGAAAACATTGTGGAAGGGATAATTCCAAGAAACAATAGCTCCAATTACCCCAAGGGGATAAAATTCCACTTTTGCTCTCTTGTGCAACATTGAATACCCAGAAGACCTGGAGTAAGAAAATAGTTGAAGAAATATCATCTATTCTCTGTTAGTTGCTTAATTTGTTTCTCTAAGAAAAATTGCTCTGTATAACAATTTTGTGAATGCCGTTGTCCGCTATGTTCCTAAGTATAAGGAAATTTTAGAGTCTGATTTGACCGCTACTAAATTTAGCTTAAAATGCAATAAGGTATAACATTCCTGACAAGTATGCCTTACATTCTTAGGCAAATCTTGCCTTAACTTGCCATGGCTAGGAACTTGTGCTCAACTTTAGAAATTTAGAGTAGCCACCAAAATTTGATACTAATTTCATGAAGTTTTATGGTTCTTAGGAATGCTTTATGGTTCAGCCCATATTGATAGAACAGCTGGGACAATGATCTTGATAATAACAATGTTGATGAAAAGTGAAAAATAATTTTCATCAGTTCTTCGTAAGGAGCTGAGGGAAGGCATGTATTTTGCTGTTTATGATCGTTATTGTTGTGTTGCCTCATCACTTAATTGTGTTGCCGGTGTTCCCATGTCTGTCCAATGATTTGTCAAGCCATGCCACCAAGAGATACAGTGGAAATGATTTATGCAACACTGAGGATCAATTTATGCAACCATGCTCTTGAATGCAAACAGTTGCTTTTATGACTGGAACCTGATCACCCGGGTACAAAAGGAGCAAATTTACCATGGAACCAAGGCTCGATCTCACTGAAGTCAGATATTTTGACCCCCTATCTTTTTGTGACTCCGTTTATGCTTTTTTCCCTTTTTCTTTTCTCACTGTAGTCAGATTATTTATTTCCAAACACAATGATATGTATTTTCTACAAGATGAGAATGGTTTTGGCCATCACTCTGCATGTAATTTTGGAAAAATAATATCTTTCATCAACCATTTTCTAATCTGTCCTGCATAAGCCTACGCCAAACACAAGTAACAAAAACTTTTTTTTTTTTACCAGAGTAGAAATGGTCATCTAGGTTCTTTGTTCCAAAAGAACTATAAAACAACATAATCACTGGTAAATCAATGTTCAATGTGGTGCCACAAGAATCAAGACTAAGCGAAACAAAAATATTATGTAAAAATAACTAAGACAAATATGAAAATAAACACTCAAATTTTAAAAGAAATGCTCATGCCAAACTAGAACTTCAGCATACAAACTACCACACATTTGTATTGCATCAAAGAGCCTAATTTTGAAAAGACACAATTCATTTGACAAAAACAGAAAGAAAGAAATGCAGATTTAGTTGAGTCAGATATGAGAATTAACCTGTATTCAGGCTTTAGCCACCTCTCACCCTCAGCCAGAAGCCAAGTTATTTTTTCACATGTTGTCATTATCTCTCCTAAAGAAGCATCGACCATTGTCTTTCCGGTATCCCTAGAAGATACCCTACAACAAATGAGAAATCATGAGGTTGTTGCATTGTTCCACATTGACAGAGAACTATAAAGAACTTAAGGACTGAATGATACCATTGAAAACGAGGAATTCAAACACAATCGTTATTTAGATCTATGCTACTCAAGCCACCCAAAAGAAAGGTAGGCTGTAAGACCAATCAGAATTATTTGGGCATTTCAAAAGAGTCACCCTAATGCAAGTTCTTCACAAGTATAAAATGGTAAAAGTCCCATAATATGATATCAGCATAAACATTTAAAATGTTCCGAAAATGGTGCTCAGTACTTCCTAAAGCTAAAATGCCTTCAATGCCATGTTGCATGTTAACAACTTTGAGGAAAAGCAATAGCAATACCCCTGAGGCTAGAAAGCATGTATAAATCCCTACGAAGAGAGAGAAAGAGAGAGTGCTTTCACTCAAATTTTGTTCCTCACTCGCATATAAGCTCCTGATGATCAATTATATACTTCAGAAGGATTCTCAAGAATTCTCGTCTTTGACGAAAGCTGCTACTTGCCCATATTTTTTGTGCCTCTCTGGCTTGTGCAACATGCTCCTTGACCTGATCAAATAATTTGGAAACACTTTTCAACATCCGCAAAAAAGCAACAAAAGTGAGTTCTAAACTAATCTTCATCAATATTTAAGACAAAGACAATACTGAATATCATGCCCAAGGATTTAAAAGTTAAGAACCAAAGCTAGCTTGTTTCGAATTAATAGTTATCAGAAGTGAGAAGATAATAGTGAAGACTAAAGCATGCGAACCTTATGATGTCTCCCAGCCAAATTTACAGGACATATGGGAAAATCATATTTGAATCTAATTATAAAAAAATTCAATGTATATGATGCAGCTGAAAAGACAGTTCTAAAGACAACAAACATGCTAATTTCACTAAAATTTACAAACACATAAAGTTAAGAACTTCTGTTCTAACTTCCTGCATCCTTTAGGATCCTAGAGCTTGATGCCTTTTGAATGAAGGAAGTTAAATCACAGAAGTTGAACCATTAATTTGATAACATAAAAGATCCTATGCATGAGATCCTTTCTTCCAGTTCTTTTTTGCATGGTCAAAAAGATCAGCATTTTTGAAAAAAACAATAAACATACATTGTTATCCTAGAGAAAGACTGAGACAAATAAGAATAAGAAATTGCTTCACACAGAGCAATTAATCTTGGTAGAGAAGAAAACAACTTGACTAAGAAAGTGAGATAGAATCAACACGACTAAGCAAGTGAGATATAATTAACACATCCTTTATTTGACAAAATTACAACAATCAAGAATCATCATGATCATGAAATCAACGGCTATATCTGTGCCACCAGCCAACTTTATGTCTGTTAGAAAAAAAAAGTGAATTCGTAAATTCAAACTGTGAAGAGAATCCATGAATGGACTACAGAGTTGTGTGATCCACCTCATCCGGGGTTGAAGCTTGGGTAAAGCCCAGGTATTTCATAGTTGCTGGCTCGTAGCATTGAACCTTGTCTGTTTGTGGCACTCTCCCCTTCCTTGGTATCTGCAATAGATCAAATATATTAAGCTTCAAGTCTCTCAGATATTTGATTAATAAAAATACAAACAAACGGGACGAACTATGACCAAATTAAAATAAAAGAAGCCAAATGAGGCAAAACCACAAGAATTCCAACTTAATCGACTACAGTTTGGTAATCCAGTTACAGGATTCCATGTTTAGAGAGCAGCATCTCAAGTTAAAAAACGGTAACATTGCAAATTGAACTTTTTCCTATAGTAACCTAACGCGGTTCGACTCCTTCTATGTTTATGAAACATAAGAGAACGCCATAACAGGCATGAGATCCAATCAAATAGAAAAAAGAATGCTGATTCGACAGAAGAACAGCAAAATGCATGTGGAAACAATAGCATTTAAGGATTCTCACATATATGTAGCTGTTCTCCTTGGTCTGGCTCCCATCTTCCAGCACTGAATTAATCCGAGCACAGACATCACGAAAACAGTCCCCCATAAAAAGCAGAAAAGAGAGAAAAAGGAAGCAAGACAGTCGCGGAATGTACCATCGGATGCATCGACCTCGATGGAGGGAACGCTGGGGGGAATGAGCATCAGGAGGAAGCGGCATACCACGAAGGCGACACCGAGGACGAGCAGCGGCCACCAGAAGGCCATCGCCGGAGCTCCAAGCGTAGCTCCTGAGCAACGAGGGAGAGGGAATATAAGCCCCACAGGAGCCGGGAAACAGAGCAAGGCATTCGTTCTTGCTTCCATCGGCGGCTTTTACTTATTCGTCCCATACGAAGCCGAATATTACGCTTCTGCACCTGATGTTGTCCTATTCGAAATTCTAGAAATTATGAGAACAGAATTATAATAAAACCCAAATTAAATTGCTCAGACATTATAACTGCACAAATGTATCATTTTATATCATTTCAATTAACAATAATTAGAACACATCATGTATATAATGTTTACATACGATATATGTTTCGTAGCCAGATTTCATAATCTAAATAATGGAATCAGGATTAAGTGTGCTTTCAACTTTATAAAAGACATTGAAAGAGGGGGAGGAGGGAAAGGATTAGGATTCCTCCTTGTATTGGTTGTGGGATCACTTGCGGATGGAGGCAACGGTTGTTTGTTATATATATATATATATATATATATATATATATATATATATATATATATATATATATATATATATATATATATATATATATATATATATATATATATATATATATATATCCTTGACAGTTTGGAAATCGCATAATTGTCATTGTAAACTTCAATGACAAACATCTACTCTTTTAAATTTTAAGGTGCTTCACATAGGGCCACTTTGGTCAACCCCCTGACCAATTTTGACCGTAGTCAACGTTAATTGTTTGAGTAAGAAAAATATATCAAGAATTAATACTTTTAGCATCACAATAACTTTAAGTTTTAGATTGTGAAGGGTTGTATATGAAAAAAATTAATTTATAAGGAGATGAACCTAATGTATGAGATTTTTGTCAACATGGAATTTGGAACAATCAATATACTTAATTTTATTACTATAAATTAAGAATAACCTGTGATCCTATGAACCTATGATCTCTTGGATTCTAATTACTTTCTTGACCACCTTGTCCAACAAAGCTACAGTGTCATTTGGAATTCCTGACACATCAATCATTGCCACAGCCAAAGCTCAGAATGAGAGCCCAATCACATCCTTTAATGTACCAGCAAAAGCAAATGTTCTTAGTAGTTAGTATGGTATCTTCAACTAAAAAAGACCTTCCTTCCTCCATGAATAATGGCATTGAAGGACCCACTATCATGTGAGTCTTTTGATGAGCAATGAATTAATACATACTGTAGACAACTGCTAGAGAAGACATAAGACCAAGTCAAAGAGCTTCCCCTGATGTTGTAATAAAGTGGTCAAAGCCTGCAAATTTGATTCTCCAAGTCAGCTTGGATAAATGTGATCACTGGCAATCACAGGTATATGGTTTGGTGACAACATTGCTTTAAGTGGGGACTTGTGTACTCTGGAAGATGCATGGAAAGACATGATTTTTATGTTGGCAAGCAAACTCATATCCATGATTTGATTATAATGTTGAAGGAGCCGCTATTTCTTTCATTAGATTCTGCTTCCATTATTTCCACTGTTCTTCGTTATTTTCATTAATCCTTTGCAAAAACAAAATTTTTGAAGAAGAGAAGAATCGAGGGTTTTTAATCTTGGAAACAGTCCTCTCTTGTTTAACGCCAGAACTGTCCAAAGCTTACATTGACCGAAGCCTTGTGCATTTGACTGTCCTTTTGCTCACGTTTAGTACTCGATGTAGGAGTTCTAGTTGAAATTGGGTAAGGCGCCATTTAACACTTTCAATCTCACAACTCAAATGTCAAGGCAGATACTAATGCATGTATAATGAATGAATTGACATCATTGATCAAATGAAGCACTCTGCTATAGCAAGACAAAGAATTTCTGCAGTCCCTTTTTGAAGGCTTTTTTTTATACCTTTAAGGCTGAAGCAGCTAACATCAATCAGAGAATTTCTGCAGCTGCAGAGATGACCAGAAAAAAATAACAACACTCACCACCATAAAAGATTGTCATCAATAATCAAAACATGGTGCAGTTGTTTTCAAAATTAAGAGCATCAGACGAGATGGTCAATGACAATTTTAAGACTCCTCTCAGCAGGCAATATGTTATCAAACCATGTTATAAAAAAAATTGCTATGAATAATCAAACCATGGTGGGATAGTCTTGAAAATCAATGTCAAGTTCCTCATGCATCAAATCAAGATGATCAATGAAACATTTAAGACTCGTCACCAGGCAACATGTTGCAGAGGCATCGGTAAATTTGCAAACATGGATCAACCAACAAAACTGCACCTTTCAAATTCTAGAAACCATTACTTCTGAACCAGTACTTCTGAGGTAGCTTTGTTCCTGGAATGCAGCAACACATTTTTCCTTAACGACCCTGGTTAACCTGTCCATGTAACTAGAGGGGAAGAGAAACCAAAATGCACTGCTCTGTTAGAGCTGTTATATGAATGAACAACCAAGTAATCACTTATCCTGAAGATACAGGCAAAAAATTAGTACATGAAGGCAAAAAAAAAGAGATTTCAATGGCTTGGATAAGTAGCACAAGTATCTGTCAGGTGGTACCTAAAAAGAAAAGCTTCTTATGAATGAATATTAATATCTAATAAATAAACATATGTTCAGAAATCACAAGCATTCATGGGCATCTGGAGAATCATTCTTATATAAGCATAAACGACTATTAATACCAATAGTGTGATAGTGATGTAAGTCAATAATATGCTATAGAGCATACAAAGCATTTTACATTGCAAAAGTACCGTAGAAAATCATATTGACAGAGACTGTGAACAAGAATCAACATTTTACTGTAGTAATCAATGAGCAGCCGAGCTTCTCTAACATGTAGATCCAACACAATTTATCTTCAAACCAAACTTCATTCTATTTTTTATTTACAAGCCACCCATATATCCAGCAAATGAATTAGATTTCAAAAACTTCTTCACTAAGAGGAGCAAAATAGCAACCACCAACCAGATGGCAGCCCAAGTGAGAAAACGATCATCCAAGGGCTTCTGAACTCTAGCAGCAGGCCTCTGGTGCAGCTCACCCACCTCGACGGCTGGCAACCTTAAACTTGCTCCAGCACTTATGCCAACTCTTAGCGGCCCTTCAGCTGCATTGACACGAACCTCATGCTCATCTTCTATTGCTCTCTGATCTGATTCCTGGTTTGGAAGATCCTCGGCAGCTGTAATAGCATCCAAATTAGCAGTGACTTGATCTTCGGTTACCAAATTATCTGTAGGTTCAGCGGTTGGAGTTGGTGGAAGTTGAGGCACAGGGGGAGCTTTACTCAGCATGTACTGATGAATCTGGTTCAGCAATACTTTGCACATCAGGCATGTACATCTGATAACTACATCATGATAGAATCTAAAATGGAGGTAAATTGAACCTCATCGATTAACTTTTGTCTCTCTGGGTTGCCATATCTAGGAGCTGCTTCACGGGACTTGATGGCAAGCTCACGCCTCACTTCTTTCTTGTAATCCAAAGAACCCAAAGCTCCATTGGGATTAGTTGACATAAATGCAATTAGGGCAACTAATGCTGTTCGCACTGGAAACAAAATGAAAAAATGTTGTAGCCTTATCAATTACTCTATAGATATATTCCACTCATGGCATTTTACATTGACGAAATATTAGACTTACAAAAGGCACATCATATAAGTTATTACAAAAAATCTTGGAACTTTCTATCATAGCAGTACTAATTATGGAATTCAAGCTAACTTATTCCACAAGGAATCAATCTAGATATAACTCTTAAAGTTATGAGTATTGGCCTGTCAAAAATTCTTTTGTCAAAGTAAATGAACTGGAAAGGTTGGAAGTTCCAGAAGCAAAATCTAGGAGCTCATATTGTATCAAGCTGCACTTTTTTTTTTGTTAATTCTACACTCATCAGTTACGTGAAAAGACATACAAAAAACTCAGATAGCAGACCAGTTAGCGTACAATGCTAAAAGAGAAATGACATTAGGTATAACTTTGGCATATTGCAAACATATAAACACTGCTAGAGAGGCCACTGGTCCAAAACCAATACCATCAGAAACAAAGAGGGAGAAAAGGACCAGACTAGAACAAGAAGAATAAACCACATACCGCTCCATGATGGTTGCCAATGTTCAGGATGATAATTTGATATGCTTAAGCAGATCTTGGTCTGTGTTTCAAAACGACCATTTGGCTGAATAACAATTCAAATTTAAAGGATAGTTGTTAGTAAGATACCAAGAAAACTCTATGTGATGAGTTTTGAAGAATTTGAAAGGAAAATAGGTGATTACGGTCAAAAACATAAAGGAAGGGGGCTTAAGTGGGTATTCAGCAGGCAATTGGATCCGTCCGTGATAGATTCCTCCTTCAAATTCAGTATCCTGAGGCCCTCGAATGGCAAACTGCCACTCGAAAATATTTTCCTGGTTAACATGAAAGATGTCATTTGAAAAGTTGCATCATATGCATTCAGCAGTCATGAAAAAAATTTAACTAATGAAACTATACCTTCCTAAGGAACAATTTTGTTTTCCTTAATTGCTCTAGATGAACATAATAATTCAGATCTTACTGCAGAAAATTCTCAAAAGAATACGCCCCTATTCAACCTTCCAAAGCATATCATATAAAATGTACAACAATAGATGCAAATATCTATCAAATCAAAACGTGCCAGAAGAGACACTAATAGACTTGAAACACAAATCCAAAGTAGACTAAGAACAATGAGAAAATTCTTAAAGGCTTCCCTTCTATAAATATTCAATTTAATTACAACACACCTTAAAACCAATATACCCTAATTTTCAATCCATGCATTGTAGGAAACTAATCCACCTGTCCATCAACCAACGTCGAATTCGGAAACTAAGCATCGCCATCTCACCGTCTCCGAACAAGAACCGATTTTACAAATAAGAAAGCCTATTATAACACCCCAAGAGTCGGTTCACAACCCAACGAAAACGAGGATGAATAATCGCACAAAATAATGGGCCGTTGGATCTAGGGTTTTTGGAACATATCGATTACCTCGAGAGGGAGACTCATGAAGTCGTCGGAGGGGTTGGACTGCATCTCCTTCACCTCCTGGAGGATCCGCTTCACCGCCGGGTTCCTCCGGTTGTACCGCTCCTCCGCCATGGCCACAGGCTGTCGATTAGCCCCCGCCGCTACTTTCTCAACCGGGAAGCGGGAATCAGATTCCACAACGAGAACGAGAAGGGGGCGGAGGCGAGCTATCGCCAGAAGGGTAGATAATATTCCCCCCGCCGCTACTTTCTCAACCGGGGAGCGGGAATCAGATTCCACAACGAGAACGAGAAGGGGGAAGAAGGGGGCAGGGGCGAGCTATCGCCAGAAGGGTAGATAATATTCCAAAGCTTCCTTAATTAATTGGATTTAATTAAGAAAATATTATATGGAAGACTACGCGGAATGAACGTGTTTTCCCATGACACCCCCCCCCCCCCTAGGACCACGTGGAGACAAGCAATCGAGACACGTGTCTTCTAGTGCTTCGAAGTTTGATTGGTATGTGGCGAGGAAACCACCAACAAACGTTAAAAACGTATCGGATTTCGTTACGTGCCGTATTTGCACATTTCTGTTATATTCCAAACGGCAACGGGCTTCAAATAAACTCGATCGACGCCTCTTCGCCTGTGGCGGTGTGCGAAACCGATCGCTGGTGCGGCGAAGGTGATATCAGGATCTCACAAGGTTTATCTTTTCCGCCTTTTCCCTTCTTTCGATTTGTGAAATTAGGTTTCAATCAGTAAGGATCTCGATCTGTTGTACGCGCCGCTCGATTGTGTCGTTTGAAGATCTGAGGTGGGTTTGCCCCAATTTGTTCTCCAAATCCTGAGATGGGTAAAACGATTTTTGTTTGGTTTTGTAAAAGCAGATGATGAATTTGTAGATACTGCTTGTTAACGATTTTGTTAGGGATGAAAGATTTAGGTTATTGGGTGATTTGGGGTTGACTAACGAACAGTGGCGTTATTGTTGCTGATCTCGCGTTGCATGAATGGAAGTTGGACATGGAAAAGCCCTACTTGTAGCGAGTTTATATTCTATGTTCGTTTGTTAAGATCTAACCGAGGCTTGTGTATCAGATTGTATGATGATGGTTAAAGTTTACAGAATTTCACGAGGATAAATCCCAGGGAGTTAAGCGAGAAAAGGTCTTCTATTGGGTTTGTATGATGGAGGCTTTTATCTTGAATGAAAAAGAATAGAGAATTGTTTTCTTCAATTGAGGGAATTTTTGTGCAGGAGTAGCTCAACTAATTTCAGAGTTTGGTTCAGATAAAATTCTGAAAAAGGGCAGGTATACTGATTAAAAGACCATCTGAAATCCTAAGTTTAGTGGTATAACTTGAAATTAGTCTAAGCTGTATGTGCTGTGATATAATTCTCCAACCTACTTCTCTATTTTGGCTACTTTTAAATGATTGAATCATTTATGCTCTGCATTCTAATGAGTCATTTGCATGCTGTTGACATTATGCTTGTCATTTGCATGCTACCAGAGGTAGTAGCTTTAACTTTTAGTGCTAAATTTGGTCCATAAGAGTGAGAACTTAGTTCATTTTTACTGATGCAGGCATTTGAAAAACTTTATGATTTAGAATTTTTTCTGTTCTTTAAGATATTCTATACCATATGTTTCCTTTGGACATGATTTCTTTTTCCACTTCTGTTAATCTATTTGTGTTGTTTTACAGTTCGTTTAGCATTCTTCCTTGGGAATGCATTGTCAATGCTTAACTTCTTCCTTTCGCATGATTTTTTTTAAACATATTTTTCTCTTGGGTCTTGGTGCTATAAGCAAGATCAGTCTTTTGTGACCTGGATGACTAATGTTTGAGTCACTAAAATGTGTATGTTTTTGGACTAAGACCTTATGAAGGCTTTTATTAGCCTACCCAACAAATGGGCCTAGTTTCTGTTTCTATTTATTTTTTGTGTTTTTTAGTTTAACATGTGTTTCCTTTTAAAAAAGAGTGGCTGACAAACTACTCAAGGACTTCACATCTGTCCTCAGAGGTCTGTTATTTATGACAAAGTCATCTATCAGTGGGCCTCATTTCCTCTCCTTCCATCTTCTCTATTTCTCTTTTTTTTTTCTCTTCTCCCTCTCTACTGTTTCCTGTTCCTTTTATCCTCCTCTCCTCCCTTCCTCCTCTCCATCTATTTCTCTTCTTGTTCTTGTGGTCGATTAATCAGCTGTTTCAATTCTATTTCTAATCATCCAAAAAAATGCACAGTGAGCTGTCTGTCTTTTTTTTTCACTTGTTTTAAAAGCGGAGGGGATCAGACAACCTTTTAAGCTGTGGCATTTACTCACTTGTTTGTATCAGGATAATATGCTATAAGTTAGTTGAAATGTTAAATGATCAAAATGAAGTATTGCGACCTAATATGATTTATTCATAGAATGGGTAAAATTAAGCTCCGAAACTTTGTTTAAGTGTCCTTAGATGCCTACGAATAATATGTTTGTTATATCTCAATTACAATGAAAAAGGTTGAAAGCAAACATGTGTGGGAGTTGGCTGTGATCTGTTGGTTTCCATTGCTTTTGGGGACAAAAATTGGTGTCCTAAATCATAGGACTCAAGTCTTACAAATATGATATTTCCTTCTTTTATAAGGTGTCCTATTAGTGAGAGGTTCTAGTATTCAGAAAAGGCACATCTGTGATATCTGCAAATGTAGTTCGAATAACTTGGTTCAGTTGATTTTTTATGTTAATAGGTGCCATGCAAATTTTCTATAATGTCTAGCTTCATGAAACTTATTTGACATGCTTTTACTTTTTAGACATAGTTATGAGGTTTGGGATTCATGCCCTCTGAGATTCATCAATTCTTCTTTGACACTGAAATCTGAATATGTGAACCAAATTAGATTTATCAATTCTTCCTCGATATGTCTTATCTTGCAAGTCGAATGGCATATTCATCTTTGATGCTGGGTATGATGATTAATGCAAGAGTCTTACACAATTTAGCTTTTTCACAGCATGTGAAAATTGAGACAGGATGCTATTTAAAATTCTGAAATTCACATTTCCATTGTTGGTAGCTCTGTCGTAATATGCAAACAGTCACTACCATGTATTATGTATTATGCTAGCTGTATGAGTATCTCTAATTAGATGAATCCAACATATAACTATGTGATGAGTTTTGTTGGTTGGAGTACATTAAAACAGTTGGACGATATTGGATGAGCAGGATTGGGAGGTCCAGATGAAGAACTTTCTACATTCTTTTTATTCTTATCATATATTACGGGTCATTGAGGGCAGGCCTTGGTACAATGGTAAAGCTGTTTCTTTGCAACTTGGGATATCAGGGTTTGAGTCATGAAAACAGCCTCTTTAAATATTTAAAGGTAAAGCAATGTGCATTGACCCTTCTCGGACCCTACATTGGCGGGAGCCTTGTGCATTGGGTATGACCTTTTTTTTTTTTTAATATATTATGGGTCATTGTAGTTTCACAATTTTAGCTTGTCATTGTGTTCTCGTTAACACTTTCACATGACCTCTTGATGACCATCTGCTTCCTGTTCAACTCTCCTGTACCAATGTGCTAATTTATACTTCTTTTATTGAAAATAAAATTCCCTGTCTTGCTTACATTGGGTGTTCATTTTTACATTGGGTGTTCATTTTTAATGGGGTAATCTTTACTGGATATTGTCTTTGTTATAAAAGCTAATTTCAAGATACTTGATATTGATATTTTACATCTTCTATTAGACTTTGCCTAAGTTGAGTAGATCTATCTGTTCTCGGCTTGTTATGCTTCAATTTAGAAAGAAAAAGCAGATTAGTACAGAGAGTACTTATAGATATTATGGTTTATTAAAGTAGTGCTACATATTGGAACCTACTAAAGGATTATGTGAAACAAGTGGATATTGGATACTTTTTATTTCCTCAATGGTATTTTATGATTTTAGGTTGAATCAATAAATATTATTGCTGCAAATTTGTTAAAACTAACACTTATTCTTCTGTCCAGCACATTCTAGTTTGTTGTTTGCTAAAGATACATGGCTGCTCATAAAATTGCACATGCTACCCTCAAGGGTCCTAGTGTTGTCAAGGAGATCTGCATTGGCCTTACACTGGGATTATTCGCTGGTGGCCTCTGGAAGATGTACCACTGGAATGAGCAGAGGAGAACAAGAGCTTTTTATGACATGCTAGAGAAGGGTGAAATTAGTGTTGTTGTTGCAGAAGAATAATCATCCTAGTCTCATTCCTTCAGATATAAATGGAGACCTGCATTCTCATCCTGGAAGCTCAAGTACATTTTCAGATCAAATTTGCAGCTTTTTACTGCTGGATGCAAAATAAGTTTGGATAATTGTTGAGACCTGCTACACTGCGGTATGGACTAAATCCTTTTTCCATTTCATCATTGTGGTTCTGCCTACTCGTTGTTTGATCTTAAATATGAAATAAGTTATCCACACTTTTAGAACAAGACTGTGTTCATCTGCTAGTAAGTTGCCATAAAAGAGAGAAAAGAGGTGGCAAAACCTTTTTTAAAGTGCCTTCATGTTAAACAGTTCCCTGTGCTACTTGTGTTGAAAGGTATCCATGACAAACGATCACTGTACTGCTTGAGGATATAGAAGATGATCATGAATCATGTACTAGTTTAATCATTTCCTTTCTTTAAAACACATTGAGCTTTTACAAATTGCTATGTAGATTGCAAAAAATTAATTCTCTTATAATAATTTTTAGGGGTAGCAATGACAGTTTCTTCAAAGCAAAAAGCATTAATTTGTTGAAGTAATTGTTAGATTTCTTTAGTAATGCTACCTTTATGTCTTTATGTCTTTTACGCAATTTTCCCCTAAATTTCAACGGGCAGATGTGCTATAAATCGACCATTGTCTATCTTCGATATATCCTAGATGGAAAAAAAAAGGGTGAACCTTTGACTAGTCAAATCGAAAAACTTTGGTCTTTTTACATTGTATCGATCCATATGAATCCATCTATTGCTATTGTTATGTCAGTTATGATAATTTTGGTATCTCTACAAAGATATTTTTATTTACATTATAAATAGTATAGGAATCAACTTTTTCATATGTTCTTCATACCTATTTGAAATATGCTTTGTAAGGTAGTTTGAATTGAATTTTGAGTGGGTTTTATTATTTTTTAATAAACTTGTAATGTTTTTAATAGTTTTTGTAGAGGCACAAAAATTATAATCCTATTTAAAAATATTATAATTAACATAATGAAGTCCTTAAATGATGAAAGTTTTCTTTATATATCATATCTGAAACATTATAGGATAGAAAAATATAAAAAAGATAGAACCTTAGAAAAGAAAATAAAACAATATTTTTTATAAAAAATTAGTTAATATCTTTTTTTTTTAAATTCTCATAGTTTTTTTTTTAATTATGATATTACCTTTATCGACCATTGTCCCCGTCCAACATCGTCACCCATCGCCCTCGCTAAGGTGACGATTGGTGGAGTAGCATTTCATACGTCTTGATCCTTGCGAGGGCCGCCGACGAGAACGTTGGTCGTAACCTTCTTTTTCCTCACCCATGGGCAAATTCGATGAGGTCCCTATAGGTAGGATGAGTCCTACGAGGCAAATGGGAGGGGAGGTAGGACCATAGTGTTGACCACTTATGTTGTGGTCGAGAATAATGAAGAGCGATGCGAAACGAGATTTATTTTTTCATGCAGGAAGAAGAAGTATTTTGCGATAATTTTTAAAAGTTGAAATGCTTTACGAAATTTTTTTAATTATTTTTTAAAAAATTCGATAATTGACCAAAAAAAAAAAAGGCGCCTCGACCAGGAGACACCCGAGATGAAAAAGCTTCATCTGGAAATTTTCCAGGAAAACGAAACCCACAAAACCCCAAACACCTCGTCGGCAGACTGCTTGTTGCCTAATGATCTCTTTTCCCGCTGCTAGTGCTGCTGCAGCATGCGGCCTGCCAAACCCGCCGCTTCGGCCGCAGGTGAGGAGAGCGGGAAGCCGTTCCCTCCGACATCCCCGCCAGGTTGTACAGCGTATCGTGTATTCTACTGCTTTCACGTTAAGTCTTGAAACTTTCAGAGCCATTAAAGTAAACCCAGAGTGTATACGGCATGATGGAGACATGAAAACGATGTCTACAATTGCTTTATACTGTGACTGATGGGATTGCTCTTCACAGGCTCTACAAGTTCCCAGTGCTACCAGCTATTGTGGACTTCGATGAAGGTGCATGCATTAACCATCTTAAACAATCCAAGAAGCTAATCTAGGAGATGCTGGTGAGTCAAAATTGGCTACCACTGTTGTACGGGTTGAAATTGTTCTTCGTGTTCCATTAAACATCCTGATATCAAGTGCTGTAACACCTAAATTAGCCTAGGAAGAAAGGTGCTATTGTATCAGAAAGAAACTTTCTGCAGTAGAGTAACGTCTGCAACTATAGACATATGGCACTCGAGATTTGCATGGTGAGCCTGCTATTAGTTGTTCGAGTCATACGACACGCAAAGCCAGTAAGTTCTCAGAAAGGGGAATCTGAAGACAGCCATGGGCCACCTATCATGCGTTATCTAAGACAAATCTATTTCGGATGCTGTGTAGAGGTGAACAAGTCGACACGTCTTCCCTGAGGAGACTCAGGTCTACATTCAAGCTTGAGTGATGGGTCCAAGAGCGTCACTTTCACGAATGATGTGTCGAAACATGATTAACAAGCTTCACTCCCTGAACAGTAACTAAATATTCCTGATGATGACCTGCAGAAACACAAATCTCGTTCGTACCGGATATGAGATGCTTTTTAACTCTTACTAATTAACACCTGACTGAATAGTGACACCGGTGATCATAATCTTCAGCAAGTCGACACAGTACTCTACCGATGGTAGAGGGAGAACGAGTGCAGTGGGATGAGGACAAAAAGAAGGGGGAGGAGTCGCCGAGGGAGAGTCGAGCGGTGGCCACCACCTGAGCTCAGGAAAAGGGTCGTAGGTTTTTGTGGTACCCAAATAAGTGCATTGAAGGGTTGACCGCTGTCAGCTGGGGGGGGGGAGTGGCGATGGGCGCTCCTCTCTGTTCTTTGCAGACTCGCTCTCAGGTGGCGTCCGTCCTTGCCCACTTAGGACACGCAGCGTGAGGCTTGAGGAGAGAGACGACGAAGGGAAAGGAGAAATGATGGCAGCTTTCCAGGGATTCCAGCAGTTCCATCCTTGTACGTGGTGTGAAGTATGAACCGAAAGTGACTCCGGCTTGTTCATAATAGTTTGGAGAGTCAGACACTCTACCATGGTTGCTGCTGCAGGGACGACCGCCACAGCCCAAGATCAAGTTATCTTTAAATTTGATGATGAAGCCCATGTCAGCTTGAGCCTCCTGCATGACAAAAGAGCCGTCAATTACCAAAGTAAAATCATACTGATCCTATAAGAACAGTACACCTCCTACAGTTGCTTACATCCGATGTCGCTCAGATCTGTCCCTATGCTTACAGTAGTCACTGACGTGGAACCAAACCTTGTCGAAAAGTTGGTTTGACCTAACTGTTGTCATACTTAGCCACGACGACCTAACTGTTGTCATCCTTAGCCTCCTTGTGGCTCACCCAAAATACCCGTATAGCCTGACAGTTATTTTGTTCAGGTGTTGTTGGTCTTCCAAAAGTCATGTATTACTGAGAATCCATATAATAATAAAAAAATTGAATTATTATTGAATCAAAAATTAAAATTTATAAGCTTAAAGGGAATCTTCGAACACATGACAAATAAAATAAGAGTCGAGTTGAGAGTAAAATAAATGGATAGTTTGTTCCAATTAAACTTCCAACTTCTAGCTAGCCAAATTCTTCTCTTCATCACACTGTTAGACAGTCAAAGCATTATATACAACTTTAACTGTCAGTGCCCCTTTTGGGTTCTCAGTCAAATATCATTTATCATCACAGGGTGATGCATGCAAATATATATATATATATATATATACCTATCACACATGCCATCGGCGTTGGACCAAAGATCAAACCAATTATGTTCATATTCCAACTGTCATCATCAGAGATCAAATCACGTACTTTGGAAACATGAAATACCACCTCCATGTTCACAGAAGTGGGTCAACAAGTTCCATTATCAATGGTAATCATAAAACCTATCCTAATATCCCTTTAACAGGTTATGGGAAGCTTTAATGGAACAAGAAGGTCTCACACATTTGGGTGGAGTAAGTCATATTTTGCCACCAACACTTTGACTCAAATGCTATCATTGTTATTGAGAAGAGGAAGAAGCCTTTTGACACAAATAAATCTCTTAATCAGGGATAAATCTTGATGCCCAAACCCTCCCTCCTCTTTGTCCTAATTATATGAAATCTTTTAGCTCGATATTATCATCCCACATGATGCCATCAACAAGTTTGGACATCTTATTTAGAATCTTTTTTTAGAAACCCACTGATGTGCATGCCATAGCAAGGTTTTCCTAAGTCGAATACAAATATCTTTTGATTAAATTGGAGATAAATAATGAATAGAAAACCAAGCAGAAAGTTTCGATCGCAATCAAACTTCGACACGAATTCCATAGTCATTTCTTCCGTACAATAACTCAACTAAAATGCTAAGCTTAAGCATTTGAGTTGACGACTTCAAATTCTTGCTTGCCTCCTATCATTTGTTTCCTTCAACCTTCATAGGGTACGCAATAGGAAGACGAGATGTATCAGTTTGCATGTCGGGCAAGTTGCAGTGGCATCGAATGTCACATCATCATTTAATTTCAGACATCACTAAAAATCTAGTTTGTTCAATCAATTAATATTGTCAAATCATGTACGAAGGCAATATAAACAAAATCTGCTCTTTAACTCCAATATATCAAAAAATTATCCATCCATCTTAACTATTTCTTATAATTATTCTTTCAATTTTTTTGTTAAATCAAAAAATTAGCTAAGTTTTTGTCTCCGTGACTCAAATTTAAAATAGTTCTAAATTAAACTCTCATTTTTAAAATAATATCATCCACAACTAATGTTATATCACAGGATATGGTTAATAACTTTATTAAAACTGTATGTACAAATCAAAATCTATTTTCATCCTTGTTAAAATTTTTCTTACCTTACTAGCTAAAAATGTATGTACAAATCATTTATCTCTAAATTTATGTACTCTTTATCCTTTCTAAATCTTTATATCAATTTTTCATGTCCCTTTATATATATATATATATATATATATATATATATATATATATATATATATATATATATATAATTTATATTATAAATTTTGTAAAACATTTTTTTTTATTTTGATTCATCCACTATTAACATTCTCTTAAAGCTACATCCTTATCTTTAAATTGTTTTAAAAAATATTTTGCCACACTCCTAATTTTAATGCTCAGCAATGTTTAAACATTTTAAATATTTTCACTATTTAGTTTTATTATGAATCCTTGCTATTTTCCTCGTTCATTTTATACACTATAGGTTCATAAATTTATGTTGATTAGTTAAGTTCTTTAGGCATACCTTTACATGTGACTTTTCTTTTTTGTGAAACATTAGAGGCTTTTCCAATCTTTTATACTAATATATATTTATTATAAACTTAAATAACATAATGTTAACCATATTAATTCGGAGTTATTAATTTTTATTGATCGAGATGAATGTCAGCGACAATATCACAAGCGGAATGATAGATATCTTTTAGAGAAATATTTAAGCTATATTATAATATATATTATGAAAAATTGAATAATGATAAGTTTGAATCACATAAATGGATATCAATTCTATCACAAAAAAAATATTTAATCTTCTTCGTCGTGAGCCAAAGTCGCTATTTGTAATTTAACTATCTGTCTTAGTTCATCTCTTTTTAATATTTAAAATTTTAATCATATTTTTCACTAAATATATATAATTATAAAAAAAAATAATATTTTTTAATCGTTCAAGAAGATGCAATGAAGAGTTTTCTTGAGGAAAACAAGCACAATTTTGGCCCGATTTGAAGCCTTTAGGAACAGCTTGTGCATGTGTGTCCCCTTCCTGACGATTCAGTTTCTGATACAGGGCCTGAGTTACGTTACAAGCTGTGATCATAGTTATCTCAAGTTTCATGGTAGAATATGCGTTGCATTACTCCAATAATTAGGTAAACAGCAGATTTCAGACGGCCGGACGTTGAGCAGTGAAGGGGACTGGCGCTCCCATTTCTTCTTCTCCTCCTCTAGTCTGCTTTAAGCCTTTACCTCGATTAGAGCACAGAAAGTACTGCTGTGGGAACAAGCGAACTCTACTTCCAGGTGAGCTCGAGATTATAATAAGTCCAGGAAGGTAAAACCCTGTCTTTCCCCCTAAAAACCCGCGTCCTCGCTCGGGTTCTGCTACTCCCGCTGCACAAGTTATCATGGAAGCCAACGCTTTGGCTTCTCGCTTCGTCCACCACTGTGTGTGTCTCTGTTTCATGCACACGCGCGCGAGGGAGGAGGGTTTCTACAGAAGGCAGTCGAGTGATGGAAGCATTGATCGAGACAAAGAAGTCCTGTACCTGAGAAGGTGTCGATGACGGTGTCACCCATTCATCCATGCATCATGGTGTCGAAGGAACCTATTAAGAGCTTTCAGTGATCTGTTGCAGGAACTGCTCGAGCAAGGGAACGGGAGCGTGGTAATGGCGGTGGAGGGGAGAGAAGGGGGGAAGAAAAGCGCCGAGAGAAGCAGAAGAGAACAGGAACGAAAAGTAAGGTACAGTGGCCGGCTTCGCATGTGGGCCGACGCTGTTCCCCATGAGAGCCACCCGGGCCGTCCGATCAGGCCGACGGGCTGGACGCGTGGCTAATCATGACGTCTCCCTTGATGATGATGGGACTGCTATAAATACGGCGGCCCCTTCTCCTTCCCCATCCTCTCGGTCTCTGCCCTTTTGCTCACTGTTCCTTCTGCTGTAGTTGCCACAAAGGACCCTTCTTCCACGTGCGCCACCTCCCTCTGCTCCTCTCTCTCTCTCTCTCTCTCTCTCTTCCTCACAGTCCAACTATACTTCTCTCTTTCATTTATTTACCATTTATTTTAGTTAAAACAACTGATTATTCTTTTCTTTCAAGCCAAAGAGAACAGAAAAGGTAGGAGATGGGATTACTTCTTCCGTGCTGCTGTGCTTCTTACTTTGTTCTTCCTGCTCTCAGTGGAGGCAAATGGAAGCTGCGGTTCGCTGTCTCTAAAAGAGGAGTTGCTCCAATTTTTAGCATCAATCTGCCATATTTAGCACCTCCGGGCTTCCCGATTCCTGCATCTTCGTCAGCTATTTCTATCGTTATCTTTCCGTTTAGTAAGCATACGCTTTCTCTCCCGGTCTTATGCATGTCTGGTTCTCTTTTGTTCGAACTCATTCCTTCTTGTTCTTTTGTTTACCTGCTAAGCTTAACGCAACATGTCTGTGAAGCAAGGAGGAGATGGAAGATTTGTATAGCATACATCCCGGGATCCTGCGGGGAGGAGACACGCCGGCCGTAGGGTCGGCGTCCAGCTGCCAAGGGAGCAGCGACGCGTCGGAGGTGACCGGAAGCAGCGGTGGCGTGTCGGATCTGACGGATCTGATTAAAGCTCAGATAGCTAACCATCCTCGATATCCGACTCTTCTATCCGCCTACATCGAGTGCCGAAAGGTATATACGTATATAGAACAGTAATGTAAAGATAACAAGGAATCTAAGAGCTGTTCAGCGTGTGATGTGTCTGTCTTGTACATGAAGGTGGGGGCGCCGCCGGAGGTGGCGACGCTTTTGGAAGAGATCGGGAAGGAGAGTTACTCGAGCGTGGGAGGTGGGGAGATTGGGGCGGATCCGGAGCTCGACGAGTTCATGGTAACGCAGAGGACTCGGAGAAGCTGCTACGACCTCTTCCTTTCTCTCATTGCTGCTGCTTCGTTTCATTGATTAGCAGTGGATCTTATTGCCTTGTTCCATGCTAATTAATTTTTGAGGTCTCGTACGATCGAGGAATGTTGTTGTGATCTAAGCCTTGATTGCAGGAATCATACTGCCATGTGTTGGTCCGGTACAAGGAGGAGCTCTTGAAACCCTTTGACGAGGCTGCGTCGTTCCTCAACCGCATCGAGATGCAGCTCACCGATCTATGCAAAGGGCCGTCCGCCGCTCCCACGGCCTACGCTGCCACCGGGAACTCGCCTTCTGGTAACTGTTGATCATTGCCTAACCTATGTGTAAAAGGTCAAGAAGAGGGATATGGTGGAGTGTTAGGGTTGGGGTAGTGAGCAGTCAAATCGTGTCCATGCAAATGGGGTGCAGATGTGTCAGAATAGGTGGTGGCGTAGGGATTGGTCCAACGTTGTAGGTCTTCCTGCTCATGGCTTCTCTATCTTGAAGGGTCGTGAAGGAGTTGTCTGATCAATCTCCTATTTGGAAAAGAAGAATCTGTCTCTCTTATTAAAATACTATGGTACGGCTTACGATTCCTTTCCTCCAACTTAAGCCAAAGATTAGGGTTCATCTTAGGATAGTTGACCTTAGGTTTTTGTAGGTTCTGCCCTCAGCTCTCTCTCTCTCTCTCTCTCTCTCTAAGCGTCTGAAGGTTTAGGAGATGCTGTTGAAGAATGTGTAACAGTGTTCTCTGAAGATTTTGCTTGGAAAGCTGCTGCAATTAACATCAGTGCAGCAGTGTTCAAAGAAAACTTCAAGGGCCTCTTTCATTTTACTCAGTGTTTCTTCAGGATTGTTTCCTCTCTATTTTATGCTATAATTGAAGATGCTTTAATCTTAATGCTCGCTAATCTGGAAATAGTTGACCTTGGAGTTGTCCACTGTTTATATTTCCAAGGGAAAAGCTAGGGTTCTAGCCAGATTGTTTTTGGGGAAATATGTGTAGATTTTGTGTTTGCCTAATCTGCGATAAGAATTGGGTTTTCTTGATCCAAGCTTAGCTGCATAGTCATGTGGTGTTAATTCAGTTGCGGTATTCAGATTAAATGGCTCTTTTGATGTTTGATAAAGGGATGGAGAATGATGGTACTAGAAGATGACTCTGAATGGTTAGATGGATCGAACTTTTCCCCTCGAAAATGACTCTCGAATGTCGATCACATTAATGGCGTTCTTGACGATGGTTACTGGAAGATCCTGGTCTTCTAGGCGCACTGTCGTTTGGATGTTGAACTGTCGATAGCATTTTATCTCAACATTCTTCAGATTATTATGATGATAACTTATTGTAATGCTTCTTTAGTAGACTAGCTGAACTGTGGCTTCTGTGGATAAAACTGCCAATCCGTTTGTTGACATTTTTACTGTTTTTATTGAAAAGATTTTGTGGACTGTCTTACTGCACTTCATGTTGTTTCTCGATTTATATCTGATCGATGGTTAAGTGTATGATTCACACACCTGCCTTGTGCTAGTGATGGATGCTCACACAGAATTAGCCATTTAGAATACTACTACTTTTGGGACACTTAATTCAGTTTTATCAGGAAAGAGCATGTTTTATTTGCTTGGTTTTGTAGAGAAAATTATGTACATTTAAATCTCTCTCTCTCTCTCTCTCTCTTCACTCACATGAAACCAAAAAAGAAGATGATCACTTTTTATTTCTTACATTGGATTAACAAATTTGTGATGATATTCTATAATTTAATACTGCAAATCATTTCTGTCTCTTTAATAGTAAGAGGAACCCTATTTGATAATTGAACCACCATGAGGAAAATTGTGAATAACTACACCTCTCTCTCTCTCTCTCTCTCTTCACACACATGAAGCTGAAATAGAAGATCTTTTTTTCTTACATTGTATTCAGTTCTGCAAGTTGTTTCTCTGTCTCTTTAATAACAAAAAAAATCCTTTTTTGATAGTTCAGCCACCATGAGGTTATTCCATGCTCGTCTAAGCAGATGAAGTGAAATCGCGACATGCATTCTTAAAATTCAAGCATATTAATTTGCTAAATCTATGTTCACTGTGAACTGAATGACCCTTTGAAGATGTCATAGTGAATGTCAGATCTGAGGAGTCCTGATCCTCTAAGTATGAATTACTTGTACACTGACATCCAAGTGAGCAACCAGGTCATGATTATTATGTACGTGTCTGGAAACTTCACTATCCTTTATATCTGGTGTACATTATAAGAATTAATTTCTCTTGTTGTTTATATAGAATATAGCAAAAAATGATTATAAATGTTATTATTTTTATACTAGTAACATTGGAGCCTTTTCCATGTTGCATACTCATTCTCATCTCTAGTATCGTGGCATCTTTTCCATGTAGTACTTACATTCTTATCTTACAATTTTGTTAGCGGTAGTTAACTTAATGCTTATAAGATACCTATTAAATGAGCTAAGACACATATTTAGCAATGATATACACAATAGCAGTCATTTATTTATTTTTAGTTCAACATGTAGCGTATCGAATTTCTTTGTTCTTATCATGTGTACTTTTCACCGTATTATGGTTGAAAATTGCATGTTCTTAAGTGATTGGCTGGTGATCTATCAACTTGGGCAAAAGGAAATGCTATATTTTCTATGGGTATATTTTTCGCAATCTTGTGAACTTGTCACTTGAATTTTGGTGTCCACACATTTTTATGTTTAATTGATCTTGTAATTATCCACCTTCGTAGCAATTCAAACATGCATATTATTATTTCATGATTACACACCAATAGTTATTCTTTAATTGTCTCAGTAACCTTTACAAACAGATGGATGAAGTGACCTGTAGATTTCTTATCTAACATAAAATAGTTACAATCAAGGAAAGGTTGATCTGCTATAAGTGTTACTTTGCCTAATTGGTCTTGGCAAGAACCAATCTGCTGATGTAAGCATATTACAATACGAGAGGACAAGTCTGAGTGCTATCCTCTCAGTAGATATCAGTAAATTTGTTTGTTGAACTATTGATAAATGGCTCTTAACTCGGTAAGGGTGCTTATTGCTTGTGTAATGTTTGAAAACTTATTTTATGAAACATAAGTAATTACGGAGTGCGGCATATTGGTTAAGGAGTTGGAAATTATTCTTCTACCATCTTAAGCATTTCCCAGCAGAGAAAGAATACTTATAATCTCTGTGGATGACAGTATTCAGAAGATTGTAAATAAAAAATTGTGGTGATTCACGTGTGCATCTTATGCAATAATAACTGCCATATGCCAGATAATATCCTTGTTTATCCAGATCAAGTGACATTGTAAAGAATGGATTAGAATAGTAGAAACTAGAGATTCACTGTAGGACAGTCTTGGCTTAGAGCTGTAGGGTGAATTATTTTTTATTAGGTTTTGAATGCTGGCATAAGCAGAGAAAATCACGTAGAAGATGCAGTCCTACAGCCACTATACAAATATTTTTTATTTGATTTTTGTTTATGTGATTCTCCATAAGTAGACACAGAAGTCCAGGAATGAAATCCAAATTACGAGGACACCGTGATTAGGAAAGGAGAATATGCCAGTGATCTCTATGTTTATTTACCAAATTTTCTCAGGGTAACTTGTATTTGTGGGTCTTCTGCTCTGTTTTCCAAATGGAGCAGCTTAAATTACTTTAGTTTCAAGCTAGAAATCCAAGCTATTTGTCACCTTTATTGGTTGATTTTTACACTTAAATGTTATATATAAGAAGGCAACAATTGTTAAGAATTGAAATCTTGTATGTTTAGTTATTTCTTGGAGGCTTTGAACAGCTGGTGAGATCCAAAAATATGAATGAGTATCAGTGATAGGAAGGCTGTTTGATATATTTTTCTTTTGTATCTGAGACATTAGAGGTTTGAGGTGTGGATCGAACAGTTTCAAGTGACTAACTTGCATATTTACTGATCTTGATTGACACAACATTGTAATATTACTTGGCTTGCACTTATCCTTTTATTTTACTTCTGACCACTACCAAGATGTATTATCGTTGTAGTTTGGTATTATGAGTTGTGTTTCATTATGGTCTTGTTTATGTCATGATCTCCTGTAAATTTTCCCAGAGGAAGTGATTGGATCCTCTGATGAAGAACTTAGTTGCGGGGATTTGGAGACTTGGAAAGCCAGGAATGTGGTTCACGCATGGCCGACCATGAATGAAGCAGATGCTGCTGAAAAAATACAGTGGCTACCCTGAGCAATCTGCGGAAGGAATTCTTGAAAAAGAGGAAGAAGGGGAAGCTACCAAAGGATGCGAGGTTGACATTATTAGACTGGTGGAACAGCCATTGCAGATGGCCATATCCAACAGTAATCTCTGTCACTTATTCATTTCGAGTCCATCTTCAGCTAATTCCACTTCGGCCAGTGTGAGTCACTATATGGAAATGTTTTGTGTAGGAAGAGGAGAAGGCAAAGCTAGCCGAGAAGACTGGTCTCAACCAGAAGCAAATCAACAATTGGTTCATAAACCAGAGAAAGAGGCACTGGAAGCCATCGGAGGACATGCGCTTTGCGCTAATGGAGGAAGTGAGTGGTGGATCAAGCAGGACGATGTTGTACTTTGACAGTGGTACAATTGGTCCTTGAGCCACCCAATGCTCCCCCTTCCTTTCTCCATTACTGCAAGCTTGCTATGCACTTATCCTGATGTGTATAATGGTTGGATTGATGAGGCTATATTCGCCTTGGTGTGGTTGCCTTAGTTAGCTCAAATGTGTCGGAATGTTGATGGGGCCTGAATCCAAAGGACATGAGAAGCTTGCAGGCATGTTTTTTTTTTCTAATCTTGTATATAATGGTTATAATTATTAGGTGGACTGTGGACCCATTAAGGTTTGCAAGTGTTCATGTGGCAACTTGGTCAACGACTTGCAATCTCTTCAGCCATTAAAGTTTTCAATGCCAGAGAGTCATCTCTGTGGATTTATTGGCCTCAGTTGAATGTAACTCGGACCATAAGGTGTTTCATGGAAAAGTTCCTCTTTTTAACTGTTCCTAGAACGATATCTTTAATGTTTAGTTTTTAACAATTGGTGTCTTTTTTTGTTGTACAATTGTGGTATTTTTTCATTATGGTATTTATGTATTAGAGAATAAAAGGAAGCATAAAATATATAATCGAAAACTGAAAATCACATGAATTAATTTCACATGAATTTTTTCATGGGCATAGGTAAAAGTATCAAAATCATGTAAATTTTAAATTGATTCTTTTTTATTTGATTTTTGTTTATGTGATTCTCCATAAGTAGACACAGAAGTCCAGGAATGAAATCCAAATTACGAGGACACCGTGATTAGGAAAGGAGAATATGCCAGTGATCTCTATGTTTATTTACCAAATTTTCTCAGGGTAACTTGTATTTGTGGGTCTTCTGCTCTGTTTTCCAAATGGAGCAGCTTAAATTACTTTAGTTTCAAGCTAGAAATCCAAGCTATTTGTCACCTTTATTGGTTGATTTTTACACTTAAATGTTATATATAAGAAGGCAACAATTGTTAAGAATTGAAATCTTGTATGTTTAGTTTTTAACAATTGGTGTCTTTTTTTGTTGTACAATTTGTGGTATTTTTTCATTATGGTAATGATGTGATTGAAGTCGCAAGATCTCGTGTAGGGAAAAGAGATGAAAAGGCGATACCGAGGTATTTATGTATTAGAGAATAAAAGGAAGCATAAAATATATAATCGAAAACTGAAAATCACATGAATTAATTTCACATGAATTTTTTCATGGGCATAGGTAAAAGTATCAAAATCATGTAAATTTTAAATTGATTCTTTTTTATTTGATTTTTGTTTATGTGATTCTCCATAAGTAGACACAGAAGTCCAGGAATGAAATCCAAATTACGAGGACACCGTGATTAGGAAAGGAGAATATGCCAGTGATCTCTATGTTTATTTACCAAATTTTCTCAGGGTAACTTGTATTTGTGGGTCTTCTGCTCTGTTTTCCAAATGGAGCAGCTTAAATTACTTTAGTTTCAAGCTAGAAATCCAAGCTATTTGTCACCTTTATTGGTTGATTTTTACACTTAAATGTTATATATAAGAAGGCAACAATTGTTAAGAATCATGAATTTTTTCATGGGCATAGGTAAAAGTATCAAAATCATGTAAATTTTAAATTGGATTCTTTTTATTATGATTAGTGTTGATTTATAGATTATGTTTCTCCTCGCAAGAACATAATAAGAAGAAGAAGAATTGTTAGGGGGTATAGTGTACCGAGGCTTAAGGACCAAAATCAATGATGGAAAGGGAGATAAAGAGTACATAAATAACTGGTTATTCTAATCATTAGAATCCTTGTTTGAATCAAAACAATACTTCCACTTATCAACAAGTATTTTTTTTCAGACTATGATGCACTCAAGCCATGTTTATACAAAGAGATGAAACGAAAATAAACTTCATCCATCAATAAATTTCTTGTCAAAACTGTCACCAGCTTGATAAATTTAATTCGAATAGCAATAGGAAAACACCAGACTCCATCAACCCCTCACTCATGCTGCAATTGATTGTCTGTTCCACCGCAAGGAAGGGATACTCCAAAACCAATTATACACGGAATACGAGGGAAAAATAGTTATACACATGACTCTGTATCAGAATCCAGCAGAACTAATCGTTTCCAAAGTGTGTCCAGCCCTCGGAAGCTACAGGGTTTTCACTGGGAGTTTTGTAACCAGTTTGCTCACTAGGACTCTCACACTAGAAATTTTCTGCCGAGTTATATGCATCTTCTGATCCAGAGTCCCAAGTATCAGTAGAAGAACTAGTTTCTTCTTCCGGTCGAACAAAGTGTAACAAGTAATCCATTCCATTTATAATATCATATACCATCAGGCCCATTCTTCCTCCGACCCAGCTACCAAGTTGGCTTCCCATAAGATAACCAAATCTTCCCATTCTCTGCTCTCCAAAGTAGCCTCCTGCATAGGTCCCAAATGACGTGCCAGCTCCTCTGAGGAAACCCTCTGTCATGGTTCCCCCAAAGTATAAGGCTTCAAAGAAATCCCACCCTGATGAAATGATTGGACCTAAAATGCGCTTGGCCTGCCTGGAAGCCACCTTTGCAGCTCTTGCTCCAGCTTTCTGTGCCTGCTTTACAGCCACGCTGGTACTCACACCCCCTGTTAATGCCTCACTCAGAGCAATCTCGGCAGCTCGCTGCCGTACTCTTTCCACATGTGCATTCCTGATGTTGTATACATACAGCTTAACCCCCTCTTTGCTCACACAGGCAAGACTTCCAGATCTCATGTCAAAACAGTTCATGAACGTGAACTTCCCACTTTTGGATGCAGCTTCTTCTCCGACTAATTCCCTGAATTTTTCAGCTGCAATGGCAGTAGAATAATTGAAAAAGGGTACAAACATATAAAATATGTAATCACAATGAAGCATAAGATAAATGGTGCATTTTATGAAAAAATATTATAGTTTTCTGAGTTAGTAGCATATATAAAAAAGAGATGATGGTCTCAATAATGGATGTAGATCTACAAGGATAAGAAATATAGCATTTTAGTAAATGGTTTTACTGTCATGACAATAACTTGTACAGAACATGCTTCATCTAAAAAGACTAATGGTTACCTAAACTCAAATCATTAGTAAGAGGCCAATCTAGTAGTATAAAAATTTTTATTCACATCTTTCAATGTTTAGGATGTCCAAGTTCCCTGCTCAAGTTCATAGTCTTGTCAAAGCTGGTACAAAATTCTTTACTAGGTATTCTTCATGTATTAAGGATTGCTTAAAATCCTCTATATTTCATGTCAGGACTAGCTCAAAGGCATTCTTATCCTAATGCACATGAGATAGCAGTCATCTTGTTGCATGGTCCATGTAAAAGGCTTTCTATATGGATGCTCTCATCTCACTCGTCTTACATAAATACTTAGATACCATTTGTCACCAATTGGCTCAATAACTTATATTAAACACACCTCAAATAATATGACCTAAAAAAGCTTATTACCAACTACAATAACAATAACAATAACAAAGTTGTAAGTCCCAACTATTTGAGGTCGACTATATGGAGCTTTTGCTGACATTGAGATATGTAAAAGGTCATATATTTAGTTAAGTTTAGAGTACTTAAATCTTTATTAATATTTTTTTAAAAATCTTTTTAGATCTTCCTCTATCTCTCATCGTACCACTAATATTAATTATTTTACTTCTTCTGACTATCGCATTCAAAAGTCTTCTCAGCATATGTTTATACCATCTTAAACGATTTTATATCATCTTATCCTCTATCGAAACGATACCTAGTTGTTTATGAATAGAAGTGTTTCTTTTTCTATCTTTTCTAGTAACTCATCACATCCATCTCAATATTCTCATCTTGATAATATAAACTTTTTCTATATACATTTTCTTAACTGCTTAACACTCAAATCCATAAAGCATTATTGATCTTACAACTATCTTATAAAATTTTTCTCATAATCTCAAAGGTATTTGATGATCACACAAGAATCGTGATGCCCTTCGTCATTTTAACCATCATATTTTTATTCTATGAATAATATCTCCATTGATCTATCTATCTTATTGAATATTGATCAAAGATACCTAAAACTTTTACTTAAAGGGACTTATTATTCATCCAATTTAACTATTTTCTCTTATCTATTTATGGAATCACCAATATTGCATTTTATATATTTAGTTTTAGTTCTACTTAAATGTGATTTCAATACGTGCTCGGGCGCTCGCCTAGATGCTCGGGCGAGGCGAGGCTCGGCTCAAGCGCGTCAACCTTCCTCTCGTGACTTCCCAACCCTAACCTTGCTCGTCGTTGCCGTTGCCATTATCGTTGCTCGCCGTTGCTTGCTGCTACTGTTGCCACTCCCGCTCCTACTACTACTGCAGCCAAGGTTTGTTGTATCGTACCGTACCGGCGTTTCGACCCGGGCTCGGTACGGTACGGTACCGGTGTACCGAGCGGTACTTCAGGGCGTACCGATCGGTACACCCTGGTGTACCGAACAATTTTATATTTTTTTCATACTATAGCAGTGCTACAGTATAGTACTGTAGCACTATACCAGTGCTACAGTACCATAGCGGTATGGGGCGGTACACTTCGGTATGGCAGACCTTAGCTGCAGCTGCTACCGTTGCCACTATCATCGCTCGTCGCCCCCGCTGTCACTACCACTGCCACTATCATCGCTCGTTGCTCCCGCTCTCGCTGCCCGCTGCTACTGCTGCCACTGCCACTATCGTTGCTCGCCGCTCACGCTCCCGCTGCCACTTCTCGCTACTACTGTTGCCACTGCCACTGTTGCCGCTCGCCTCTCCCGCTGCTCGCTGCTACCTCTTCTCACATCGACTCGATAGTATACTGTTAATAGTATATTAATAGTATATTGTTAACTGTATACTAGTAACAATATTTTTTTTTTATTTTTTTGATTAATAATATATTATTTTAATTTTAATACTACTAATTTTTATTTATTTAAAATTATTGTTATTGTTTTGAATTTTGAGTTTTTTGTTAATGTGATATTGTGATTTTGTAAGTTTTTTAATTTAATATTATATTTTTATTTAAATAATTATATTTATTAATTATATTATATACTTTTATATTTTAGTGCCTCCCTTCGCTCGGGCGAGAGCCTAGTGCCTCGGGCATTTTTGGACCTTGGCACCTAACGCTTTTTAAATCATTGTACTTAATGTATAACCTTTTGCCTCAATAGCTCAAGTTTATAATTAATTTCACTTACGCTACCATCAACTAATACAATGTCATAGCAAATAACATACAACATGGAAGTCTATCATATAAGTGACCAGAAAGTTCATCCATTATCAATGTGAAATAGTAGGAACTTAATGCAGATCTTTGGTGTAATTCTATGCTAATAAGAAACTCACTAGATACACTTTCTATAGTTCTATAACTAATAGGTACATTATAATACATATCTTTAATAACATCAATATAATTAGTGGATACACATGTCTTTTCTAAAACCCACCATAATAAATCTCTAGAAATCCTATCATAGGGTTTCTTTAAATCAATTAAAACCTAAACGGATTTTTCTTTTTCTCCCAATACTTTTTCATTAATTATCTTAATAAATAAATAAATTTATGACTGATTTTCCAAGCATAAAACCAAATTGATTTTTAGAGATATTTGTTTCAAGCCTAATCCTCTTTCAATAACACTTTTCCAAGGTTTTATAGTATGAATTTTAATTTTAATTCCTCTATAATTTGAATGATTTTATATATCATCCTTATTTTTAGAAATTGGCACTAAAAAACTCTTTTAACATTCATCAGGCTTCCTTCTCAATCTCATGATTTTGTTAAATAAGCTAATTAACCATACTACTCTCTTGTCTCCTAAACTTTTCCAAACCTAAAAAAGAATACCATCAGGCCCCACACTCTTAGTTATGTTCATCTTCTTTAATGTGTATTGTCCTTCGTTAACTCTAATTTTATAAATAAATCTATGTTTTTTAAATCTATCACTATTATTTATCGTTAAATTTAAATCCCGTGTGAAATATTCATTAAATAATTTATAAATTTTGTTTTTTTTCATCTTTATTTAATCTTGTTATCATTAACAAGTATTCTTCGATTTTCATCTTTAATACATCTAATATTATCTAAATCCTTACACTTTCTTTTTTTAACTTTAACAATTTGATATATATATCTCTTTCATCATCTTTAATACCTAATTTATTACAAAATTTAGGTATTAAAAAAAAAGCTTTAATATCTCTTTCATCATCTTACATCATCTTTCATCATCTTAACAAATTACAAAAATTTGATATATGTCTCTTTCATCATCTTTAATACCTAATTTTAGCCGTACTAACTGACATTGGTGGTGTTAAAAAAAAAAAGAAGCTTATTACTAATTGGCAAAATCCAAACAGAGTTAAAGGATCCATCATTACTTTTCTAGAAAGACCCTTTTCAATAGGTTTACAGCTTTTCTATATGACCGTTATTCTTCATACCTGAAAATAAATGCACTAGAAAGCTGAGTACACCACATGTAGGAACGAGCATGGGCAATGTTGTCATGATCAAAATTGCACCATGGAATGTAGAAGATCTCAGGTTAGATCAGTTTGTGAGTTGAATTGTAAATCACTAGTTTTCTCTATCTTTTAAAAGCTAAATCATTAAAGAAATTAAAAACAAAGGGAAATAAGAGTTAGCTGAAAATTAGATGAATGGAGAATAAGAAAGCATCACTTTCTCCAAAGAACTAAGAAGGAAAACAATAAAACAAAAGAAAACAAAATTTTAGGCACCTTATGAACACTTTAACCTCTTCAAGAAACAAATATTGCAGTTTCTAACTTTCTTTAATCAAAAGTATTTTTAATGAATCAATATAATACCCTATTGCGCCAAAAAAATGAAAATATGTCAAATTTAAAGTCTGAATTAACTTCAATTTTATTATATCATTAAATGTTAATTATCTCTTTTTTAAATAATTAATACATAAACAAAAGAATCAAGTTGGATCTTACCATCTTAATATTTTTACATTCGATAAAAGGCTACAAGCCTATTTGTTATGATTTTACTCAAGATTATTAAGAACCACTTAAGTCCAAGTCGTTGAATCATAAAATCCAGACAACATTTTGCATGACTATACTAAGCATTGAATTAATCCTCCTATAAGCATATTTTCTACCATTTGTTGTCAGGATCCATTAAGTTCCCTCCAAACTAGATGATCAAACTTGAACATTATTTTTATGCTCATACGTTAATCTGAAAGAAAAACTTAAGCATCCTCTACTCTAGCTCGATTGTCGATAAGGCTCAAGTTACATCACTTGATTCTCTTAAATACTTGATCGATCAAAGACTGCCTTCAGAAGTCCAGCCAACATTTAGTACACAAATTTCCTCTAATTCTCCCCATCAGAATTCACACAAAACCTTGATCATTAGTGATCTCTCCATCAGAATTCACAAAAAACATTCGTCCTTGGTAATATATTGATCTAGAGGATGGTGTGAAACTAGCCCACATGTTAACAGAGAATAACATTCTCTTTCTTTTGAGGATCGGTTTCACTCTTTAAAGATTTTCTTTAAGTGCTATAGAATTTCAGAATAGCATATCTCCTTTCAATAAAACCCAAACTTAAGCAAATAACACAGATCTGTCAGGCAAAGTGCTTGAAAATTCCACACAAGCTATGAAAGTGGCAATGGCTCAGTTTTTCCACAGCAATGTGAATTATCCAGATGCAGGCCACCTCATCTAATTGCTCAAGCAGTGTTGACATGAGAATTGAGGACTTGCCAAATCATTTAGTGCTACAACTTATAAACATGAATTCCCAGAAAACGAAGATCTACTCAGTTCCATGTGTTGCCAACATATTAATCTTTGTATAACTAGACTTGACATCTTAGCCAATGAAGATTTTATGTGAAGGTCAACCCCGAACCTTCTGTCTATACTTTTATAGTTTCATTTTAAATTTGACAGGTCAAACCAGAATGAAGCCTAAAACACTTCCTGTGTCTATTACTTCAAGCACTACAATGTAATCACAAAAAGTACTTTAGGGGACTTTTGAGCACAAAATTGTAAGGAAGTACTGAAGTTGAAAGCAAAGTATATGATTGTTTTTCTTCCAAGTATCTGAACAGACTTAAATGCTTAATGTAAGGAGTCTTTGATTGCTAACACCAGCCTAGATCAACAAACCAAATATGCTATCTAACTAAATTGTGAGAAGAATTTGAGGAAGGATAGAGACAGAGGAAAAAACGAAAAAAAAAAAAAAAACCACTGTGCTATCTTATGGCTCTCCTAGACCACAAGAAGGATACCGAAGATTGGACAGGAAGAAGAATTTTCTGTATTAGGGTCTGAGAAATGGTCAACTATGCATCATATTGGTTGACTTGAAAAGCTGCATGAAGGCAGTTTTAGAGGATGCAATCAGTTAACTGAAGCTGTAAGATGAGCCTCTCCATGCCACTATAGGACTAGTTTAATAACAGAGGAACAAAGGTAAAAGATAATTGTTTCCTTGCAAACATTTTTAGGATTAATTTCTGTTTAAATCAGGACCCTATAAAATAAAAATTAATATTTATCATTTTCAGTAATTGTATAATGTTGACAATTCCATTATTCTGAGATTAACAGTCTCAATCATTTTAATTCAATATGACAAAAATTGCTGACATAATTCGTTAGAAATCTGAGGAAAACATGTGATGGGATCAATATTGGTGGTTTTGGTCAATTAATAGTAGCAGTAATGCCAAACTCAGAGTGAGTTCTTGATCGAAGTAGGCTGCTCTTAACACATCCCCATCAATCCAAATTGAGACCCATAGAAACTCAAGTCATGTAACTTAACTGATGGCATAATATATCTTTTTGAAAGGCTGAACATGCCCCCCAGGTGCCTCCTATGCCACAATTTTCTCTCTATTTCTTGTCCTCCTTCTTGCTTTCCCCCCTTCAAGTGGGAGATTTTTTTTTACCCTTTAATGACCTCCCTGTCACCACCAACTAGTATAGTAACTCCGAAGGCATTGATGATCAACACCGTTCTTAACCGCCTCACAGTTTGCTGATAAAACCACAATTTTCCTCGAATGCAACAGACAGAGGACATCAATATGGTTGTCAAACAAGCCTGTAGTGTCACCCATGGGTTCTCTCTCTCTCTCTCTCTCTCTCCTCCCCTGAGTAACCTCACTGAATATACCCTAGTCCCTCCCTCCCACTTTCTCTTTCTCCCAGTCCCTTCCCCACCCCCTTTTCTATGATGGTGCACTGCAAGCTGTGGAGAAGGATCCCTGTAATTAGACAGTATGAGGGTAGGTATGGACTCAAGAAAATAGAGGTGTGGCAAGTGCAAATACAAAGAAGCCAGCCCTGATCTGAACCAATACTATTCATATAAAACAAAATACCACATTCAGCAAAACAGCTTCTGGTGGCCAATAATCTCAGTAGTTGCCTGTGATCTCATAGGAGCAATAAACACATCTTAAATTGTACTGCTGTATTCATTCTAGAAACGAGAACATATGCTGCACCTTCTCATCCAATTGATCATTGATTCGATCTGCTTTTATTGGAAACTCTACTCGATGACATCATTGCATTTACAATAGGAATTGCTATATTGACACTACATTCATGAAATCTTTTGGTTCCGTTATGGTGCACCTCGGTCATCCCAGAATTGCGGCCCGACGGTATTCCCAAACGCTAAAAGTAAACCATTATCAAATACTAAGTCTAAAAAATCTTATTTTTATTCATCCACAATGGCATAATCAGCGCCAAAGACCACGATTTCCCAAACCCAAACCATAACTCCAATAAAAAAGAAACAAGAGAAACAGAATCCAAAATTAAGAAACAATCCGAAAAGAAGGAAAACTAGGGGAGACGTGAAGTTAAAAGATCGAACCAATGCGAACCTGTCATACTAAGAACTATTAGGCCGAAGATGAAGAGCAGGAGCTGCACACGCCGCTTCTGGAGATCCATCATCTTCCCCAGGCGAGAGAAAACCCCGCCCCGACTCACTCCGAATCTGTTTAGTTTACGGGAAGAGAGGTAAAGAAAACGAACCTCCGTTCTTCCTCCGGGAGGAGAGCGAAAGAGAGCGAACCGCCGGCCTTCCCCTCCAATTCACTAAATCAAAGAAGATTTGGATCCAAGTGAGCCGTAAAATAAGTGGCTGCAGTGCATGTACCTACGCCTAGCACCAAACACAGAAAGGTGTCCTCCCTTTGGTCACTAAGCCGTGGAGCCCAATTCATGTTGTGGGACCCATACCCGATCGTACGAGGAAGGTTGTGCTCCCTGGAAGCGCGAGACGCGTCCAATGGACACGAGTAAGTTGTTTACCCGGACCGCAACCCTGTTTGTCATTGGAGGTGAACCGTAGACCGAGTGGGACCGTGACGTGAGTTTCTCGAATCGGTATTCGCCGACTTTAGCCATGGCAGAATGCGTTCCCAAAGACGTTTACCTAACTGTTAATACGAGGACAACGTGGGCCTTCAGGCTGGCCCCACTCGAGCCCCACAAGTACCGCCAATCATTCGGCCGGTAGCTTTCTTCCAGGAAAAATTATTTCAAGATATAATTATTTATTTTGATTTGCCAGCTTTTCTTTCCCAATAATTTTTCTCTCTCTCTCTCAATTTTCCTTTAATCACACAGGTTCTTTTGAATGGCAGAACAGCTTCAAATATCAAGGATATTTAGATTGCTGATTGGATTCATGAGAGTGACAAACAAGGTCAGCACCACCGCCAGTTCTTCTCTTTTTCTTTTCTTCCTGTTGTGAAGCAGACACTAAATGCAAGAGAGCTGCTAAACCATGAGGAGCAGTTGTCTCTTTTGAAGTCCTAACAATGAGAAAATATCAGAAATGTTGATCTGTCACCAGTATATTACCCAATACTTGTCCATGCTACACCACTCCAAATTGTAGTAAATATCTACAAGCCTGTGGATTTAGAGCCCTCCAATTGGCTTGAAGAAGATAAGAGATAAGTGTTCTCCAATGCCTATAAGACCAGTCTAATTCTGCCCTTCTGGCACTGCAGCATATCTTGGTTTTGCTACACTACTATCATCGGTACCAACTGCAAGAGGTGGTGCATGCTCATGGCGGCAACAGCTGCTTCCAGCGTGAGACTTTCCACCCCAGGGGCGGTCTACACGAAGGCACAACTCCCCAGGCCGCAGCGGCCTCATGCGAGGCTCCTCCCGCTTCTCGGTGGCCGGCGCCGCGCGGTGCTCGCCGCGAGCGCCCCGTCGACTCCGCCCGACATCTCCGACAAGGTATCGGAGAGCATCAAGAAGGCGGAGGATGCGTGCTCGGGCGACGCGGTGAGCGGGGAGTGCGCGGCCGCGTGGGACGAGGTTGAGGAGCTCAGCGCGGCGGCCAGCCACGCCCGGGACAAGCTCAAGGCCAACTCCGACCCCCTCGAGAACTACTGCAAGGACAACCCCGAGACCGACGAGTGCCGCACCTACGACAACTGAAGGCCCGAGACAAGCATGCACTGTTCGACTGCAGAGTGCATGCAGAAACAGTGTAATATCTCTATACACTTGCATGTTTGTTTAATGATTAAGATAAATTGGTGTTCTTATCTATTGGAGAAACATCGATCGATCATCTTTGTGGGACTCGATAGGGTAATTTCTGCACACAATATATTGTGTTTTCTGTCTTCATCAGATCTAACGATATTCAGGCTTCCTAGATAATCGATACAAGCTCAGATTTGCTTGTTAATTGATCAAGCTTTAAAAGTGCATCATTCCACATAAAGTTGATCTCAAATCTCATGTGAAGTTTCGTTGTTTTGAAGCTTGATCAAGTTTATCGCTTTATGCTGTCATCTATAACTCAACCTTCTAAGTTCATACATAAATATGAGTCTCACAGCTCAAAGGCAATCTTGAGCTGTTCATGAACATTTCAGTAACCAGTCCTAGCTTGCAACAGCATTACAAGAGGGGGAAGATAAAATAAAATTGCCATATTTTAAGTACATCTACAGATGGAAAGCATTTCCAATTGCCAATCACAGATTTATGCATAAGAAATCAAAGTTGACAGTAATTGGTACTACATTTCAGGTGCAAAAGAATGATCAACATGATTATTAGCGCTTGATGCCTGCCTTGATTTGGCTACCTAATCCAATAAACTATTGAACATTTACTGCAAGGTAATGTTACAATAAGCACACAGCCATGTAGCACATACTGACTCAAACACAAACAACCACACTAATTTAAATACGACTCGGCAAAACGAAAACATAAGCATCGGATAGACCTTTCTTTGCACAACATTGATGGCTCAGAACTGGAAAATCTCGGCATTGGCCATGATCGGCTGTGATGTGGAAGGAAGCTGCCATGGCTTCAGAAGAGGGATTGGTATCTCCGGTATGTCCATGGCCATCCCACTGACCTCCTCAACCATGCGGAGCACCGAGTTCACAGAGTGCAGCCTCTCAGCCAATTCTTGTAGCTGAGCCCTTAAGATGGCGTTCTCTGATTCCACTGTGATGTACTGCTGCGTCGCCAGATTGATCTGCGCGTCGATCTGACTGTTTTGGTGCTTGAGCTGCGCCGCGAGGTTCATCAGATCATCCAAACGCTGCTGCTTCCTCATCCTAGACCTCCTCGCGGACTCCCTGTTCGAGAGCATCCTCTTCCTCTTCCTCTCGTCGTTCGTCAAGGAAGACATCCACTTTGGCTGGGTGGTTCTCTGACTCTAAACTAATCAAAATTGGAATGAACGAAGCAATCAAGCAGTGAGGTTTTTAGTTCATGAGATCACATAGGACCAGTAAAGGAGGACCACCGAGAAGGAGTGGAGGAAGCAGATGCTGAGAGTAGCTAGATCCATGAAGGCTAGAAACCGGTTTTCGACAGACTTAGAGACCACAGCATTAAGATCATCGACGCTCTTTAAGATCAAAAGTGAAGACCAAGGAACAGATTTTGAGAAGAGTAATCTCTCTAAACGGAAAGGTGGATCCCAAAGACCAGATTTTGGGGATTGAGGATGAAGATCATCAACCTAAAAGCCAAAACCAACGTCGAAAGATCAGATTTTGACACTGGATTTGTATCCTAAAAAGGGTCCAGCCACAGATTAACGTTACAGAAACCAAAGATAGGCCCTAACTCTTGAGAACAGGAAAGCAGAGAGAGATGCAGAAGAACACTTAGCTGGAATCGATCGACCGACCGAATGAAAGAAGGTCATCACAGCTATGAAATGGGCTATTTGTAGAGGAAGGCACGGGTGTCGTGGAACGAGTCGACGTGGGCGATGACTTCACGTGGGACAACCAGATGCGGTGGTCTTGTGTGCTGGAGCGCCATGGTTGGAGGAGTCGAGCTGTCGCCTCGAGAAAGCGTGTTCAAGCTGCCGACTATCGATAGCTGGGAAAGCATCTCTTGAAATCTCCTAGAACACCACCATCGAACACTTGCCGGATTTGACTGGGAATCTTGCTTAGATTCAATGGTCATGAAGAGGCAGGAGATATTCTCCGAGAATATTCTCGTAACGTTCTCTGTGAACAGATCCTGTTCTGACATGATCTGCTTCCCGAAATTTATGGTTTAGTGTTGCAGCAAAAAGATTTGTCCGTAGACGATGAGACCAGTCTTGTAGAGCGCCTTACCCAAGGAGACGAGCTCGCTTAGGCGATCCTCGAACCGGCCCGAACCACAGCTTGGCCTCCTTGGCCATCCCCTTCTCCTGCATTGCCCTTGACTGGGCGGAGGCTATTGCCTCCGGCGTGACGTCGATGCTCCACCGACCGGCGGAACGAGGCGCTGGGGACGTGGGCCGGTACGGGGTGCAGGAAGGAGGGAGTGGCGGAGGGACTCGTTACCTTAATGGGCCGAGCGGGACAGTGGAGATGGGCGAAGTCGTGCAGGCGACGGAGGCCCGCGGCGTCGTCGAGCCACCGTGAGAGGACAATAGAGAGAAGCCGGGAGTGAGTGTGGTTGGGCCCGTGTTTTCGAGCCAACAGTGGGTGCGCAAGCAGCGTCCTGGGAAAGGTTTGGGTCGGACCGAGTCGCATGACTCGTCCGCCCCATTTGGTGCAGCTCTGCTGCCCGAGTCCAGCTAGGATTCACCCGTTTGAGCACGCCCATTCGCGCACAAATCGGACCCACCAGTTCTATTACCGCAAAACCCTAAACTGTGTTTCCGCTAAATTATAATCAAGATTTTAATTAGATGACAATTTCCACAAAGTTAAAGCTATATGATGATATTTTTAATACTCCTCCCGTCACTTATACGCTAAAAATCATTAAGTCTTTTAGAAAATGATTTAAACTATATAAATTGTAATAAAAATCATCAAAATCTCTATAGAAATATTTTTTCCTTTTTGTTCTTTGTCATAAGCCCTTTAACGTGAATGGATTTTCTTCCCTTTATCCTCATCTCAAATCCTATTCAAAATCCAATTCCTAATTAGTAATTTTGGACAGAATGAAAGACAGCAAAACATCTGTTCTCAATCTCACCATTAAGAAATCTGTATGTGTCTAGATATGCAGAAGATTACACCAGTCGAAGCTCTGATATCTGTTCTTAATTGAAATCAATTTTCCAATACTCTTTGCTTGAGAAATGTCCCAATTAAAGCAGTAAAATTTGTACCAAAGCATCACCGAGAAGTGTGCAGGTGCCATAGCTGAAAAGTCACAGCTAAATAACATTTTCTTATATGTACAAAAGTACATTTTATGGTTCTACATTGAACACATTGGGGTGCTCATGAAACACATATACCCAAATGAAGAAGTTATTCCACTGATCTAGCCGTTGTTCTGTGTGCAGATCATGTGGAACAAAGCAAGAAATAGTATTGGAATCATAGCCAATGTGTTGGTCCTTCTGTAGTAATATAAATTGCTGGTTTCAGATGGAAACGACATAGATAATGCATTGTGTTGTGTTCAAGCTCATCTTCTTCTTTAGGAACAAAGCAAGAGGTATTGTGTTCAGATGGAAAGGACATAGATAATCATGGATGGATTTAGATAGTGTTGTGCTCAACTTCATCTTCTTCCAATCCGTCGATCGATAAATTAACTCCCCTCTGTTCAACAAAAAGAGAACATAATTCAGAAACATAGATCATTCGATATATGTAAAATGATATAATAACTCTTGTTTACGTTTTGTTTTCTATATCATAAATTATAGCAAGATCAAAATATCTAGTTTTTATTGAAAAAAAATGATATACTAAGTATGAGATGTCTATAATGGCTTACATGGAGTTGCTCCAGCTGATACTGCTTCTGTGCCTGTTGAACTGCTGATATCGACCACATTACCACATAGAATGGCAGTAAAATTCCACTGGCTCTTAGCAGAAACACCTGCACAAAATTCCCAGCACATTTACATGTAAACCGTGCCGAGATAAACCTAAATATGTAGCTTAGCAATAGTACCAGTGACCACAGACTAAGATCAACACTCACTGTGAGGATGCCAAATGTGTGGTGATTAGCCCCAAGTATTATGATAGCAATCAAATGCCTGATCAGCAACATGATAGTGAACTGCATGTATATGTTTCAGACATCATTAACTAGAAGACTAAGATCAAATACATAAATCATCTTGTTTACTTCTAATTCAAATCGCTGACCGTGATAGCCACAGATCGACAGCAAGAGGCACATCCATGCGATCCAGGGGAACACACAGTGTAACCTGGGCCTGCTGCATCATCAGTTAGAGTGATGGATCCAGGGTTTTCTGGATCATAGTTAGTCCCGGAGGCTTCCAAGCTTTCCCTGGTATCATCATTAAATCTTGTCAGCACAAGGGTTTAAATCTTGTACCATATCATTCTAGATATAATTGCTGTGTATTGAGAATAAGAAATGATCAGATTGACAGCTAACAGTTAGGCCCATGAGATTAAAATGGAGTAACATGTTAGGTTCCACAGTAGCCATGACTTGGATATTGAGGGATCAACAGATGCTGCAAGCACCACAGGTACAAAATTAGCTTCTGTTTTTAGGGCCCACAATTAGTAGAAATTGGGTGTTAGCTGGCAGCCATATGATCATTTCTGTAACTGGGAAAAAAATTCAGAATCAAAGAGCATGTTGCAACCAGAGTGGGACTTTAATTTCCTAGCATAAATTGATTGAAGAGAAGGAGCTAAGGTCACCTGATGGTCACAGCTACATCCACCAAGGCCTTCTTTTCAGGAACAGTATAGCCTGGTTCAAATACCTGAGAGAGAGTTAAAACAGAAAAAGCTTTGATTAAGAGGAAAATATATGAGAATTTTGATTGTTATGTGCATCAACTATGTGAAACTTGATCTCAAATATAAAACAGGATGAATGATTTAAGAGGACAACAAAATGGAGTAAAGTTTCCTATTAGTAGTGGGACAACAAAATGGAGTTGAATAAGATGGAGACTGTCTTAGTCCATAAATCTTCAAACTTCAGCAACCACGAAAGAGACAGGCAATGGAGAGTATGATATTATCTTTAACAAACTTTTAGAATAGAAAATGTGGTAGTTCTGAAGTCAGCAAAAGATCTCAACAGAATGAAGTAATTTTGAAGTCAGAAGAAGATAACAACCATGTTTCAGGATCATCATAAAATTGCATTTAGCCATGCATAAAAACCTGAATAGGAAATAAATAAAAGTGCCCTTTTCTGTTGAAATTTGGAGAACCGAAACAAATGGATGGAGTCTGACAATGATCTTCTTCAATGAGTAACTTGTAAAATAGAACAAAATGGATAAAAGATCAGCAAACTAGGCTTGGATAAGTATAAGATGTAGAGACTCTCTTCTTAGTAATTAAAGGTTCTTCTTATTAGCAAAAAAAAAAAAGAAGTAATAAGATATAGAAATTTAGTACAAAGACTTTTGAGAAGAGATTTGTCAGGGAAGAAATGCAAAGGAAACCCAGCTATCTTCTCATCCATGAGGAAGATATAATCCAGTTTCTGTATTCTTTCTTGTTTAGTTCAGTTTAAAAGTATCAACCATGAACTACTCATGTTTCTCTCTCTAACCTGAAGGCAGATTTCACAAACATTGCTTCCTTTCTGATCACACCACCTCTGGATGCACTCTCTGTGAGCAAACTGGAAGGGGGAACATCAAATCAATATCACAATAAAATAAAAAGCTTTCCTTCATACCAAATCCACCAAGGAATTCTAACAAGAAGAGAAAAACCATTTAAAAGCAATTACCTTCAGAGTCCCAGAGCAAGCACAAGGGGTTTCCATGCTGGTGGAGCTCTCTTCCTCCTCTTCATGGCATATTTTACATAGACATGTGGAAGCAAACGGAGGCAAATAAGCACAAGACGCGGCAGCTAATCCCTCGTCCACAAGCAATCTAGTTTCTTGTCTGACTCCAAATTCCATCTCTCTTTCTCTCTCTCTCCCTCCCTCGCTCTTTCTCTCACACAACACACCAGTTCAAACTAAATAAGCAAGGGACAAACATAATTGGTGGGCACAGGATGCCATTTCACTGCAAAGGAAATGGCAGAAGTGTCCCTGAAGGTGTTGCTAGTGTCGGACCAACCAAGGGGGACAGTGTTTTCCCTCTGCACTGTGTAGGATTTGGGCTACGAGTTGGAAAGGATGTTGGACCTGCAAAACTTTGACTGTGACAGCAAATGCGCAATAAGCCTTCCCGTGAGACTTTTCAACCATACATATTGTGGCTGCAGGCTCTGTTACATTAATAATAACTTGTTCTTGAAGTTTGACAGCAATGGACATGCAGGCTGTTTTGAATTCTGCACAACAAACACTGGGAGGGAGACCCATTATCTTCTTCCTAATTGTATCTAAATGCTGAGGTTGCATAACAGATTAGTCAGATACCACTTCAACCAAAAAGCTTTTATAATTACTCTATGCAAATATAAAAATTATAATCATATTATTATTATTATTATTGTTATTATTATTATTATTATTAAGATGAGATGTGCATACATTTCGATATTATACGAAAAAAAATTTCTGATCCAAAAATTAAATTTTCTTTTTCCTCTCTTTTGATCTTTTACAAGACTAGAATATATTTGTAATCTCATGTCTTACTATATTGTATTATCATATTGAGTTCCTAGAAATTCTTGTTTATTTATAAATGAGAGTAACGAGTCGAAATAGGAGAGTGTTTCCATAAATGTTATTTCCTAACGAATTATACCATTAGTTAACTTCTTTTTTAGTGACTAATAATTATAATCAAAATCTAAATAGATATATAATATATCTTATCTAATTAAATAGGGGCATATGATCTAATATTCTTTTACTTGATCTGACACACTAAATGAGATAGGCTTTAACAATTTTAAATAATTTGAAATAGAAAATATAGGGATATTAAAAGAAAGTATATGTAATAAAGTATCACTATAAAATAAAAGGTAACATTAATACTTTAAGTTATTAAAATATGATAATTTATTGAAATTGTACATATTTTACTTTTAAATAAAATATTAATATATTTAGTATTCATTCAAAGTTATTTATGAATAATTAATGTTATTCTTATAAAATAGTATTACTATGTTTGAGTACCTAAAATGCAAGGATATTTAAAACAGTATCATTCTACTCATCATATAATTATGAAATATATTTCCTTTTGAAATTATCTAAATTTTTTAATTATATATATATCATTATAAATATTATTTTTAATATTATTTATGATTATTTTCAATATAATTTTTAAAGTTATTATTCAAACTACTTTAGCAATTATAAAACTAAAAATAATAAAATATAATATATTTTAAAATATTATAAAAAATAAAATATTATTATAATTCATATAGCCTATTAGGCCACGTTAGCAATTGCTAATAAATAAAATTCAAAGGTATAAATTATAAATAATATTCACCAAATATTCTATATTATTAATAACTAAAAAATAACCATAATAATTATTGAATATAATATTTAATCAACATAAAAACTCATATATGCATATCACCAAATATGATAAAACAAAAATTATGACTTTATGTGAAACTAAAAATCATTTCATAATTTCAAGATATATGCATATAAATAACTATACAAATTTCCAAGAATAATAATTAATATTTAATTATCACAAGAAATTTTTTTACGAATATGTCATATAAGAAAATTATAAAAAACTATAATTTATATATTTTTTTAAAAAATTATAAATGACCTAAATGGGATTATTATTATTATTTAATTGGGCATATCAAATTAGATCAATTCAAATTGGACTAAACTAATTGAGTCATCCAGATTACACCCAACAACCAATTCAATCAAACCATTCAACATTAGGTTTAATCAAAATTCAATTTAGATACAAATTGATAAAAAAAATGAGACTAAAATTGAGCCTCAGTTTAAAATTTGATTAAAGTAGGTTAAATTGGTCAATTTCATAGTTGAGGACATAAGTAAAAAAAAATTGATTTTCAAAGAGCAAAATTATAATTTGTTGAGATAGATATTAGAAATATCTAATTATTTAAGGGTAAAAATGTCACCAAGTGATATTGACTAGAATTAATAGATAAGGGTAAATATGACTTTTGCTATAATGGAAGCCCTAAAACCCTATTGTTTCACCTTTTCTTTAGTTGGGGTGGCACCATAGCCTACCCATGGCTTCATCGCTCTAATCTTTACCAGCAATAGCCTTACAACTATGACTATATAATGGCTAAAGTCCTTCGTCGATCTAGAAGGGAATCATACAATTATTGGGCAACTTACTACAATTTTCTTATTGCAATGATCTCTTCAGTAGTAGATTCTCACCATGATACCTCTGTTGTGCGATTGCTAAGTGGCCCCACATTAGTCGTTACTCCATAACTGACAACCTCGCATATGCGCCAGTGACATTGTACTACTGTTGCCTTGCGCGACCTTTAGTATCCTGTTGACATCACGATGCTTTGTCCATAGTCACGGATAGTCGTCACAGATGGCAACAGTTGCTGCCTATCACTTGCCATCATCGTCGCACATTAGTAGGCCTAACCTCCACCCTATTACTAAGGTTGCTGTATATAGGAGCCAGTGACTACAATAGTCACCCACAATAAAGCTATCGCACACTAACAACCTCTGTTGCATGCAATAATATTAGTATATATGCAATTGTTTGTCCACGATAGGGTTTATGACTAATGGAGGTTGTCACCTCCCTCAACTGTGTTGTCATCGACAGTAAGCTGTCGATGACAGCACGCCATCCCCACTCTACTTATGTAAGGTGAGGAACCTTACATCACCTGTAAGAGATGACTAGGGCGGATGTGATAAATAACTAGATTGATAATACTTTTTCGTAAGTAAAGAGTACTGAGAAATAAATCTAAATACAAATATATCTATATACTTTTACAATCTAAAACATTTGATTTCAAAACAAAAAACTCTTATATCAATTATAAGCATAAAAACTATAAATATGCTATTGTTTTACGAAAAACCTTAATATCAAGAGTGGAATCAAGTAACCATAGATCGAAGATTAGATGTATGTACCTTTTGATACTATTCAAAAAAATCTTTTCTAATTTGAGAACGTACTTTTGTAATTTAATTCATAGAAAATAATAATATAGATGCGCAAGACAAATTAGACAAATTAGATATCAATAATAATATAGGTGAGAAAAGAGATTCTAGTATAAATATTTAGAAGTCTATCTCATTAAGATCATCTATTAAGAAATCCTATTATAAATGAACTTTTCTTTTATTGATCGATAACCATAGTCAAAATCTAATTAAATATGTAATATATCTTATCTAACTAAATAGGATATTAATCTCCAACACTAATGTAGGTTTTATTTGTGGCACATGATTCTAAATATAATATCATGGACAGACGAAATATAATTGATATCATATCAATCCAACCTAAATAATTAAACTGTAGATTATGAGTTAACACCTAATATGTCTATCTAATCCAACTTTTAACAACTATCATATTCTAAGAGGATGCTATAATTTGATAGTTTTCAATAAACACACTGAGATGAGTGAGCTGTTTAACATATACTAAGCAATTACGTGTTATCACTCGTGTGATTAACTTGCATGGCACCTATGACTGACACATAGCCTACCCATGGCTTCATCGCTCCAATCTTTACCAACAACAACTCTACAACGATGACTATGATGGCTAAAGTCCTTCATTAATCTTGAAAAGTATCGTGCAATCATCGGATAACTTGCTCACCATAATTTTCTCATTACAAGTAGATTCTCACCATGATACCTTTGTTGTGTGATTGCTAAGTGACTCCACATCAGTCGCTACTCCGCAACTGACGATCTTGCACGTGTGTCGGTGACATTGTACTACCATCGCCTTGCATGGCCTTTAGCATCCTGTCAACACCATGATGTTTTATCCATAGCTATGGATAGTCGTCACATATGACAATAGTCATTACTTATCACTTGCCATTATCATCGCATATTAGTAGGCCTAACCTCCACCTTATTACTAAGGTTGTTGCACATAGGAGCCACTAACTACAGTAGTCACCCACAATAAATCTATCTCACACTAACAACCTCTGTTGCGTGTAACAACACTACCATATGTGCAATTATTTATCCACAACAAGGTTTACGACCTAACTGTGTTGTCATTGACAGTTCTTACTGTCGGTGATAGCACACCATCCCCACTCTACCTACGTAAGGCGAGGAACCTTGCATCGCTTGTAAGAGGTGATTAGGGCTGGTGTGATAAATAACTAGATTGATAATACTCCTTCGTAAGTGAAGAAAACTATAAGTATGCTATTCAAAACAAAAAAACTCTTATACCAATTATAAACATAAGCATAAAAACTATAAGTATACTATTTTTATATGAAAAACCTTAATATCAATAGTTAGAATCAAATAAAGATGAGATGTATGTACCTTTTAATACTATTTAAAAAAAAATTAATTTGAGAACGTACTTTGTAATGTAATTTACGGGAAACAATAATATAGATGCACAAGACAAACTAGACTTTTTTTTTCTTTTTTTTAATCTTTAAGACCATTGTGAGTGATAAAATATGAACTAAATGGAGACAAGAATAGATCTATAACCTCATGTTATACTATGTTATATTATCGTATTGAGTTCCTACGAGGTTATGTCTATTTATAGGTGAGAGAAGAAGGTCTAGAATAAATATTTAGAAGTCTCTCCCATTAAAATCATCTCTTAAGGAATCTTATAACTTTTCTTTTATTGATCGATAAACAGAATCTAATTAAATTTATAATATATCTTATCTAATTAAATAGGATAACTATGATTAATCTCCAACACTAATATAGGTTTTATTAGTGGCACATGATTATAAATATAATATCATTGTCATATCAATCCAACCTAAACAATTAATATAGATTAAGCGTTAACACCTAATATGTCTATCTAATCCAACTTTTAACAACTATCATGTTCTCAAAGAGTTTGCTATAATTTGATAGTTTTCAATAGATATACTGAGACAAGTGAGCTGTTCAGCATACACTAAGGAAGCTTGAAGCTTCTGGTTGACAATTCCACTGTATGCATGACTTTTTCTTCACTGTTGATATCAGACAAAATCAATTATCCAATCCATCATTATTGATATTCAATGGTTCATTTGGTGTGGTTGGAAGATTTGAAATTGCTTCTGACATGCATTCACTACTTTTAAAAGGAAAAACTAGAAAATATTCTGCTCTTGCTTTAAACTTTAATCCATCATGGACAACCTCTTGATGTTAACTTGTAGAAGTCTTACCTTTTGAGCTCTCTTTTCTTCATGGTGAATTTTTGCTGTTGAACAGCTCCAACATTAATGTAGGGAACATCAGCATCTTGATGCCACCCTCCAAATTATTGTCCAGTTTATAGGTTTACCCAAGAACTTTATTCATCAAACAAGAAACTTTAACATGAATAAAGTACCAATCAGTCCTTTGGGAACAGAAGAAACAAATTTGAGTACATGTTAGAAGATATCCTCAAGTGGTCCATCTCTTCCTTCTGGCACAGCTCCCAAGCCAGGATTATTTGCTAACTCATTGGTGTTTGTCTCTATGACTTCCATGACCAAGAAACCACAAGTCTTGGGCAGAGAGTTTAGGTGGAAACCAGCCAAGCACCATTATCGAATTGTTGTGTCCATCAAAAGGCATAATCGCGACAAAACATGTGCAATTAACTAAGATAATGCTATCATTGTTTAACCCCACTCACTGTCTATATGACTTTTGAAGGTTTGGATTAGTTAGCATCCTTTGAGGTTAAGATGATTAGGACTGGTCATTGTGAAGTTAAGAGACACACACTGACTGAACAACCATTATGCTCCAAAGGTCAAATCCTTGAGATGGATATATATCCTTATGTGCATGTTAAGCTGCCAAGGGATTGAAATGCTCATTGAAGGATACTGTGATTTTTATTCTGTATCTCCTCATTCCTTTACCATTCTGCAAACTCCCTACCAAGATTCAATATCATATTTGATGACAGTTTGAACTGAAAAAAAGGGGTTAATTTGCTCTATATATAATCACTCTTTTGCAGCAAGTATAGCTCTGGTTCACTGCACAAAGGGTTTAGCAATAATCATATTAAGAATATAAATAATCAAATATTGTCTCATCTATGAACTGAAGCTTTCAGATGAATCGGCAAAGATCCACAATTTATTATAATATTTAACACCTTTAATTCAACTTCCATTTGTTGAGCTGCTCTTACATGAGGGGAAGCATTAACAATAAACAAAGCTTTCAGATGAATTGACAGTGATTGACAATTTAACAGGTGATGTTAAATTTAAAAGGACCCCAATTTTAGAGACATTGTTCCAAGTTAATGCGATTATTATCTGTGCTGGACCTGCATGAGTTGTTTGGATTTGGTGGAGCAGTCTTTACCTTCAAGTCAACAAAGCTTAGATAAATATCCTCATTTATTCCAATTCCCTTCAAAAGCATATTTTCCATGGTTTGTCTTCTTTAGTGAAGAAGAAGAAACAACCTTGTAAACATCTGCTTTCCGACACCTGACTTGCTTCCACTCTAAGGAGTGACATTTCAAGGTGAGATTCCCGGAGCCATGTAGTTGACGAGATTATGGTTTACGCTGTGATTTGGATGCTTTTTGGTTCGTTCCAAAGTCACAAGAGAGATCAGAAGATGCTCTCGTGCTATGGTGAAGAGGTAATAGATCATGTGGACTCGGGACCAGAAAAGAATGTTCATCTAGAGAAACTCCTAGCTTACTTTCTAGCAAAGTAAGTTCATTACGTGCAGAGCCTTCAGCCAGTATCTGTTCATGGCAAAGAAATGAAGAAAAGGACAAATTGATTTGGTCTCCAGTCACAAGAAAGATCACAAGATGTTCTCATGCTATGGTGAGAAGGCAAGAAGCATGTGGATTGTGGACCTGCAAAGAGTGTTCATTCCTTCAGCTGGCAAAACTTGAGATGCAGGTCTCTGAAAGCGACGACTGAGAGAAGGTGGGTGTCTGAGGGATCAAACAGCTGGGAAAGCAAACAAAATGGTTGGCCTTAAGCCTCAGATGACTCCCTCTCAACATGACTCCTGTTCTTATCTTGTGCTTGTGCTGTGGGCTGTTCAATTGTGTCTTTCAATGCTTATCCTCTTCGTTGGGCCTATCAGGATTACATGATAAGAGAGAATGACGTGACAAAATTGGGGTCGTCCTCTAGTCTCGTCTTTTATTGGTACTTGGGATACTATTGTTACATCTCAGACGTGAGAATACAATTGAGTCATTTTTTTATAGGTCTCAATAAATTTATATTTGTTTGGTCGCTCGATCTTATCAATTAAGTTGAGTTTTCGGACAACAAAATAGCAGATCTCAGTGTCTTTTTTTTTTTTTTTTGAAAGGGAAAATATCATAAGAAATAACACTGATTTATATGGAGGTCATTAGAAGACAAAATAAAAATAAAAATATTCCTAAAATTATAAAGCCAATGAGCTACAACATCTGTGACCAAAGAAAAGTGAACCACATTAACAACGTGAACAAAAGTGAGAAATGTCATCTAAAATATTGCTAAGGAATAAAAAATAATAATATTTTTCTCAACAAAATTGATTAATTCAAGTGAATCAGATTTGATTGAAGAGCTTTAATTCAACGCCTTTTATGTGTTATAAATGAAGTAATAGTTAAATTACGAAAAATAAAAGGCTATATATCTGCAATGACACACCCAAAGGCAAACATATTACCTTCTCTCTCTTGGAAGTGTTAAATCTGGATGTCATTAGGCTTTCATATCCAATGAATTTTGCAATGACTAGCAAGTGAACTATTAAAACTTGAAGGTTCGCAATTAAATTATACGATTAGTGATTAAGATTTGGGTCACACAAATTTGTGTAGCATGTAAACATCAACTTGGATCATTTGACATCAGAAACTTCTATGAATGTGTTTCCTATCATTTATATACTTTATGAAGAACTGGTCAAACATGATGAGTAAATACGGTTCCAAAGAATCAGGGGTGTTGAATTTAACCTTCCTTGAGCTGATCACTACATGCATATTGTATGGCTTTCCTACTGGGATTTATGCTAGATTAATCAGTACACAAATCTTAATCTGCGACTAAATCAATTTTCTACAAATAATTAAGAACAAAAAAGCATCATAAAACTTGATTGAAACATAAATTGAAGTTTAGATGATCCATTCACATGTTGAAAATTTCATCAAAGTTCAAGGAATAATGATGTTTAACTCCCCATTGTGCATAGCATTTGTGTCATCCACAGAGATGGAATACTACATGAACATAATAGTTAATGTGATGCCTGCAGAGGAAACAATTTGTAGAACACCCCATAAGTTGGCCATATGAGGGACCTAAAAGCAGGTCCCATCATATTACCCCAAATGAATTCTGGGTGACTCAGTCAAACTAAAGAACATGTTCCACTCAAATAAGTCTCCAGCTCAAAATTTCCAGTAGACACCCCCAAAGCTATGCAAGGTACACAACCAAATCTCTCAAGCATCAGTAGAGCTATTCAAGAAGCACTTGTGCCCATTGTACTACTGAACTACCAGACAGGACTCTGTGGAAGGCCTCCCTACTTTATGCTATCAGTTATTCTGAAAGAAGCAGTAGAAATCAATACTAATGAGGGGCATGAACAGAGTGAAAACTCTTCACTAGATATTGCCAGTCACAAACATTTATCCTAACTAGATATTGCCAGATAAACATTTATTATAAAAAGTAGCCATAAACACACTGATGTGCCAATCATAAGCATTCAATTAATAGGAAAACTTTGAATATATGCTACTTAACCAGATATTGCCAGCACTATTCTTAACATAGATGGGATAGGAATTAAAAATTTGCATTCATGACAAACCTGCATGCAGGAAAGCATCGAGCACAATCTATCATCCTATTAAAATCTTAGGATGGATGCATCAGACTGGAAACAAGTATTAGCTGCAACAAGTAGCTTGTCAAAAACCAACAAATGAACAATCAGAGTACATAACAAAATCAACAAGTTGGGAGCCCTCAGAATCATTTCCTAAATCAGCATGATGATTTGAAGACCTTGGCACTTTGTGGAATCATAGTTCAAGCTCTATCCATACCTGATTAAGGACTGGGCATTATGTGAAACAATTAAGATATACAAGTTACATTCACAAGAACCATCATACTGAGAAACAAAAGCATAACATCTCGAATTCCATATCCAATCAAACATTTAAATAGTGAATCAAACTTTATCTAATAATTCAGAACACTGAATCCGATATGCCTTGAGATGCCAAAAAAATAATTCAAGATTGAGAAGGCTATTACACCATTTGACGGAGATTATCTTATTTCTGTTTTCTAGAAAAAAAAGTGGATAATCAATATCACTATTTAGGAAACACAAAACATGTCCAACCTTCATACATGATATCACAAAATGACATCACAAGACAGAAAATAATCTAAATTGCAACATGACATATAAAACAGAATAATTGTCTGAGTCACAGGAAACAAGTTTGCATTAGTTGTTCAACGTAATAGCTAAACGAATCTAACAGTGCCCATTTTTGTTCATACATATTCTAATTGATAGCATTCTGAAACATTCAAACAGTGCAAAAGAAAACAAAAACATTCCCCACGTAAAATCCAACTGGCTCCTCGTTCCATCATCTACTCCTCCATCTCAGAACCCGAGGCACCGTCCTTCTTGTTATGCTTCCTTGCATACCTCTGATTCCTCAGAAACTTTGGATCCATCTGCAAAATAAAAAATCATGTCTATGGATGAGAAACCAAACACTGAAAAGGTGTACACATAAGAATGAATCTTTACTGAAGCACAATCAGATTACATAAGAACTTAGTAAAAAGAGACCAAGACATCATTTTGGAGGACTACATGAACCATACGAAGCATACTATCAATCAACAATCAAATAATCTGCCGCGACAGGGAAAAACCAGCCCAACGATCCAGGCAAACCTAAGTTACCGGAGGGGAGGAGATCGAGAAAGATCAATACCCCTTTGGTGGAGGTGTGACGATGCTTCCGAGGCTTCTTGATCCCGTTCTTGTGGGCTTTGTAAGACTGATTGTGAGCCGTGTGGTTCTTCGACTTCGCCATTTCTGAAACCCACAAAAAAATGAAGAAGGTTCGATAAATTAGCCAAAAATGTGTAGAATCCAATACCAAAACGCGATTTCGAAAGCCAAATATCCAAGACAAATATCAATTGAAGGTGCAACAGATAGATTAGGAGAAGACTATTACCAAAGCAAAACGCGATTTTGAAAGCCAAATGTCCAAGACAAATATCAATTGAAGGTGCAACAGATAGACTAGGAGAAGACTATTACCAAAGCAGCGGAGAAGGCGCAGCGTCCCTTCAAGCGGTGTGCCGGCTAGGGTTGGGAACTCGGCGCCGACGCCACCCTTTTATAGGTCTCCTCTTTTGTTATACATATTTATAGAATGACGGTTATATCCTTTCACTGTGTGCAATAATTGGGCCTTTTTGGGCTCTATATTGGGTTAAGTCCAATCGTGCACTGAACCTGAAGGCCCATTCATCCATTATTATTTCCTTTTTCTTGCAAGGTTGAACTAATATTGGCATCGGTAATAATCTTCATTTCAAATCACCTTGTGAAGAGTCAAATGAAAATTATTTTCTCGATCGTATCAAAATACCATACATTTAAAATATCATTTCTCAATTATTGAAACTTATTTTTAAAATATTGTAACAAAAGAAAGAAAGAAATGAATAAAAGAGTATATTAGATATATTGTACATTAAATATAATATTTAATCTAACCGGATCCGAGATTATTCGACCCGATCCGTTCTGTGTCAAACGATTCAATACCGACACTAATACAAGATCTGGATCGTCGATTGTGAATCTAATGGTCAGAGAGACACCGTAGTTCTACGTAACTATGTACCACGGGCGTGATACACGTGCCGCTTCCTTCCTCCTTGCTGCGTGTCGTGAGTGGTCATTCGAGTACAACCGGTCATCTTCGTGTACAGAGACCCGGAGAAATCCAGCAACTGACAGTTCCGGTTACCCGAGACCAGCTCCTTCTCATATAAATACTCCTCGAAGAAGGGGTTCCACGACGAACACGTGGCTGCTTTCTTTGTCCTCTCATTCTTCCGGATCTCTCCTAGGGTTTCGTTCTCTCCCTTGTATCTTCTCGATTCCCTGTAACCAGATCGCAATTAAGGAATTCCGATCGCCGATAAGAACTGTTCCTGCAAGATTTTGCTGGAATTTTAGGGGATTTCGGCTCTTTGGTGGAATCCCGGCGCGGATTATTTCCCTGATCATGTTTATTATAGATTGGTTTTACGGAATCCTCGCCTCGCTGGGACTGTGGCAGAAGGAGGCCAAGATCTTGTTTCTTGGACTTGATAATGCCGGGAAGACGACGCTGCTTCACATGCTCAAGGATGAGGTAGTCTCGAGATTCCTAGTCTCGTTTGAGCCCCATTTTTGTCGGAACTTCTGATTTTTGAACACGTTGGGAGCCTGCGAATTCTTTTTTCTGAATTTTTGGGGGTATTTTTATGGTGTTCGTTGTATGGCTAGAGGTTGGTCCAGCACCAGCCAACGCAATATCCGACTTCGGAAGAGCTGAGCATCGGAAAGATCAAGTTCAAGGCCTTTGATCTGGGTGGGCATCAGATCGCTCGGCGTGTCTGGAAGGATTACTATGCGAAGGTCTTATTCCCAACCCGGTTATGTCGTTGATTCGGCTTAATTGCTTCTCCAGATATGAAATGGTTTGAATTTTTCAAGATTTAGGATCAGGAAATCTCTTTTTATTCCATCGTCTTTATCTCCGTAGGCCAAAGATCTGTTGTCGTGTTTATTAGTAATTAGAATAACCCTTTGTGAATCTTTGTTTCCATTTAGGATATTTCAATCTTAATGTGTGCTTTCGATCTTATTAATGTAAAAGCATAGTAGGAACTAGGAAGTGATCTGTTGTAAGCTCTGTTAAATAGATGAACATCATGAGAAAACTTTTTTATGCTTACTTTACAAAGTTGCTTTTCTTAAGGAAATTGTTGAAATCAAAGGGTATCTTGTGACAAGTTATTGTTCAGATCACATGTACTGTCGAGAGTTATGTGCATTGTGTTTTAATTTATGAAAGTATAATATTCCAGTTCCATTTGTAGAAGTCCAATTTAATATCAATTCGTGAAAGAAAAGTTTGAACACTCCTCATCATCATCTGTGGTGAGCAAGTTACAGAGTGTATCTCTCATATGCATATATTCGATACTATTGGGTTTGACCTTTGACCTGTCAGGTAGCTACCCGGTCCTGTTGCCTGGCTTGAGTCAGTTTCCTGATACTTCATCTTAGCGGTTGAAACACATGAATATGGAAACATCATGTTCATTTTTTTTAATCTTTAGATGGCAGAAGCAATTATGAGCCAAGAAATAACGCTTATTCAAGCAACATGGTTATTTTTCTACCGATTAATTGATAATGCCTCTGTTGTTTAATCTTCTACTATGTTAAATCTTTGTTCTACAATTCTGAAAATTTTTTGGCATTATTAAGATCTTTGGATCATTTTCTTTTCCTTTGTTCCTTTTATTGTTTTATGTTCATCAATTAGGCTGACACTATAGGTCCCTCATTAATTTTTGTGCTTTTAATATTTGCAAAATGCGACCAAGTACTAGTTCTGTTGAAAATCAACTAGTTTACTTTGATATTCACAAGGACTAAGGTTCTTAATGTCATTGATTATAAACTATGAATTATGTATCATATCTGAAATGATGATATTATAACTAATTTGTTATTGGTTTATGAGGTTTTACATGTGCATTTGCATGTCTGTGTTGCAACTAGTTAGTCTTCCAGATAATATTTTGCTCGATTGCTTGGATATGCTTATTTTCTATTGTCCTGTTTGAAGCTTTGTATAATCGATGTGTGTATGGTTCATGTTCTCCTGTGACTTGATTAGCTTGTTAAGGACAAAAGTGGGACGACGAGCATTATTTTGCACAATGTAAATTGACAGCAAGAGTGGGACCTTGAACATTGATTATATTATTATGGTCAGAATCCCTTGAAATAAATGTTATGTATTATTTCTCAACTGTTGCCCCTGTATAAACATATCATAGTCTTATGCACTCATTTGACACCTTATATTTGCATCTTGCTGATGTTACATGTGTTTCATTTCCCAAAGGAGATCTTCCATTCAAGGCCTTTTTTTTTCTTTTTCTTCAATGTTTCAATCTTATATTTCTGTACTTCTATGGATAATATGGTGGTAGAAGAAATGCATAGCATGCTAAACTGTTTTAGGTCATGTTCCAATTCAAGCTTGTAAATGTTCCGTAAAAATGAATGCATCACATATTAGGCCTACGGTAGTAGTGTTTAATACACCTCTGTCCCTGGTATCACATGTAAATTGAATTACGAAACTCAAAACAATTGACTCTAACTTGATTCAGCATAGATTCCTCTGCCATTTAATGTAAATCCGTCATGTGTCATGTGTATTCCTGCTATGATAAAGTTATAAGTTTGTTATTGGACAAACCTCGATGTTGTTTGTTTGGTTAATTGCAAATGTACTCTTGAATATTGTTTTTGATGAATACAATTGAAAATTGGAATCGCAGCTCATTGATATGATATTTTATATTTCATTGTTGGAAGTTTAATCCTTTGGCAGGTAGATGCTGTGGTTTACTTGGTAGATGCAGCTGACAAGGAAAGGTTTGCTGAGTCAAAGAAGGAGCTCGATGCACTCCTCTCAGATGATTCGCTCGCAAACGTGCCATTCCTTGTATTGGGTAATAAGATCGACATACCATATGCAGCATCAGAAGATGAGCTACGCTACCACTTGGGCTTGAGCAACTTCACTACCGGTAAAGGGAAGGTGAATCTGGCTGACACCAACGTCCGCCCCTTGGAGGTCTTCATGTGCAGCATTGTCCGCAAGATGGGCTATGGAGAGGGCTTTAGATGGATGTCGCAGTACATCAAGTAGTCGTGTTCCTCCCAACTATTTGAGGTTAGCAGACATGTTGCGGACTCCAAAACAAGAGAGCCCATGGTGTTTTTGGCCGTCGTCCTTTGTCAGGTTCTTGTTAAAACTGTCTATTATGCTAGCTTTTAATGGTTTTATTGTGGTGTTGAAGGAACAAGCATGTTCGGTGATATAGTTAATCGTTGATGATGACATGGTAGAATGGAATGTTTTCACGTTCAGATGTTGCTTCCATGGATTGCTTTGTAGATATGTCTTTTAGTTAACATGACGATTACTGTTCCCGATAATATTACGGAAGGACCGAGTTCAATTGTGTCGAGTCACTTCAGATCAATAAATGGGAGGAAGATAAATGTTTGGTTTGAAGCAACAGAATTGGGGGGAGATTCGGTAAAAAGATATATATATATATATATATATATATATATAGAGATTCGGTAAAAAGATATATATATATATATATATATATATATATATATAATTATTCCGTAATAGGTTAGATGATAATTGTATATAGCTCTTATTTTGATTGAAAATAAGAACAGTTTTTCTAAAATTCTAAGTGTTTTTAATTATCCAAAGAAAATATACATCTTTGTATTACAAGTGAAATAAATAATTCTAACACTTAAAACGTTGATTTGGTCTGACTTATCAAAAGTATGGTTTGGTGATGTATCAGGTCTGCTGAAAAATTAAAATCTTATCTTAAAATATTGATCTAGTGATAGTATATTAGATATGCTTATGAAAGGTTGAGGGTTTCAAAATTGAACCTTATCATTATGTTCAAATCTTGTCTTATCATTTAACCTTTCATAAAATAAAATAAAATTTATTATATCTAAACATAGGTATGATTATATATATCTAATTCATGTAAGTTCTTAGACTATTAGTCGAGAGATAATTAGATAAAAAAATCAAGATTGTGATCTAATAGGGGTGATAAATTTTATAATGATTATAATGAACCCTATCATAATTCTAATTATTTTACTATATTTTTGAAAAAGTAAGATATTTTATTATATTTTTGAAAAAGTAGGATATTTGTGCTAAATATGATTTACTATATGTCTCACAGTAGAATATATTGCTGAAAGATGGAATCATATTTTTATAGATGTGGTTATGAGTATGATAGGTTATTATTCTATATTCAAATCATTATGATTAAGAAGTTCTAGGGATAGTTATGTATATATTGAATATGGTTTCTAGTAAGTTAATTTCATTGACTTCTTTTAAGTTTTAAACCAGTAGGAAATTCAACTTAAGATATTTATATATTTAAGATTGTATTGCAGAGATAAGACTCTTCAATTCATATGAAAAAAATTAGATTCAAGGATTATTTCTGAATATCTTATTGTTTATCCAAAAAAATTTAAAAGGGTATATATTTTATTGTCCTAATCATAGTACAAGAATAATTAAATATGGTAATACAAGATTCTTTGAAAATAGTGAATTAATAGATGTGAAAATCTTAAATTTTAATCTTGACATTGAGAAGATACAAGTTAATACTCCTTCGTCATTCAAGAGATTATTGTTACTCGAATCACTAAATGGTTTGATAAAGTCGGATAACAAAATAATATTAGTGAACTCCTATAAAATATTAATATCATTGATAATGATCTTGTAGAACAATCACAATCGACAGTTTTGATAATACTTCAAAGGAAAGGAGACCTACTATTTGTTATTATTATATAATATATATACAAAAATCAAATTATGGTATAAGATCAAAAGATCTTTTGTTTTTTTCACGGATAATAACAATTATGAAAAGTGATGTGATGCAATAAAAAAAATTAAAATCAATGATTAGAATGGTGTTTGATAACTTATCGTATTGTCTAATAACTATAAGAGTCTATTATATAAACATCACCGGGTAATATCAAACAATATAATGGTCAAACTTATGATCAAATGTTTTACTTACGAAGAATGCATCGATCATAGTGATACATCTTCTTTAGTTTTTTAAATAAATTTGTCAAGAATCATCATTAGTGACTCATTATGATTTTGAGGATATGAAAATAAGTTTTTTGATTAAGGATGTAGATTTATATATGTTAACCTAAACAATTAGCAAAGAAAATAAAAATATATAAAATTTGATATATAAATTTAAGAAATTCATTTATGACCTTAAACAAGCCTCCAAACAATGATATATAAAGTTTTTTAATATCATTATTTTCTTCAGATTCAAGAAAAATATTATTGATCAGTATTTATATCTAAAAATTAGTGAGAATAAGTTTATTATATTGGTCTTATATATGAATAATATTTTACTTACTAATAGTGATATTAGTTTATTGTACTGAACTAAAAAATTTCTTACTAACAATTTTAAAATAATTGATATGAATGAATTATATTATGTTATTAGTATTAAGATATTTATGGATAGATTTCGAAGATTGCTAAGACTATCTCAGAAAGGATATATTAATAGAGTCTTGGAGAGATTTATTATATAACTTTGTTCAGCAAATGATAAAAGTAAAAAATTTTAATCAAAACAAGTATTTTTAAAATGACTTGAAAAAGAATTAGATAACAAAAATATTTTTTATATATGTACATTTAAAATCTATTATATGCTCAAGTTTATGCTAAATGAGATATTAGTTTTGTAGTTAAAATACTAGATAGATATTAGAGTTACCTAGGAATGAAAATATTAAATGAATGTAAAAAAAGTAATAAAATATGTGAAAGGAATGAAGGATTATATGCCCATATATATTAAATTAGATTAGCTTGAAATGATTATATTTTTCATGTACTAATTTTATAAATTACCTCGATAACATAAAGTCCACTTTACGATTTATATCTATATAGGATAAATTTATTGAAAAAAATATAAAAAAATATATTATTATTATATTATAAATAATAGAAGTTGATTTTGTGACAGGTGCTACTAATCAAGCTATGCAGTTTTTTATTTGATGTGTTTTTTGCTTTCAATCATTGTACAACGTTCCTATATCATTCTTTTAGGAAACTAGTTTTTGTTTTCTATTTTTTCCTACGCATGTAATGCCTCCACAGGGTTCCCAACATAAGTATCTGACAGCCAACAATAAGAAATAGTGATGGAAGAAGAACAAGAGAATATCGTATAAAAGCAACTCCCTATCTAGTAGGCATCAATTTGGTGTAATGGTACACCTAGGGACCACGCGAGCAATGATAGTGAAGATCGCATTAACGGCCTCGACGCAACCGTAAAAGCACCAGAAACAGAAAAGGGGAGTTCAGATCCCTAGGTAGATCAAATCCATGAAGGAGACCCCACAAAAAGGGACGTATGCTATCAGGATAAGGTGGCACAACATATATGCCCCGCAACGGCAAAAATCGCCTTCAACGTGGGCAAACTCGACCTTGGGCAGATTCAGTCTCTTGCTTTAATATGGTTGAGCAAACCTCTGGATGGGTTTGGACCCCCAATTCAACACGGCTGAGTTTCACCCCAAACGGGCCCGATCCTCTACCTCAACACAGCCAAGCTCAACTTCCTGAGGGTTACACTTAGGCTAAGTTTATGTGCTCCCTAACCATGCACCTCGACGTGAAGCCCCAAGGGTTGCAACTAGGTCGAGCCTATGGGCTCCCTAGCTGTGCACCTCGACGTGAAGCCTCGAGGGATGCACCTAGGCTGAGCCTACATGCTTTGAAGCCCTAAGGGTTGCACCTAGGCCGAGCCTACGCACTCCCTAGCCATGCACCTTGGCGTGAAGCCCCAAGGGTTGCACTTAGGCTAAGCCTACGCACTCCATAACTGTGCATCTCGACGAGAAGTCTCGAGAGCTATACCTAAGCCGAGCTTACACGCTCCCTAGCCATGCACTCGGCATGAAGACCCGAGGGTGGCACCTCAAATCAGTAGAGTTAAAAAGGACTCACTCCTGAGCCAAGCACTTCAGCGTGAAGCCCAGAGGGCTGCACCTAGGCCAAGCCTATGTGCTTCTTAGCCATATACCTTGGCAAGAAGCCCTGAGAGTTGCACCTATATCGAGCTTATACACTGCCTAGCCGTGCATCTCGACGACAAGCCCTTAGGGCTGCACCTAGGTCGAGCCTACGCGCTCTCTAGTTGTGCACCTCAGCGAGAAGCCCTATGGACTGCACCTAAGATAAGCTTACATGCTCCCTAGCCGTGCACTCGGCGTGAAGACCCGTGGATGGCACCTCATATAAGTAGAGTTAAAATGGACTCGCTTCTGAATTAGCAGCTCAGTGTGAAGCCACGAGGGCTGCACCTAAACTGAGCCTACATGCTCCCTAGCCAAGCACCTCAGCGTGAAGCCCCGAGGGCTAAATCTAGGTTGAGCCAACGTGCTTCCTAGCCATGCACCTCGACGAGAAGCCCCGAGGGCTGCACGTAGGCTGAGCCTACGCACTCCCTAGCCATGCACCTCGACGAGAAGCCCCGAGGGCTGCACCTAGGTCAAGCCTATATGCTCCCTAGCCATGCACCTTAGTGTGAAACCCTAAGGGCTGCACCTAGGCCGAGCTTATACGCTCCCTAGCCGTGCACCTCGGCAAGAAGCCTTGAGGGCTGCACCTAGGCTAAGCTTACACGCTCCCTAGCCATGCACTCGACATGAAGACTAATGGGTAGCACCTTGGATAAGTAGAGTTAAAAAGGACTCGCTCCTGAGCCAAGCACATTAACGTGAAGCTCCGAGGGCTGCACCTAGGCCGAGCCTACACGCTCCCTAGCCATGCACCTCTTCGAGAAGCCCCGAGGGTTGTACCTAGATCAAGCTTACACGCTCCCTAGCTATGCACTTGGCGTGAAGGCCTAAGGGTGGCACCTCAATTAAGTATAGTTAAAAAGGACTCGCTCCCGAGCTAAGCACCTCGGTGTGAAGCCCTGAGGACTACACCTATGCCAAGTCTACGTGCTCCCTAATCATGCACCTCGGCAAGAAGCTCCGAGAGCTACACCTAGGTCGAGCCTACGTGCTCTCTAACCGTGCACCTCAGTGTGAAGTCCTAAGGGCTACACCTAGATCGAGCTTATATGCTCCCTAACCATGCACCTCGATGAGAAGCCCCGAGAGCTACACCTAGGTCGAGCCTTTGTGCTCCCTAACCGTGCACATCGACGAGAAGCCCCGAGGGCTACACATAGGCTGAGCTTACATGCTCCTTAATCATGCACTTGACATAAATACCTCAGCTCCTCATCAGCTTCCGACCGAATAGTCTATAAGATCTCACCTCATCAAGTCTCTCACGTTAGCTAGAAAAAAAATCTGAATGAGCCTACACTTTCGACAATGAACCAATTGGGTCGACTCATCGTTCGACAATACTCTTGACACCATCAGTAATGAAAGAATAACTAATAGCCATTGGAGAGAGAGAGAGAGAGAGAGAGAGAGAGAGAGAGCTGGTGATAACTATTGTATATTTATCGATATTTGCCATGACCAGATCTATTTACATCCGCATTGTTTGCCTTATAGTATACAATGGGATGTAACAAGCTCCTAAACGGCTATCATCAACGAAGCTTTAGATTTGTCATATGCAGGCCTTATTCAACTAAACGGCTAACACCCATACCCAGATATTTCCTGTCATATGCAGGCCTTATTCATACTGCAACCTCAACTCTGTAACAAATTTAGGTTTGTCATGCTGCACTAACTACATTCAACAATGTATACTATATACTAGAATCGGAGTTAAAGGAGCATTAAAACCCGCTCTCATAACAGTATAATTATATCTACTGTAGGCTCATATACACCCATTTCGAACTACAACATCATAACAGAGTAAAATTTTACATCTAATTTAAACTCATACATGTTGCTGCCCTCTAATTTAAAGTTAAAAACGCATTACATACACAATTAGGTAGGGCATTTCCAACTACTAAAAAAGAAAGGAAACTGCTTCTGTTGCAGCATGATCACTCATGGAACTCCCACAATTGCCTGGCATCACTGCAGAAATATCATGCCAATGATGATGCTACACATGGGTTAATTTGAAGAAACAACCCTAGCTTCCAGTTAACTGGTGCAAACAACATATCTGAACACCTAGTTAAACATGAAGAGCCAGACGAATTTGTACAGAGGAAACATGCCAAGAAAACTTCCCCTAAGAAGCTGCTGCATCAATTCCTACTGGAGTTGATCGATGTCACAGAACTCCAACTGCATGATCAGAGAAATCGTAAGATTATCGTTAGGTAGGGCAGTAGAGCAAAACATGCTATGTTTTTGTATTTTGAACTAAATTTTGGCCTGTGTACTGACATACAGATGTGCTGACAATGGATTGTCAAGCTTCATGCATTTAACTTTCACCCTTTCCACCTTTAGACAATCAAAATTTTCAAGAACACTCCATATCAATGATTTTAACTTGACCATACTGGTTGTACGGACTATTATTTGTCGGTCCCAACAACTAGTACACGGGCAGAGCAATTTCACCTAATCTGCATTTTAACTGGACATTCCAGCTGGTATACTTACAGTAAGCCTAGTAAATATACTAGTACTGGTCCACTATGTGCATCTTAGTCTCTCTCCCTTGACCAAATAGTCCTAGCTTTTAAATATTGGTAGTGCAGTAAAGTGATCAATTAAACGTAGGAGACTCAACATCTCTGCATCGTAATAATGCACTAGCAAGAGAGGAAGTTGTTGCTGCAGTAGTACTCTACCCCCTCTATCTTAGTTGTCTCTAGGCCTAGCTTTTAAATCTGGATGGTGTTCTACAATGATCAGTTGGATAGTTGTTGCAGTAGTAGTATTCCACCCTCTTTTTTAAGATGTCTCTAGGCCTATTTTCCAAATCTTGGCAACGTTTGGAGAGCAAAAGAGAAAGCTGCTAGGTAGTTGTAATGCTCCACTCACTCACTCTCTCTCTCTTTCCCCGTTTCATGTTTTTATGCCTAAATTTTAGAAGTTCATACAATGATCAGTTGGACAACAAAAAAGTAAATTGTTAATGTAGAAGTAGCTCTCTCTCTCTCTCTCTCTCTCTCTCTCTCTCTCTCTCTCTGTGATGAAAAACCATCTAGCTTTATAAAGGATTTCAGAAAAATTTATTCTAGGCAAAAAAAAAAAAAGTCATCAATTAGTTAATTCTAAGAGTTGTGTTGAAAATTGAAAAGTCTATTGGCCTTTCTAGGTACTCCTTTTATATTAAATACACTCATTTACTATTTAGGTATCCTAGAAGTCACATTTTGAATTTCTAAAGACATACTAATTCCTTAAAAGATTACTCTTACGAATCATTACCTTCATTGATTAACTAAACCCCTATAAATAGTGGAGCTTGTCAATGAATGAATTACTTCATATTTGAATGAAAAGATTTGCATCTTCTCTCTAGTCTCTTACTCTCCACTCTTATCTCACACTTCTCTTTCTCTTCCCCTCTCTTCCTCTCTACTTCCCTACTTTATTCTACAATAGTTTGGTATCAGAACTCATCAATAAACCTACCCTGTACCTCATTGGGTCCCAACTAGCACCTTCAATCAATAGTGACATCACTCACGGATCCTTACACCTCCAACGTCAATCTCTTGCATGTGAAGTTTGATTGTGGGGTGACTATCCTATACAATTGGTGGACCACCTAGCTCTCGATATCTAGTAATTTTTTAGAACTTCTCTAATATTTTTGTCGAAAAGAAAAATAAATCATATATTTTATTAGATCATGGTTTTTATCACTTCTCCCTCGTTTTCTCCTTTTTTTTCTTTCTATTTATCACCCTCTCTCTCCCCTTTGACTACAACTACAGTACCATTAAAATTTAAAACATTGAAAGGTGTCCACAAAAAAGGGAGAGAATCACTTAAATCATTGCATTTTTACTTTGTGCATTACAATAGTAAACAACCTCGTTACGAAAAGGCAATTTGTCGATAGTATTAGAATCATGATTAAGCGAGGTGAAAACCAAAACAATCCTGATGAATCCCAAAACCAATAAGAGTGAGGTAGATACCTTTAGGACCAAACTAGTAGATCATGACACAATATTGAACAAATCATGGAACCAGATGACCCAAGTCCTCCAAAACCTTGTAAAATGACTCATGAATGAGAAGATTAAAGAGTTGGTAAGACAACATGTTCATTCTCCATAATCCATTGCTTTAAAAGAATGAATTTTACCAACTCTCCAACTCCCTATTCGAACAAATCCTAGGTCCACCTGTTCACAATCATGCTTCAATAATTCTTAATGTCCAAACTTTTGACCTCAATGATGAATTCCTAGAAACTACTAGAAATCCATTAACCTAAGTAATAGACCAATGAGTTTGGTTTGCTGACAATCTAGGGAAGATGGTTGGAAGAGTCAAAGTGGATGTGTCAAACTTTGATAGTAGGTTTGACCCAAATGTATTTGTTGAATAGTTAGATAGCATGGAGGATTACTTTGAGTGATATGAAATGATTGATATTGAGCATATACGATTTGCAAAAATAAAACTAGCTGGATCCACTAGGAAATATTAGCAACATATCTAACGTAGTCTTAAACACCGTCAAGAGCCTCCAATCACTCAATGGGAAGTCATGAAACAAAACCTTAAGAAAAAATATTTACCAATGTACTTTCAAAGTCAATTGGTTGAATAATTGTTAAATCTTAAACAGTTGAATTCTAGTGTGACAGTATTTGGCTTGATTAGAGGAATATTTATTTATGTGTGAAATAAAAGAGGATCAAATCATTATTGTTCGAAGATTTATTAATAGGCTAAGGTTTGACATCCAACAGGAAGTCATCTATAGTTTCCCTGACACCAAGTAGGAAACTTCTCATCGGGCACTTGAGCTTGAGAAGTACCTCAAACTCTATTCAACTCATCGAGACTCTTCTTAGTCTTTTAGGTAGATTGATTCTATAAAAAATCCTCACTACTAGCAACAATACTAACCCAACCATAAATCGTCCAAATGGTTCAATCACTGATTCTCAAACTAGTTCGTCTTCAATCCAATGTCACTATTGTCATAATACGGGTCACATTGCCTCTTGTTGTCCTCAACGTACCTTTATCATAAAACAAGAACCATATAATCAAATCGAGGAAGTAGACCAAGTAGTTAAACCTAAAGCCTACTTAGGTGATGAAAATAAACTAGAAATTAAAGATGCTCATATTAATATTGTTGAATCCCGAATTTTGATTATGAAATCAATTGATGAAGTTATGATCTAATCAGTGTTTTGAGTGACGCAGGATTAATCTCGATCACGGAAAGACAAATTGATTAAAGCAGGAGGAATCGGACATTGGGCCGGAGTGAACATGCCAAAATATTGGACGTCGGCCGGAGGATCCGTCGACGTATTGGCAGAAGGACTTCGTGCCATGAGTTCGAGCATCGAGCCGAAGGATCGGATATTGCACCAAGGAAATCGGAAGTTGCGGGAGTCAACATGCCGATTGGGCAATACGCCGAAAGAGAGGACGATGCGCCGAAAGATCGGACAAAGCGTCGGATGAACTAATAACATGTTGGACAACATAGGATTCATGCTTGTAATCGATTATGTCAAGATCGAGTTAGTTTAGACTTTAGAGTCTAATTGAGTCGGTTTTGGGGTGTAACCATGTCAACTCAATTAGGGGCCTATTGGGCCTGAGTTGGGGTTGTTTTGGATCAAGTGAGGCCAATGCAACAATCCTTAGCAGGCCTAAGCGGTGACATCGCCTGGGATTCAGCCTCCCAAGTGGTCTGGGCAGTGGTACCGCCGACAGTTAATGTTATCAGGCAGTGGTACCGCTAGAGCTCAGTCTTTGAGGCTCTATTAGGCGATGGTACCGCTTAGTGTCAGTGCTGCAGGCGGTGGTACTGCCCAGCACAGGTGGTTGTACCGCCAAGACCCGGGAAACCCGGGATAAGACCTTTTTTGACTCCATTTTTGAAGTCATTTGGGGTCTATAAATACCCCAGTTATTTCTGCTTGGAAGTGCACGAAATTGAGTAAAAAGAGGGGAAAGAATACTTGAAAAAAAATTGAAAACTCTCTTAGGATTTAGAGTCTTTTCCTCCTAGAGTTAGAAGTTTTCTAAAGGAGTGAGGTCTAAAAAAGAGGTGTAAAAGTTCTCTCCTGAGCCTGTGAAAAGGAGAAAGAGTTGTAAGGGTAGTTGATATTTGCCCGTTGAAAGAAGATCAGTAGTGAAAGCCGATGACCTCGAGTGAAGAGGAATCGAGAGTGGACGTAGGTCACGACGACCGAACCACTATAAAATCTAGTTTGTATTTACTTTATGCTTTTCATTTACATTGCAAATTGATTTATTACTCTCACTACGATTATGAACGTGTTTTAAAGTTAATATCCTCCCCCCCCCCCCTCTTTTAGTGCCGAAACGATCATAACAAATGTTATCCACATTATTCTCCTGACTGCTAGTGATTCCAATGAGTGGAAGAGGACAAGTATCTTCCATCCTTTTATCTAAAGCGGGGAGAGAACTTGTAAATTGGTTATAGATGGGGTAACACTATGAATGCAATCTCAAAATCTACTATCAAGAGACTAAACCTTAAGATAGAGTCACATCCGACCTTATTTAAAGTAGCCTAGGTTGACAAAACACTCAACAAACTGTGACCTAGAGATACCTAGTACCAATCAAAATGAGCGATTATCAGGATGAGATTTACTATGACATCCTACCAATGGATGTTGCCCACATTCTTTTAGATCGGTCTTGGTTGTATGGCCTTGATATTACTAATCATAGAAGAGAAAACATGTATGTCTTTCAATACAAAGTCAAAAACATCATCCTACAACCAGTAAAACCGTTAGAAAAGGACATATCAGGAACTCTCAAGTCTCTTCCACAAGCCTCAACTACCAAGGGACTCCACTTATTGGATCCTAAATCTTTTGAAATAGAGAGCCTAAACAACAAATTTTGTGTGGCCATCATTGCTAGAGAAATTCTAAGCCCTTACACTATTCTTGACCTAACTCCTGAGATTAAATTCTTATTAGATGAATTTTCTAGTATCATACCCTAGGAATTATTGAGTGAGCCACCACCCTTATAGGAAATCCAATATGCTATTGACCTTGTTCTAGGATTACAGCTCCCTAATCTCCCACATTATAGAAAGAATCATAGGCAGAGAGCCAAGTTAAACAATCCAGTTGAAGAACTTTTAGCTAAAGGCTTTATGCGACACAACCTCAATCATTGCATTGTTCCTACCGTATTAACCCCTAAGAAAGATGGGTCTTTAAGGATATGTGTTGATAACCAAGTGATCAACAAAATAACAATCAAATATAACTTCTCGATTCTTCGACTAGAGGATATGCTAGACCTTCTCGCTGGAACCAGTTGGTTTTTGAAGCTTAACCTAAGAAGCAGATACCATCAAATTCATATTAGACCTGGTGACGAATGAAAATTAACATTCAAAACTCAATATGGCCTATACGAATGGCTAATCATGCCCTTTGGTCAATCTAATGCCCCAAAAACTTTCATGCGCTTCATGAACCAAGTTTTACAACCCTACATATGTAAATTTGTTGTAGTCTAGTTTGATGATATCTTGATTTTTAGTAAGACCAAAGAGAATCATTTAGAACATCTTTGATAGGTTCTTACTACTCTTCGAGTTGCTAAGCTCTATCTCAATATGAAAAAGTGTTTGTTCATACAAACACGTCTTATTCCTAAGCTTCATCATTTTAGAATGACCTTAGCCTAAAACTCTTTCTGAGATTCGAAGTTTCCATAGATTAGTCTCTTTCTATAGGAGATTTATTAGAGAGTTTAGTTTATCATGGCACCTATCATTACTTGCCTAAAGAAAGATGAGTTTTCTTGGACCTTAGCCACTATCAAAGCCTCTGTTGACATCAAAATGAGAATGACCACTGCTCCTATTCTTAGGCACCCTGACCTTAGGAAACCCTTTGAGGTCACTTGTAATGCCCCTGGTATAGGCATAGGAGGAATTCTAAGATGTGAATAAAAATATTCACATCTTCCCTCTAGCTTTTTACTCTCTTCTCTTTTCTCGCACTTCTCTTTCTTTCTCTTCCCCTCTCTTTCTCTCTACTTGTATCTAAGCCTTTTTTTCAAAATCTTGGTTATGTCATACAGTGATAAGTCAGAAAACAAAAGAGAAAGCTGTTATTACTAATACACCCCCAATCACTTTAATTCAAATGTCTCAACGTCTAGCTTTTAAATCTTGACAATCTTGTACAATGATCAACTGAACAGCAACAGAGAAAAATGTTGCTGTAGTAGTAGGATCAATTGGATGGTAAAAGAGACTTGTTGCACTACTAGTACTCCACCCTCTCCATTTTAGGTATCTCTAGGCCTGGCTTTTAAATGTTGGCAGCACTGTACAGAGACAAGTTGAATGCCATCTCCAAATTCTCTGCCTTTAAAAGAAAGTTACGACAGAGAAAGTTGATGATGCATTAATACTACTCTCAATTAATACTAGCTTCTAAATATTGGCACAACTGAACTAGCTTTTAAATCTTAAACAAAATTGCCACCCTCTCTCCCCATTCCAATTGACTTTGCTCATAACATATAGTATTTTATAAAATTTAAGAATATATTTTTATTCCTTATTGAGGCAATAATACTAAAAAAATCAGGGTTTATCGGTTGCTATCAGAATACCTGATGACAAGTTTACCAGGGTTGAGTTTTTTTATCATTGCTAGATACACCAAATATTTGGTTATTCAGATATGGCCATTGTGCTAACATTGGATTATCAAATTTTGTGCATTTAAGTCCCTCCTGACCTACAGACAATCAAGCAAAATTTTCAATAATGCTCAATACACCAACCCTCTAAGACCAGGAACAGTCCTCTGATTGAAATGTATCTCAGCCATGTTGAGACCACAGATGTAAGAGGGTTGGAATTTGGTAAGTCTGAGTTGGGCATAAAATTTTTTATCATCTCTTAAGTTAGGCAAGATAGGTATGCAGAAAAGTTAGCATATATAGCATTGCAGAAAAGTTCTGTGCCCTTCTCCGGCCTGGGCGGCTGGCCTACCTTTAGGTGTATTTCATGTATATTAGAAGCAGCCTAAGCATGCCTTAAAAGAAAATTTACCTCAGCCTGCTCGTGTGCCATCTTCATTCTTCGGTACTCTTGCTGTGCTCGATATGAGCGAAACATGGCTTGGACTCGTACAACTGATCTCTGCACCCGTTCTTCAGCTTGTTTCCTACTGATTCGAAAAAATTCCTCCTCTCCAGTGCTTTCTGGCATCGTATCCACTTTCATTTCTTTTGTGGCTTCAACTTGAATGCCACGGAGACCTTTTCTCTTCAACCGCCAACGAAGGACTGCTTTCTCAAGTACTCCTACTGACCAAACAATTTTGCGGTATTGCCTCCTCACTTGGTGCCCTCGGAAGGTAGCCTGTTCAGATATTGTTGATAAATTGGTTGAGACTAATATAGACAGAAACTAACATGGAGAAAGACAATAACATTATAACCCAAAATGCCGACAAAACAGATGCTTTTGGAAATATAGATCATTATGTATAATTTTCACCTCCAGAACAAAACCTTATGAATAGTGAAACTACTAGAAAGAGGAGAGCATGAAATTATTGAAAAGCTAGAGTACAACACTCAGCCCTCCTACTTCCGAGAAAGAAAAGCTGATTTTGCTTGTCCTTAAAAACATAGTCAACACAAGCCACAATAAAAAAGGATTTTCTTAAATCTCAACTTACTTGTATCTTAATAGCCTTTTTACGCATGTTAATATAATCCCTCCGTGTCTTCCAAGTGCGGAAATGGCTTTGTATGCGTGCAGCAGCCTTCATCATCTTTCGTCTGTTATAATTATGAAAGGCATGCTGGATCTTCAGAGCAGCAATTATCTGGGTTGCTTCCATCTCAGGTTTGACCAACTGAACTGCTTTTGTTTGTAACTTTAAGGCACGCTCCCTCATTGCGGATTGTATACGATCAGCTGCATCAGCAGCATTCCTGTATGCTGCTAATGATTCTTTCAGGCATAGCTCTTGCTCGCTAAGGTTCTCAGAGTTATCTATGGTAGCTGATATAGATCTTCCTTGAGTAGTTATGTTCCCTGACAATGACATAGCCTCAAAATGTGCAGAAAGTCCTTTTTCTGCAAGATATGCTGCCAAGCCTTCATAACCCTGTTTTGATGCCAGATCAGCAGCGGTCCGTCCTCCAGGGCTTTCTGTAGTCGGATCTGTAACCAAGCTAGGATTTGCTCCAGCGGATAAAAGAGCTGCAGCCATTTTTTCCCTGAATGGAACAATTTCAACATATGTTCAACAATCCTAGTAAAATAGAGTCTGGAAGAAAAAAACTTTCCACCATGAAAAAAAAAAACTATATGTCCTTTAGTGATTATACCATCAAGCAAATACTGTTAGAAAAATAAGAAAATATCCAAATATATGAAAATATATGTAAATATGCCAAGAAAGCATTCTTCAAATTAAGTGCAGACTACGTGCCTTCCCAAGTATGCAGCCCAATGCAATGCTGTCCAACCATGAATATCCCGGAAGTCCAAGGACAAGCCTGACAACAAATATAGACGAATTGCCCATGTATAATTTAGAATAGTACATAAATGTATGACTCCCTGACCTTGACTGTCATGGCCAGTTGTTTTACAACCTTCAGCAACCTTTAGCAAAAGCCACTCTTGAAACTTATTTCTTAAAACCACCTCAAGTAAGTCTTCTCTAGTTGATGCAGATGAGACCCCATCAGCGCTATCCAGTTTTAACAAATTTATCCAATCCTTTTCAACTAAAGGAGAGGTGAGTGATGCAAATCTTTTTGCTTCATTCAGGGATTTCGGTGGTATCCTGCTAGATAAAATGGACATATTGTTCGATGTAGTAAACAATAAATAGGCAAGTCTCTTCTGCACCTGGTAATCTTCCCACTTTAATTTGTTATAACTGTCTTCTGATGAAGTGACTGGACCATCCATTTGAGTATTAGGTAAAAGTCGATAATCAAAGCTCAAAACTTGGCTAATTGGTGTGTGGCCATCCAGAGTCAAAAAAAGATTCACAAGACCAGAGGATGTACCATCTCTGCTTTGGCACATATCTCACCTAAGACATAGTAGATGTTTGATGATATTAGGTGCTTCTTTGATTCACCAAAATATCCAACAATTAGGACCTGCAAATTTTTTTTTTTCAGAACAATAAGCTGCCAGAATATGAGTACAGGAGAAATCATATACAACAGAGTACATATCTTACATCTTATCGATATAGTGTCCTAGTTGAGATTGAAGGTCATGGAATGTAATTAAACAGTGTATATATTTTACCAAAAACTGTGTATAAAATCTGTACATGTACATACAGCTAAACTATATCTCAATTGGATATAGTATTTATGACAAGAATATTACACCAGAAGTATGATGAACTAGTTATATATATATATATATATATATATATATATATATATATATATATATATATATATATATATATATATATATATATATATATATATATATATATATATATATATATATATATATATATATATATATATATATATATATATATATATATATATATATATATATATATATATATATATATATATATATATATATATATATATATATATATATATATATATATATATATATATATATATATATATATATATATATATATATATATATATATATATATATATATATATATATATATATATATATATATATATATATATATATATATATATATATATATATATATATATATATATATATATATATATATATATATATATATATATATATATATATATATATATATATATATATATATATATATATATATATATATATATATATATATATATATATATATATATATATATATATATATATATATATATATATATATATATATATATAATCATAACAACAGAGTACATATCTTACATCTTATCGATATAGTGTCCTAGTTGAGATTGAAGGTCATGGAATGTAATTAAACAGTGTAATATTTTTACCAAAACTGTGTATAAAATCTGTACATGTACATACAGCTAAACTATATCTCAATTGGATATCGTATCTATGACAAGAATATTACACCAGAAGTATGATGAACTAAAGATGACCCAGACTTTTTTCTCTTTCATGCTAGTGGATACATACTGTATGTATGTATGCATGTACATATATATGTATATATGCATGTCCATGAACATATATACATATACATATACATATATACGTTAACTATACATATATATATATATATATATATATATCAAGGTCTGCAATATCGACCTGTACCAGTCGATATGGTTTGGACACATTAAAAAAACAGAATTACTATTAAGCAATTGTGAGCCAGCAATTTTGACATCCAAAAATGCGAGCCCAGTGGGGCCCATGCAACATTAAGTGGAGCTTGGAGAAAAAAAAAAGCCAAATAATTAAAACGCACCATTGTATTCTCTGTGCAATAAGACCAACAAGGTGAGACGTCAGTTACATTAAAAATATGATCTCCTAATGAGGTCGCAATTGGACTGGCCTCATCACCAGTCAAACTTTGAGGCTGAAGTTGCGTATCATCTATCAAACCAAGAGAATCATCATTTATGCAGTTCCAGCTTCCGAAACTATTCTGAGTAAGAAGGACATCAGCATTATAAATGTTTGCATTTTCACTGCAAACTGCAACATCTGCCACTGGAGGATTTGGATTTCCTGTCTTGAATGGCACCAATGTGATCTCCTGATCTTTTAATTCGTCAACACGACAATGATCATTACCAGAAGTAACATTAGATAGACCTTGAGAAACTATTGGTGCATTGTTATTTGCAGTAGATCCAACTAGTTCTTCCCATTCTAGTGTGTTGATCTCATGAAGACTCAACTCATGATTCTGAAGTTCAATGCAATTACCTAACACAGATGTACCAGAACCTGCAAGATAAGAAAACAATGTAGTCTCTTGGCAGCAATTAGAATACCAATGAAGCTGTATTAGATTCTAAGCATACACCATGAGCCAGTCACATGTAATAATTTTGAAGATATCGATTAGTAATTTTGAAGATATGAGCTAATCATAAGCATATATATGAATTCTATAATGCAGAAGGGCCAATGGCATCATCCACCCTGATGTATTAATAAGACCATGCCTACCAAAAAAAAATTTTAAAAATGGCATATAAAATATATCAAGGAATTCAAAACTCTTAAGTTATTGCATTTAAAGGATGCAAAGTTTATCATGTCAGTTTAGCAGGCAGATACATGAATGGTTTTGTCTCACCATTGCCGCTGACATTGTAGTCTATTGAGTTAATTTCTTCTGAAACAAATGTGTGTCCTGACACCTCCGATTGGGCAGAACCACCAGCTGAATTCACTGGTGTTGATGGAGAACCATATTGCACCCTACCAGTAGCCGAAACAACTTCTTTACATTCTACTGATGCAGGAACATGCTGAAATGCATTATCCTGTTGTCATGGACCAGAAAGAGAAGCTAAGAACAATGAAGAAATATTTTATGCAAGAATCAAACTTTCACTGTCATGCCCCATGCTGCAATATGAGTGCACAGTAAATGCTGTGCTGTAAGGTGCACAGTACTTCCAGAATTATCAAGCAAAGTGCCTGCCAACCATGCGAACAATATGCCAAATGATGTGTTGGTGCATCCTTGACACAGCATGATCACATGCTGATATCATGCCAGCATGGTTGAACTTCATCAAAACTGAAAGCATGATTTAGGATAAGAAAAGGGCTAGCAAGATATCCAAGTTCATTTAAAAAATATCTGAAACAGATTAAAATGGAAACAATCTATAAAAAACAGAAGAGATAAGCCTGCTTAGTTTATCTAGAACTCATCATGGCTTGAAATTGAATGTTGCCACTGGAAACCAATTACTGGGCACTTAGAAATGGAAAATAATGTAAACTGAAGTCTATGTTCCATAAAGCATACTATCTATATCTCTAGGTTTACATCTGAGGTAACTGGCTATAAAGAAATCAATTACTGGGCACTTAGAAATGGAAAATAATGTAAACTTAAGTCTATGTTCCATAAAGCATACTATCTATATCTTTAGGTTTACATGAGGTAACTGGTTATAAGAAATAACCACACTAAAAGATAAAACCTGATTGAGGCTTGTTAGACATATCAAAACTTACAAAATTAGCACATTAAAATAATTTAAAAAATGGTGACAAGATCCAAGAATATGGCTGATAGAAAGCATCGCACTTGTAAGGTTGTTGACACAAATGATAAGTAGGAAATCATCTACGTATTGTCACGAACGGTCGTCGCGCACCCGCAACAACTCCGTTCAACGAACCGTTCGTCACTTGTGTTTACATGTACAACTGCTTGACAACGTGTTTTGGCTTGGTTTTAGGTCCTTTTGCTTGTAAAAATGTAAGTTTGAACAAGTTGCAGCGCTATAGTATGACCGCTCACTGAACCGAGCAAAACAACCCCAAAACAGCTCCGTTTTCGCGTGCCACAGGCTATTTTCTGCAGCCCGCTGTTGCACGCAAAACGTCAGTCATCTCAGCCCCTTAGAACCACCCAGGTGGCACCATGGGGGATGGGGCTTTAGTATAGTGTCGGGCATTGAACACTCTTTCGTAAATTCGCATGTTACCTTGACGGGAACTTATTGTCACGCCCGACACCCGGTGAGCAGTTGTTTGTGGACTTGCAGCTGTTCGTTCAACCTTCTAAATTCCTTGTTTTCCTCCTCTCCCTCTTTTCTCTTGTGCACGCAAGGTGCTCACTGAATTTCTTGTAAAGCTTCCCCTTTTCGTGGGACGTCGGGACTTGTCCGTCGCTCGTTCTTCGAATTAATCAACTTTCTCTTTTACTGGTCCTTCGGGACCTACGAGAGGTTGCAAGTGGGCTGATCTTTGCGGACGCATATCGCAAGGGCGAGGCGCGACTTGGGCAACGCAAGCTAAGTTCGCGTTTTGCTGCAAGGGTGCCTCACGACTTAGGCAATTCCAGCTAAGTCCGTGACAGCATGAGTAAGGAAACGTTCGCAACAGGCATATATCGATGTAGGAAATGAGCACCATGATATGGGCTAACTCACATAATACGGCAACGTCAGCAAGTTAATTGATTTATGCCAATAATGTGTAAAGGGTGTTTCAGCATACCCTTGGCCCAACTAAAGACCAGCCAAGCCAACACCACATTGGTACGATACTGCACAACAGAACTCAAAAACCATGTGTACACATGGCCAATGTTCTTCCCACGAAACAACAGACTGAAGGAATCCCAATACCAACAATTGTAAGGTCTACATGTGGCAATTGTCTTCTGTGGCACACAAAAATTAAAATATATGATGTAATGACTCACCTAACAAGTTGGACCTTAATTTACGTATGCAAACTCTAAAAAAAACTAAGTACTATATGCAAGTATTTCCATCCATTCACCAATTGACTATGAAAGATTTTCTTATTTGTACATGACTAGTTGCAGGCTAGATACTGCCTTAAATGTTAGTACAAATATGGCTACCAACATCTTATTCTATCCCTGTTGTTGCTCTTGATCCAATATTCAGGACAATGACCTTCTTCTTGTTTAAATACCACAAAGGAAATGGACCCTTTTGACTTTTGATTCCTACGTAATTTGGAATAAAATTTCCAACAAGGTTAAACAGATCAGAATTTCATGCCTACTCAAAAAGAGAATATCTGCATTTCAAGAGGTGCAGACTAATATCAGTCCTTTTTTGCCTATTTTTGAATATATTGGTAATTTCAAAGGCAACAAACAAAGCCACAAGATAGGTCCCTCAATCATGAGCACTCAGCATATGGCAACACAAGCCTCATATATGCATCGACCAACAGATGCGTCAGTCAATTTTCCTGGCAAAAGAAGTGACACTTGAAATGTTGATTTTCTATTCACTAGTCAAGATGATAAACATAGAACTCAAACAGAGCTCGTCTGAAGGAAGAAACCTCTGATGTTTGACGATAATGTACGAGAACTATGCGCTCCAAATCCCTGAATAAGAAAAATATCCAATATTACTTCAGTTGTGAATGTTCTAAGACATTGTGATTTCAACTATAAGCCAAAAAATATATCTAAAATCATTTTGAGCAACCTATTACATATAACTAGAAATGGACTATGTTAACTAAAGCCTTTGCATGACACAATTATAAATTTTACGGAAGACTTCAGAAGGTTCAATTGATAAAAATATGTATCAGGAAATATGAAAATAAAAGATGAGTTCAAACAAAAAGACGCTTTATAAAATACTCTAGGCTAAGATTAATCTATGATGCAAAATTATGAAAACCTGATATTTTGGAATGCTAAACTAGCTTACTCCATAATGTCAAATGTATATGGAACTAAGTATCTTCTTCTCCAACATCCCAGAGTCCAGACATTGTTAATATAGTGGTGTGCAAACCACCACTTCCATTGGCATGCTTACTGATGAATAATGATGAATGACAAGCTAATTTCTAGCCAGCACAGAATCACCATATGAATCAACTGACCTAATAACAACCAGTGGAAAATAATGTACCAACACACACAGAAATGGGAAGGTAACTGCATGGAAAAGTGCTCTTAATCTGAGGTGTGAGCCTACAGATCCTCAAAGCATAGATTAGTAAATGTAAAGTAAGAAAAGAGATGGCTGCATCCTTCAGCAAAGAAAGTCACTGACTTCCCTAAAATTCAATACTTATGAATGCCAGGTGTTTAATCATCTCAAGTTCTGTCATCTAATTTTGAATTGAACTAAAAAAATATTTCTAAATCAGAAAACAGTAAGTTGATTACATACATGTGTTTGACGTTATCCAATTATTAATAAGCTATACATGATTTAAGCTAAGGTATGAATATCCTGATAAATTCATATTTTATTCTCTACATTCCTACTCCTCTTCCTATTCTTGCATTTGTGTGTCCTTTCCAACTTTCTTCCATTTCACCCCTCTAACCTTTCTCACCAAGCGGACACTTGGCAAACTCAATCCTTCCTCTAATGCTTATAGTTTCTTCTAGTAGAACCTACCAAAAAAATAGATGCTCTGGCTGTAGAATTGTTATTAGAGGTCCTCTAAAAACAGGATAACCAATGCTGTCTAATGCTAGAATGACTAATAATTTGTACTTTTCAAAGTTCAAGCAATATAATTTTAATTAAAATTTGATCACGAAAAAGATTCAAGAAATATCATGAAAACAATACTTAGGTAGTAGAACTGCAGCCCAACTATGTTGTATATAAACAAGAAGGAAAAAAATGAGATCAAAAGATAAAATAGATTAGATGAGGAAGACAAAAACAAAAGAGAGCGAAATGACAGAAGATTACAAGGAATTCAAGATGGTCCTAATTTTCTATCATTCCTGTTCTAAAAAAATGAGAAGATACATCTCTGTTTTGGGCCACATGAATCTGAGAATACTTTCTTATATCCTAAACTTCTTTCTAAATCTCACCCATAGCAAATGCAAGACTAATAAGACCACCAACTTCCTATTATTAGATCATTTAAAGTCCCATAAAAACCCATATAAAAGTCAAAAGAATACTTAAAACTATTCTGAACTACACACACACACACATAAAACTGAACCTCAGAATTTTTCACTTGAATTGGATTCTAAGAGAAAAAAGAAAGGTCCTTTATTTGATTCCAATGCTCTTCCTTCAGGAAAGTATGTGATTATAGATTCACCTATGCACAATATTCACACTTCAGGTGCCTTGTTAGATCCAGGTTTATTGTGACATAACATCTGGGACTATGTCTCATAACATGAACTAATTAATTCCTTCAAGACTTACTCTACGAGTTGTCAAAATTTGTATAAGCTACATGTAGCAAGAAAATTTTGAATGCACATAGTCATGCAACACCTACAGCAAATAAAAAGACTCCCTCTGCAAATATATAATTCACCTTATTCTTGTAGGAACCATACAAATATAAGAGCAAATACACGCTGCATGACCAAGCTCTGTTTCTTACAATAAAAACAAATTTTACTAAGATGAGCATGTATTGAAAATACCTATCAAGTAGCCAGTAGCACCTACGGTAGAAGTTAGGGTCATCCTCACTGCGTGCATAGTAAACATGAATTCTTTCTTCATTACCAATCTGTGACATAAATAAATATACTTCTCAAAACATAACTAAGTCGATCTAATGGCAAAGAAAATATATATTAATCACGATGACAATAACGAGTAATGCAAATGAAAGATGGAATAATGTAGACAAGATGACAAATCCAAGAAGCTATACACTCCATAGTTAGTCACATACAAGAAACAGCAGGTTAAAGAAGGAAACTGGCAGAGGAGATCTCAAAGTGAGATTCTCAAGGCACTAAAAGATATCATATAATCAAAAAAATGAATGAGCAAGCCCAAAATATGCTCATGCCACGAAAAATCAAGTAAGAACAAGATGAGACAACATGGTGACCATTTGTTAAAAGAAAAGGGATTTCACAAGAGTATCCATTAAACTAGAGTCATTATCAGTTAGCAATTGCACCAATTAATTTTTGTGAATTTAGTAACTTCTTGTTACTCCATCAGGATGGAAATGATTGTGTGTACAGTTAGAAATTTCAGCAATCATATCTTATATGTAATCTAGACTTTGCAGTCACCTATGACAGTTCTGCATCAACCCAGCAATTGAATATAGTCCTTGCTACTCCATCAAGGTGCAGTGGCACAGTGCAAACAGTTGCTAGAAACTTCAACAATAACAGTCATACAGGTGATCTAGATTTTTCAGTCCCCTATTGGTAGTTCCACCTCAACCCAGAATCAACTTTCAGGAAGAGTCATATCATTTCTCGATAACACATTCTCATATACTGAATTGGTAGGCATCACATATTTTCCTTGTATAAAACAGAAATCATAGAGATAACTATATACAATGAAGGTAAGATTTAAGTGCTCTTCCCACAGTTATTCATCATTCCATAAAAGATATGTTATATGCTGACATAAACTTGGCTTTAAAATTTTAATTAATATTTTATCAATTTTACAGAATTAGGCTAATTTTTATCATTGAAAATATTTTGAAAAAAAAGAAGTTGATAATTGTTCTGAAACTAAGTCCTTAATTAGCAAAGATATTAATTAGTCAAGATTGAACCAATCGTTTCAAAAAAATTGACATTAGTTACTTCATTCAATAATAAATATTCAGTTTCTTCTTGAAACTTACATTATTCTCTCTTTTCCTTTCATCCATAGTAAGCAGACCTTGTATTTTGAAATTTCTTTTGTGTTTTATTTGTTTTCCTGCATGTTGCATTTGTTCTTTTGCTTGTGTGTAAACTTATATTATCAAATTTTAAGTTGTCAAGCAACACATGATTTTAGATGACTTCTCATCTCCTCACTTGTTCACTTATATGCTCCCCGACATCGGCTCTTGAGGTTCTGCAAGTGCAATGCAATGGTTATAACCTATCTAAAATAATCAGACATCCTACAGGTGATCTATGACTGGATTAACTAGAGCTGAGTTTTAAATTCTAAAGGTGACCCCACGAAGAAGATGAAAGTAACTGACTGAATCTTTACCTCCTAGTTGAGCCCCAAAAGTAGCCAGCCAGTTGAAGAAGCAAAGATAGGTTAGTCGAAAAAACCACACAAAAAAAGAACAAGCAAAGAACTTTTTTAGGCACAAAGAAGGTACACCCACAAGTTTCAATCAACAATGTAGGAGGATTCTACAAAGGGTGCTGATGGGCATAAGTGGATCCTCTTCTCTTCAAGCGAATTAGATTGATGCCCATCGGATCCCAACCTATTATCCTAAAACCCTTCTGCACTGCTAAGTGAAAATTTCCATTATCCTATTTTGTGCCAAACAAGGCTCCTTGCTTGAAATGACAAGCATCTTTGACTAAACCGTTTTCCTCTTTGCAGGACCTTGCAGCTTGAAACGAGGTAGCAACTAGGCCAACTCTTTTGCTTGATGCTTGACTACCAAAGGCTACATCAAGATTACATTTGGTCAGTTTCTTACTGATAAGACACTAGTTGACTCAAATAATAACAGTTGACTCCCCTTCAACTGGGCTCAGATCCCATTAAAAATTAAGAAAAATAGGAAAAGTAAACAAATGTTACACCACATCATGTCTCAACTACATGCGAAACAAAATTATCATGAAATATCATTGAATACAAAGAGACTAAAATGGTTGGATTTAGATTTATAAGTAGAATAGATAACATGCATAGGCATTATGCCAGGATTCATGAACTTAGTGATATATTGAATGATTTCATCAAAACCAAATTATGAGACATCCAGGAACTAGTCACAACTTGAAAACCAATAAAGCTACAAGGTACATAAAGGTGACTATAGAATTTTGTATTGGATGTAATCTAACTTTTAATTTTTCATGAGCTTCTTGAACCGTCTTTCCATCCTTTTTCTTCTTCCAGTTGTGACCATCTTTGCGAAAATTTCTCAGCATTTTACGGTCAAATAACAATACCCTGCCACCTAGAAAGATGAAAACACAGATTAATAAGTCAGCACCTAAGTGATTGGTGGCTGTCAAAAAGTAATTAGATCTCATATGCTTATTTCCATAAGATAACATAGAAAGAGACTGCAGTAACAGAAATAATAACATCCACTGTATGCATATTCCTAAACACAATCATAAGGATGCTTATAACATTCTAGAAGATGTTCCGTGAGGCTTATGGAAGCAATATCAACTACAATCAGCAAATGATGCCTTGGCCATCCAATTGGTTAAAACTAATGCTTATGGAAGTGTATCAACTTGAATCATTAAAAGATGCCTTTTCCATGCAAATTGACTAAAACTCATAAGAAAAAGAAACCTACTTAGAGTCTCAGATCATATATTTAAAGAGCATATCAACTTGCTGGAGGTCAACCATCCAGAAGTAACCAGAAATTGTAATTGATCATCGCCCCTTTGACTTTATTTTAAGCTTTTCACCACATAAAACACTAAGTCACTAAGCAGCATCTTGTCTTAGTACCTACCTATAATACACATAATCCTTATCATATGTACACAACTAACTCTCCAACAGACATGCAAATTCTTGATATTTACACTCTTCAGATACATCTGCAGTGATACAGATTTCCATCAATGGCCTGGAGTTAGAAATCTTAACATCATAGTATAAAATACTAGTCAGAATGGTACATATCAACCAGTATTTACTAGTCTGACCAAGCTTGGACAGCGAATCATGCATCTTGGTACAACTCAACATAATGCTCATTTCTATTGTTTTCTTATTTTTTAAGTGATAATAAGCGATACAGGTTAGTACATTGTCCGGTATCTTGGTGATATATTTGTCTAACAGATTGTCAAAACCAATATCAAACTGGTATTTTACTTAAGATTATTACCAAAGATTCTAAAACAAAGAGCAAACTTGGCAAAACCTTATCTCAAAAGGAGAGAATAAAGTTTTGTGTGTCAAGGGAGACATTTTCATCAGAAGACAGAGAAACAATGGGCCAGTTTATATCTTTTCCTTATTAATATATTTGTAGATTGAAGAAAGGAGAAGATATGAAATAATCCATATATTATAAAAAGGATGGCTTCGTTACTATAAACAAGATACAATATATCTTGTAATATCATGATGTTATAGAGTAGTCAGACGACTCGGACCCTAAACCACCACCCATGAAGGCTCCACATTGGACAAGGGCCTTCCAAAAGGATATTTTTATCTTTTGGTATTTTCACATTAGTTACCATTTTAGATCAATTTTAGAATAATATGTTAAGTTGTGTTCATATCTTTAAGTCTGATTTCGAGATAACAAGTCTCTCCTCCCACAAGTTATATCAGTTAACTATATAGATAATATATAAAGACTAGAGGCCATGTTTTGGTATTATTTACTTCAATTATTGCAAAAAATATTCATTGTAATTTAGTATAAATTCTCTCTTTTTCTTTCTTTCATCATTGGTAGATCAATTTCTCTACCTCAATTTGAAGAACATTTCTGATAGGATGGTCATATCATATGAATTCAGCATGTTGATAAATTTCAAACATATTAGTACACATTCAACCTCAACTACCATTGAGAACCTTTACAAATAAATGTATGCATTTTTGTTAAACTAGTAGTAGTTTTCCCACCATACCATTTCTGAAGTAACTTAGAATTATTGCAAGGAAGGTAAGACTCTGCTTATATAAATGAATGCATTTTTGTTAAACTAGTAAGAGTTTTCCCACCAGACCATTTTTTAAGAAACCTATAATCATTGTAAGGAAGGTAAGACTCTGCTTAGACGAAAAAAGATAATTGTATGTTCATTCCTTCCACTCTCATTGAAACAGTATGAATAATAAAATGAAGAATCTGCAAGAAGTTTGCCGTTGTAGTCAAGAGGAAAAAAAATCCAGATAATGATAATTCTTCCTGTTAATACACATCACATGTACTTTGCTTATTGCCATGGCTAAACTATTTTCTGAACATTTTTATCATCTCAATATTGAACACATCTGCATTTGTATTATTCATTTTACATGCACATGCAATCACCTTCAAATCCTGTAGAAGCCAGAACATTTACTTCAAAGTAAGACTGCAGAACTTTGATAGTTTCTGACCCACAAATATTGTTAACTCAAGACTAGCAAATAGTGAAGATATCCAGATACAGATCATACAAATATAAGTATGATATGAAATACATATGTATAAAGAAAACAGAACAGTTAAATGTTGCAAGGGTGTTGGTGTGCCTCAAATTAATTAACCAAAAGTTCCACAAAGATGTAAAAATGAGTACAAAAATACATTTCTAGATTTAGAAAGCATTCCGTGCAAGGCAAAGAACAAGGAGTATACTTGCAGGATTATCAATTGGTTGAGGTTGTATCTTAAAAAGTGTGTAGTTCGACAATATTGCATAAACTTCATTAGGCCGAAACCACCTTGATGAGGCATCTTCCATTAACTTATCCACATCCAGATCTGTCAGGAAAGTGAAAAGAATATATATAGTAACCAGCATATGTCAGAGAAGTCCAAGATGGAAACGCAAACCTTAAACGACAGCAAGTAATGGAAAGGACTATAGAACTAAACGTTGATTTCTAGAACTCATTGAGATGAGATAGGTACAAATCTGGACATGAAAATAACAAACAATTGTAGGCTCAAGTTAATATTCTATAAATTTATTACTCAGATCCAATAACAACTTCAGAAACAAGATCAATAGGTTCCAAATCAGTCAAAATCTTAGAAGTGAGTACCATATGCAGTTTTCTTTTATTAGTTGATCATCTGGAAGTCAGCAGCAAGGCTGCAAAAAAGGCTTCCTGCATGATATTAACATTCATATTTGAGGATTACTAAAACGATAGTGATATTTGTTGTTAGTAGTGTTGCAGCCAATAACAATAGCTCCATGCCTTCAAGTCATAAGGATGTTAAATGGAAAAGCTGCCGTGCTCTTATTTTCAGCTATTCTCAAGAAGAGTTTGGGAAGTTGAGTATAAATGAAACCCTAAAACAAAGATGGTAAGAAATGTAGGTAAAGCAGCAACACATGACAGTTGTAATGATTAGAGAAATTCACAGGAAGATGCAATGATCACTAAGGAAACAGGTTTGACATCTAATAAGATATTGCCAAAATGAACCAATTGTTTAAGGTCAACTACATAGATCATTTTCCTCCATTAATATTTGTGGTAAGGAAAACCTCTAAATAGATATGAGCATTCAAATCTCTTTTAGATGATAGTCATACATCAATAATAGAAAAGAAAAGGAAAGAAAAAAGAGTTGAGAAGTGGGGATTGGGAGGTGCATTGGTAGTATACAGGACCAAGGATTGAATTTTGGCCAGACACAGTGAGTTTCAAGCAGAATCATTCCATATTGCTCATGTGGTGTTGTACCTGTGCAAATTCTTAAATACCATGGCCAAAAAAATATTGGCCTATATCATTAGCACAAGGATGTTTGACCATATCTATTTTTCTTAACAACAGACCAAAACCCCCCATATAACTAGTATATAAAACCTTACATAGGTTATCTGAGTAAGAAATGTAGTTGGTGAAAGACATTTTTACACTAGTAAAGTTCGTGTATCTGCCATTGACAAAGTATATTTTGACCCTTGTAAATAATTAAGTCTAAGTGAATACTTCTTTTCTGTCGGACAAAGTTCTTTCAATAGCATGTAAGTATAGTTCTATAGGCCACAGAGAACAATTCTATAAACTAATAAGTGGATAAAAGACATGCAATATGATAAAGCAATAAGAAAGTAAACTCTAAAGATGCAACGGTCCGAAAGCAACCCGATTGGCATCTTGTTTGGAGATTGAAGGAAAATTCATCCCCATAATCAGAGACCAACAAGCCAACAAGCTCAGATTTTCAAGCTTGAACTGCTACTAACTGCTTATTTCTCACATGATCCAGTAGAACAACAAAATCCAAATAATAAACTATTAATGAAGAACAGAATAATAATGAAAGGTGAAAGGAAGAGAACTCATCTTTAAGACAGATTTACAAGGGACTTTTACCACAAAAGATCAATTACTTTTCAAGAAGTGACTTGGTAGATCACAGAACATATCACTCCAATACCAGCTTTATATTGTTCTTTAGCTTTAAATGAAAATTCAAACCAATAAATTCTCAAAACCATTTGGACATAAATATTAGATCAAAAAAGCAAGAAACACACAATATTTCCATCTAAAGCAGAAATTGTATAGTCCACCTACAGTCAAGGAATAATTCGTCCCCCATGTTCTTAATCTAGTAGCCAAAGCATGAAGTAATACACGCTCACACATCTTAATTATAGTATATTCATAGGCACACTGCATAATCACAAGAAATGACAAAACTATACCATATCGTGACTAAATGGTTGGAACTTGGAAGATCATCCAAATAGAATCAAACTGCCTATAGCATTTTAAGCATCATAAAGCCCATGCATGCAGGTGTTCAGGTTGTCTCCACATTCCTTAGATCAAACAGACTGTTCGTTCTGTTAGTAAGAAATCATATACAAAATGATAACAGTACCTATATGTAATATCAGTATTTAGTAGTATTTTAATGGTTTTCTTTTTTGACAACATTGTGAGCCATGGTTCATGATGAATTGTATTTTAATGGTTTTCTTTTTGACAACCTTGTGAGCCATGGTTCATGATGACTATACCAGTAACTGATCTTAGATGTTTTAAGTCACAGATTTTGATTGCGATATTCATAAGGATTACACAATCGTGATTATAGAAGTAAGAAAATCATTCTAATTTGCTTTATGCTTTACATATGTTCCAAAATGTAACTTTAGAGCTAAAAGGCTCTGAACTGTTATCAATTTGAAACAGACCTATTTGAGAATAGCTCCTGACGAACTTTATTGATGCAGAACTATTAGCTGCAGTTAACTATTTCAATATAAAATTTCTGTTTATGGAAAAGTCTAAAGAAACTACCATTCAATAAAGAGAACAAATTGCTAGGTGGATCAGTGTAATTCATATATCAAACAATTAGCATATCATCTTAGTTCCCTCAACAATGCTTCCTTGTTACATGGTACTTTCCAAAAAGCCAAGAAAGGCTCATCAACAGAAATGGACACAGCATGAATTGGAAATGAATGAAACAAGAGAATTCAGCAACAAACAGGTGCCATATGCTCTAATTAGAGTTTAAAAATTTATAGATGGACCTCGTGCGTTCGCAGCACGGAAAATATCCGATTTGGAGGATCTGATGGGGTACCTCTAAAGTTGCTTAGAATCCTAAGATATTTATTACGCCAACACCAACGAAACCAGATCGTGATGCGATTAAAAGAAAGTTTGAGCAGCGAGGTAAGCGATTCAACAGAGCTGAAAGAGAAACCACATAACACGCATCCAAGCCCACATCATAAAGTACCCCAAATCAGAAATCCAT